>JARHVA010001250.1:1482500-2000000 GCA_037957365.1 Torreya grandis | reverse complement strand
AATGTCATCATGGTTGTTGTGGATATAATCACCAAATATGTATTTTGGATTGCATTATCACATCCATTTTTAATAATTATAAAGGCAATAATATGTATAGATATAGTTCAAAATTTCCATGGGACCCCAAAGATCATAGTAAGTAATTATGATCCTATATTTACAAGTAATTTTTAGACTAAGTTATTCTCATATTTCATTACCCATTTGACTCTTATCTCACCGAAGACTACATATGGTGACACCCTCCTATAGCATGGACTAATTCTCTCATAAAAACATTATGAAACATGAAAATAATAATATATATCATCTAATAAGGAATAAAACATAATATATATCCAACATCACCAATTGGTTTGTATGTATTTGACCAAAATGGAGTAAGACCTATAGGGTGCATGGAACAACTACCAAAAAAGTATAGTCAACTTCATGAGAATGGTTAATGAGCCACAGACCACCATTATTCAAAAAAATTATATGTAAATAAATGTATATGAGTTTAATATAACCTCCAAAAAATAATTTTACTTGAAACATCTTTAGTTATTTATACTGAGCAAAAACCTAAAAGTCACTTCTATGTATCTTGAAAACCAAGAAAGGATAAGAATGGTTTTGGCCTTAAAATGACACTTATAGAGAAAACCAAGCGTATAAATGAGTTTTAGGAAGTTTAATATGCCCTAAAATATATTATCCCATGTATCACACTTCCCCATGGGCCGTATAAGTGCCATTTTTAAAATCTTTTTTAGTTGTTTCTTGAATTTTAGTTAATGAACCTAAAAAATTCTGATGTAACTAACATCCATGCTATTTAAACTAATATATTGGATGCTTATAAGGATAAAATTACACCTAATCACCTTGTTAATCATTCCACTTGCATTAATGACCCTTAAAAGCACATTAAATGACCCAAATTGACAAATAAGCTAATGAAACTAAGACTAAGGCTAGAAGTGCATTAGATAACATGAAATAACATGTAATACATCCCATGATAATAAATTAGGCACACATAGAACATTTATAAGTTAATTTTTTACCTATGGGTGCCCCAATTTGACCTAAAAGTCAAATTTGGTCAATATTAACATTAACTAAAGCATTTTGTGGTTTAAAGGTATGTGAAATATTATCTTAAAGTGTTGTAACCCTTAGACATAGATCTCTAATTTTCTCATTCTAAAGTTATGAAATAATATTTCAAAAAATGTTTTTGCACTAATTATTTTGATTGTCTTACATAATGGATTTTTATTTATCCTTGGAAGATTATGTTTTTTTTTAGTAGTCTCTTAATTTTTCATTTTTATTGTATATGAATCATCTCGATATGTTCCAATCCCCACAAGTGTGAATAGATTATGTCATAATTACTCCTCTCAATTGATAGGATTGAAATTTATCTTATGCAACTTATAATCAATTAGATCTTACATATCATCATCATCACTATCATAACAATCTATAACTATATAATTAAGATCTTCAAAATTAATCAAAAGTTGGATATCTTGGATTTTTTCCTCTTGTTTTATTATAATTGGTGGTACTTTTTGTGTATCTTAATCATAGCTCATGGTTGGTAATTTTTTTATATTTTTTACTTGGCTAACCCACCTCATATTTATGTATTTGATCAATTGGGATGATTATGTATATGGTATAATATAATGATACTTAGTTTTTTATTGATTAATTTTGAAATATCTGAAAGGGGTATCATATCCTATAATAGTATACTAATATATGTCATGTAAAAATTTGATACACCTAAGGAATGTATAAGGTAAAATATTCATTACATTAATCCAATGTCTAAATAAAAGTAAGTTGTATCATAACTAGTTAGGCATGACATGGAAAATATTAGGCACCATCTTGTGACCTACTAGTAAATCCAATGTGATTTTTCCAAGTGTTTGATGAGGAGTATTATCAAATTCATTGATATTATATACTATTTTTTTTAATTTTTTTCATATTGATACTCAATTTTTTTAAGAAATTAGAGCTGAAAATATTCATCCCTAAACCATTTTCAGTCAACACATGCTTGATTACCTTTATAAGTGTTAACAACCCAAATTTTACCCTTTGAAGGTGATTGCTCAATTCTACTTCAAACTTGGACTAACTTGGACTAACATAAAAAAGAAGATAAACCTCATACTTTATACAAATTAATAACCATAACACACATTAATACCCATACAAAAGTCTACAACTATTCTTTTTCTATTGATTCAAGATACAAGATACAATTTTAGCAGAGCTTTGCTACACCTAGCCTAGGGATGAGAACAAATAGATAAATTCCTAAATATATAGGGTTTTAAATGAGAGATAGAGTAATATAGGCAAGAAGAGGCCATAGTGGCAATGTAGTAGTTACAATAGCCTCTCTTACTCTCTTATGTTTTACTTGAGTGGATAGGTGCCTTGAATGAGCTATTTGGAGCATTGACATCTAATTTTAGTAAATTTTGACCCTTGAATATTCCATACATGCCACCTTAATCCAATTTTGTCTCCCTTCATTAGTTACCAAAATTTAAATAAGCTTAATTAGACCCTTTTCTATGAGGCATTAAGTGGCTATTCATACCTAGAAATTGACCTTAATGAAGAAAATACACAAAATCCTTCATGATGCTCATCAATATGGGTTTCACTAACTTAAATTCATATTTACATACATCCTAAGGTGTCTCATTAACTCCATGATTGTCTTCTACACCCATTATCACTTCCACCTTATTGGTTAAGTAGGCTTTATGTGTTAGTAACCCAATCTTATGTCCATCCACTATTTGGATGATTATGATAGTTGAACCATACCTTCAAGATGTTTGATTAGGATTTAATCACACATTAAATAACCCTCTACATTAGTAGATAAACCCTTCAAACATATAATACTTGTAAACTCACCCTTCTTGCATGGTTAGGCCATCTAGACTAGCCTTGTAGACTAGATTACTAGTGAAGGTTAGCATGTGCACTTATAGGTAGGTAGGTAAACATTTATGCTTTGAGGAGGTGAAATAATTCTTAAACTAACACCCCTAATTATTGGGAACCTATTACCAAGTTTTACACCTCACTTCTTGCTGAAAACCCTAAAAAACTTATAATTTTTAGAGGTTTTTATATAGTATCCATATAACTAAGTATCATGAACATGGCCTCCTCTGAGTGAAAAACACGACCCAAGTGTTTTTCAAGTGGTTCTCATCTATTTGGATGCACTTTTTCTTTAATATCTCTAGTTAAGTTCTTATTAGAGTTTTAGGAGGGTTTAAGAGTGTCTAGGACTTTTAATGATGGTTCATATAGGTTAGGGCCTAAACCTCTAAATCAATTCCACTAAAATTAATGTATAAAAACCCATTCACCTCTCTTAAATTGATCAACCTTCCATGCATAGCTTTCATATGTCTATGAACATGTGAAAATGTCTCTCAAGTGAGAATCATGCTTTTTGGATAGTCTCTAGGTGTCTACAGGCTAGAATGGCTAATTTTATCAACTCTCTTATAACCCAAAGTATCCTATCCTTCAAAAACAACCCAATAATCTCCTCCATGAAGAATTGGAGTGCCCTTAAATCTCATTTTTATCTTTGTCCTACCTCATAAATATCATTGTCTTAGTAAGGATACTTGATCAACAAGCATAACTATAGGGTTCCTTATTTTTGGATCTAACCTAGAGATTTGAGGCACCTATCCACTATTCTCATCATGGAAATAATCTTTGATGGTCTTTGAAGTGTTGATATTGGCATCACCAAGCCTTCTTCCTTTTGTGATATGTAATAATAATTCTTACTTAGACACCTAGGTTTGTCTTCATGGTTAACAAATTACAGAGGATTTTATTTGTGACTAATCATAGGTTATTTAGGGGATTTGGGACCCCTTATCACCTTAAAAACCCATGGTTGATGCCAATATTTCTCAATCCTTTCCTTGTAGTCTTAAACTAACTTTTTGAGGCCTACTCCATAAAGTATGTGTTCTACACGTGTCAATAAATAGGTCCTTTGAGTGCTTATAATACCTAAGGAGACCTTTAGGATGATTTCATAACCAAATTACTCCATATGAATGCATTTAGAGGCACAAATATGTCATCAGGTACTATTCAAGGTTTAGGAAGGGTTTTGAAGGTCCATCATATTTAATGATGGTTCATACAATATGGACCTCCAAACCATAACTAGTTTACATGAACTTTTATCCCATTTACCCCTTAATCTCCCTTAAATATCTTGGGATCCCATGTAAAATGTGTATAGAGATAGGGGTGTTGGAAGGTGTGTCTCGAGCTTCCTACTGAGAAATTCAAGTAGGCTAATTTCTTAGGGATCATTCATAAAATTGAGAAACCAAATTCCTTTCATTATTTTATGTATTTTTAATCCATATGGGTACTTATGTTTACTTAATATATGTTGGAATGGGTCCCTTTGCTATGAGAAATATGAGCATTTGAAGTGATGGCTCGAGTTGATTGCTTAGACTGAGTAACTCAAGCAAGATCTTAAGATTAATTTGACCCCTTTTATAATTTCATGTGATTGAGACTAATTTTATAGGACCTATAAAAAAATATCATACCTTTCATGGTCATAAAATTTGTTTTGTATGGTATGACTATGCCCCAAAGAGTTGTGAGCCTTCTGGGTCTAAGACTGGCTTTTAAGCTTAATAGACTTCAACTAAGTATCAAGGGTTTAAATGACCTATATGTGGTTTGGGGATTTATATTCATCATTAAAAATTATTTTCCACCTATTCCCAACCTTATGAAATTATCTCTATCTATTCAAACTCCACTTTAGTCTCCATCCTTCTCTCATGATCTGCTTGTAGGTCTGCTTACTAGTCTATATGCTTTGAAGTAGTATGGGGTCTAAGTAGGATTTTATCTCCTTTTTTTACAATGATTATGGATGTATAATGTTTATAATGTTAATTATTAGTTATCAACACCCTTAGGTACAAATATTTAATCAACCTCTTTCTTTGCATATCTTTATCTCCTTTGACTAGGTTTTATGCACATTTAGAGTTGTGTAACCCTCAGGTCTGGTTCAATGTCATTTTTGACTTTGGTGAGATGAACACCATTATTTTACCCTTCTTCTTAATTTAACCTTCTCACTTTGGATATATATGTTACTTTACATTTATGTTAGGATATAGACCTTAGGATTTATCAATAGCATTGTAGTCACTAATTCACACATGTTGATTGTCTACAAGGGTCTGTGTATTATGGTCCTCTAAGTATAAGATAGTGACTTATTAGTTGCATTTGAGGTATAAATAAATATATAATTCCAACCCATACTTATAATATGTAAATATTTATTATTCAAATCCTTTTCCCATTACTCAAAATTGATATTCACATAGTGAGTTGAAGGACTTCTACCAAGATAGATTTAGGTCCTTTCCTATAGGTGGTCATTACTCTCAACAATGTATATGGCCATATAGGCCCATATATTAATAAACTAATGGTTATAATGGAATCAAATCCACTAATAGGGGGAGGGGATGAATTAGTGGGCCTTAATTATTTTGACTTGCATTCAATTTCATTCATCAATCTTTAACCATTCAAACCAATCTAGTAATCAAGTAATGCATAGATAAGTAATCACATATTCAAGAAGCAAGATATCAAAATATGAATATAAGATATATATTGGAAATCCTCATGGGGGATAAAACCCATTGACACACAAATTTGAATACTATCCTATAATTAATGGATCAGTATTTAGTGAGGCACCCCACAAGGAGCTCTAACCCCTACCGAGTCAAGCACCCACTCAACTATTATTTAACAAGATTTAAATTTAAAGGAGGATCCAAAACCCTAAGTGAATTGGAACCAAAATATATAATTAAATGACACTTATAAAATATATAAAATATAAGGTATATCTAACTCCCTTCTTGAATTAAGTACCAACTCAGCCAAGACAACTAAATCACCTTAACAACTTGTTCAACCAACAAATGATGATGTCTTCTTCAGATCTCAATATTCTATATATGATTTTAAATATATATAATAAACTTGGAATAAATATATTATTAATATTTTGTGGTCTCTTAACATTAAATCAACTCATTTATCTCTTTAATATTCTATCCCTTTCAAACAACCTCTTAAGCTCTCTCACTTAATATGCCTCTTACTGGGCTCATTAGGTCAATTGACCTTATCATTCACCTGTATAAAATATGTTATATTTTTATAATAATTTAATTAACCTCTAATAATATTAATCAATACCCATTATTATCCTTAATATTATCTCTTACTAAATTACACTCATTCTTGTTAACTAGCCCTTATTTAATCATATTAGGTCTAGAACCTTTGATCTCAAGTAAAAATTTGCTCTTCACTTATCATGGATTAACCTATGATGTTATACAAATATATTAAAAATTATTTAAATAATTTTATTTCTCAATCACACCCTCTTATTCTATGCTCTTATTCTCTTATATTCTCATTTCTTTGACTAGCTCAAAACATGCTTTCTAGGCTTCCTTCCTCAAACATCCCTCATATGGCTTGATTAGGTCATATGAACTTGATAAACACACTAATACCTCTTATTATATTTTTATTTATGATAATATAATTCAATATTAAGGTATCCATGACCTTATTATTCTCCTCAAGGTTCTCTTTTATTTGTTTACACTCACATACACTCAACTAGTCAAAATAGGCCTAATATGCCTTGTATTTATACTTGAAACTTAATTTCACCAACATTGGTCATAAAAATACCTTTAAAACTTGGATAAAACTTTAAATTTTTTATATCACACGTTTCATACACTAAAAAATCACTACATATGTCAGACATCACTCATAGGGACCAAAACCCCATTAGGTGTAATGGAGACCTAATGCAATTAGGTCTTCTCTAAGCACGTGTTTCACTTAGACCTCCTTGAAACATTTTGAATTTATAAAAATTCATGAAACACATAAAATATACCTAAAATATACCATTTATAACATTCATATAGTTCTACACCACCTTTTATCTTGTTTGACTCCTTGAACCACACTATTAGGACTACTTGCAATTATGTCTACACACACAGAAAAAGTCTACCTTGAATATCTAAAGCATATAGTCAATTTTATAAAATAAAAATACACTTAAAAAAAATTTATGGAACATAAATGAACTCATGGTCATCACTATGTCCATTTTACATCACCAAATAGGTTAAAACACCTCAAACACACTCTTTCAATATGGCCACATAGAATTTTCAAACACTGCCAAGGTACAATCAAGAAAATTTGACTCTTCATAATTTTATATGGAAAAAATATGATAATTAATGATTTATAATTAACCTTATATACCTATATAATATATTTAAAATCAAATCATTATTCATATCTTGGAAAAACACTCCAAACTCATCTCTTCTAGATGACTACCCAAAACCGCATGTAGGCTCCGAAACCCAGTCAAGAAACTTTGACTACCAAAACTTGCATAGGAATTTATAATGAATAAAAATTAATTAAAATTAACATATGAGACCTATTTAAAACCTTAATAATAATTTTATCCTTAAACTTAGTGTAAAATGACTCAAAAACATTATTCACACACACACACACACAGAAAGTTGCTTGTAACACCAAAAATATAGTCATGAATAACATTTTATTTATCAATTTTAATTGTACTTACATGAATTATAATTAAAATTTATATTTTATATATGACTATATTTAAACAAAAAATATATATATCATATTTTTTGATGTCAAACATTAGTTTTTCAGATCATTTTTTCAAGCTACTCTCTCACTTTTTTTGCACATCTAGATAGGTCATTTTGTATTTCATATTTCACCTCTTTAAACTATGTTTACACCTTATATAAATATTTAATATGTCATTTATGTCTAAAAAAATTAATTAAAGTAGATTTTATATAATTAATCTTGTCATAGAGTCTCAAACACTTCACTTCATCGTTCATGCTTGGAGTTGTCATTCTGCCTAAAAACATAGTCATGAAGAATGTGACTTATAACATCTGTATAAACAATTTAAAGACACAATCCATTATGAACCTTATATTAGGCTTAAAACACTTAAAAACACTTCAAAAATATCACTTTATTCTGACACAAACATAGTCAACTTTGACAAGAAATAAGTTTAATTTTACATTATTTAATGAATAAATTCCACTTTTAAGTTGTTAATTGAGGATATACTAAAAATTTTATTTTTATACCAAGAAAAAATTATATATATTTTGGTATTTATATGCATTTCTTTGACCACTAGTTTTTCTTGTTTTTACCATATTTATAACCTTTGACTTTGACCTACAATAAATGAACTTGTATAGATAGTTAAGACATTCCAAAACCTAGATGATAATATTCATGGAGTTTACTCAAAATTTTCTTTTTACACAAACTTTATTTGACCAATATACTTCCTTCTACAAGAACTTATTTTCATACTGGTCCAATGCACACATACATTCATTTGAATTCCAACATTCATATTTCTGAATTTCAACTATTATTTCCTAAGGCTTAAATTTGATGGTCTTTAGCACATCATAGTCTACTATATCAACTTTGGAGGTATATAAATTGATATAGGAAACACTTCAAGACACCAAATTTTAAAGGAATGATATTGTCAATATGGATAACATTTCCATAAAAACCATTGACCAAGTTTAGCTTTTTGAGTACATACAATAAATGTATAAACTTCTTAGTTCATTCATACCTATGTGATGGTATTGGATGGTCTATTCCTTCTTATGCTAAAAGATTCATTATTATCTCTCCAAATGGTCAAATGAAACACCATAACTTTACCAATACATATATGGATGACTCACAACATCTTCATTATCCTCACTAACCTGCACATATGTCATATACTCTCCAAGCTATCAAACATAACTTTTTTGTTATTAATGCACTAGTACCTCATTCTCTTCTTGACATCAATGACAACCTAACTTATCAATGACCATGCTTCAATAATCTCCCCCTTTGTCATTGATGGAAAACACCTTTAGAATGATTTGTTACCCATTTTAACTCCATTCTGATCTTTCTCCCCCTTTTACATTAATGACAAAGGATATTCTAAAATATTACCAATTGATGCTTGGACCTACTATTCAATAAATTATTCTATTCATACCTAAAACAACTCAAATAGTCTCCCCTATCACCATGATCACATGTAACTACTTGTCCTTATCTTTGATTGATCAACCTCTTTAACCAATATCCAAATCTAATTTGACCTTCTCAAAGTCCATCTACAAGATGACCTTCACAATATCTTGATTACACTTGGTAACCACACATACTTGTCTTAAATATTCTCAAGAGACCTGATTTAGTTCCCCCTAACTCCATGATTCATTTATACCAAACACTAACTAATTATAAATGAAGTACATGTACGATACTTTCATTAAATATCATACCCTGATTGAAGATAACATCACCCATAAATGGGCTGCTAATGATGATCACCACACTTTTATGCAACAACCATCCTTATAAGATCCACCTAGCCTTCTCAATAGTCATCCACCTTTTTCACATGAAGATATCAACCAACACTAATCTCTTTTGTTTTTTAAATCAAAACACTATCAAAATAGCTTGTCAAAGTCTCTCCAAACATACCATATTTCATGTCTTTTAAGGTTCACTTTGATTCTACCTCAAACTAATATAAAAACTGATCTTGCAACTTAATTTCATGACTAAGAAAACAAAAAATTATCATGACCAACAAGCTAACTCCTAAAGATAGAACCATTGAGAATCTTCACACACTTCCATTAACAAAATAAATGTCTCTATGAAGCCTAGTAGAAACACCCTATTCCATAGAGGCTAGAACAAAGAGAACATAGAAGATACCTACATCTCCTTTCTTACCTCCTTTATCATCTTGAATTCATGAAATTGGTTGCTTTCATTTGGAATCCTTTTAGGCTTATCAATCTTCTTTGGCTTACTATCCTTAGCATCCATGATGTTATTCATCTCCTCAACTCTTCCAGTTGTCTTTCCAAATAATTATCATTAGAAGCTAAAAATAGGGAATCTTAATAAGACTCATGCTCAACTATAACAATTTATTATTTATCTATTATAACATATAATCCATTTTTTATATTGGGCCCAATCTAATCTGCCCTTACTAATTTTGATCTCCATACCCATGTTTGACCTTTCATATTTAGTATAGAAGCTCCATATTTCTTATCATGACTTTAGAACCTACTCAATACATTTAGATATAATTTATAAATGTGATCAATCTTATGACAATAAAAAAAAGCAACCTCACTCATACCTTTTTCTTGATGAAGATTGTAAACTCCTTTTGACAAATTGATTTTCCTCATATAATCTCTTTCCCTATGACCAAAATGATGACAAATAAAATAATGGCCATGAAAATAATTGGAATACCTTATTGTATTGGGATGCTTGATTGGTTTCTTCATGTTTACCTTTATTTTTACATCCTTCTTAACTTGTTCTAAATTCTTATTATCTTTTTCAAACTTTTTCACTTTGACTATGAGCTACTCATGCTCAACTTTCAAGGAACTTAGCTTGATCTTCAACAAATGATACTCAGCCTCCTTTGATCTCAACCTTGCAATGGTAACCTATACATGATTATTAAAACCCTTAATTATTTTATTATCCCTTGTGGAATCATTTTCCATGTCACCTTTCAAACTAAATATCTACTCTTCAAGTGCTTTGATCACATATTTCAAATCTTGATTTTCTTTCCTTAGTTGCTTAGCCATTTTGTACTTCTTAAGATCACCTTAAAGCTATAAATATTAATCCAAAGGACATTATATGATACCAATTATTGGAATAAAAACCACTAAGAGGGGGAGGGGTTGACTTGGTGGTCCTTAATTGCTTTCACTTGCATTCAATATCATTCATCATTCTTTAACCATTCAACCTAATCTACTAATGAAGTAATGCATGGAGAAGAAATCAGATAGTCAAGAAGTAAGATATCAACATATGAACACAAAATATATTTATTAAACCCTAATTTTGGATAAAACCTACTAACACACAAATTTTAAAACTATTCTATAAGTAATGGATCAATATTTAGTGAGGAACCAACCCCACAAAGAGCTCTAACCCCTACCTAGTCAAACACCTTCTCAATTAGTATTTATAAAGCTCCAAATTTAAAGGAGGATCAAACCCCTTCAGTGACTTGGAACCAACCCACCCACTTCAAGGACACTTCTATAAGCTCTAACTTGAAATTTAGCTCCAACTTCCTTCTTGACTTAAGCACCAACTCAGTGAAGACAACTAGATCAACTTAATAACTTGTTGCTCAACCAATAGATGATGATTTCTTCTTTAGATCTAAATATTATCTATATGATTTAAAATATATATCATACACCCATTCAACTCATTTATCTCTTCAATCTTCTAGCCTCTTAAACAACCTCTTAGGCTCTCTCTTGCTCAATATGCCTCTTACTAGGCTCATTAGGTCAATTGACATTATCATTGACCTATATTAACTATGTTATATGTTTATTATAATTTATTTAACCTATAATTATATTCCTAAATACCTAATTCTTTTCCTCAATATGCTTGCTTACTTGCTTTCACTCATTCTTGTTAACTAGCCCTTATTTGCTCATACTAGGTATAGAACCCTTGATCTCAAGTACAATTTTGACCTTCAATTCTCATGGATGAACATATTATGTTATTTAAATTTATTAAAAATTATGTAAATAATTTTATTTCTCACACCAACCTCTTCTACTCTTCTCTTATTTGATTATATTCTCATCTCTTCAACTAGCTCAAAACAGGCCTCTAGGTTTCCTTGCTCAAACAACCCTCATATGGTTTGATTAGGTCATATGACACTGATAAACACACTTATACCTAATATTATATGTTTATTTATAATTATATACTTCCATATAAATTTTTCCATGTCCTTATTCTACTCTTAAATGTGTTCCTTTATTATTTTGCACTCACATACACTCAACTAGTCAAAATAGGCCTAATATTCCTTGTATTTATACTTGAAACTTACTTTCACCCACCTTGGTCTAAAAAAAACCTTTAAAAAATTGAATCACACTTTAAATATGTCATAATAAAACTTTTCATACTCTAAAAACTCACTACATAGGCAGATCACCACTCATAGGGACCAAAACCCCATTAGGCCTAATGGAGACATAATGCAATTAGGTTTTCTCTAAGCACATATTTTACTTAGACCTCCTTGAAAAATTGTTAGCATATATAAATTAATTTAAAACATCTTATAAACATCCAATATACCATTTATAAAATTAATATATGTCCACACCACATTTTATCTTGTTTGACTCCTTGAACCATGCTATTAGGACTACTTGCAATTAGGTTTGCACACACAAAAAAAGTCTAACTTGAATATCTAAAGAATATAGTAAATTTTATTAAAAAAATAAAATTAAAACACATTTATGTAACCTAAATTAACTTATGGTCATCATCATGTCCATTTTAAATCACCAAATAGGGCATAATACCTCAACACACTCTTTCAATATGACCACTCAGAATTATCAAACATTACCAATGTACAGTACGGAAAATTTAACTCTTCACACTTGTATATGGATAAAATATAATTATAAATGAATTATAATTATCATTATAGACCTATATAATATATTTACAATAAAATTTTTCTTCATGTCTAGGAAAAACACACCAAACACATCTCTTATAGATGACTACTTAGAATTGCCTAAAGGTTCCAAAACCCAGTCAAGAAACTTTGACTACCAAAATTTTCATAAGAATTTATAATTAATAAAAATTAATTAAATTTAAAATATTTTATGTATTTAACACCCTAATAATCAATTTATCCTTGAATTTAGTTAAAAATTACTTAGAAACATTATTCTCACACACACACACACACAAAGTTACTTGTAGCACCAAAAATATAGTCATGAAGAACATTGTATTTATAAATTTTAATGGTAATTTTATGACTTATAATTCACATTTATAGTTTATATATTACCTACAGTTAAATATATAATAGATATATCATATGTATTTATGTCAAACATTGGTTTTTCAAATCAATTTATCAAGCTACTCTCTCACTTTTCTTGCATAGCTAGATATGTCATTTTGGATTTCATGTTTCACCTCCTTAAAATATATTTTAAAATTATATAAATAATTAATAGGTATTTTTTATATAAAAAACAATTTAAATTTCATTTTATATAATTTATTTTATCATAGAGTCTCAAACACTTCACTTCATCTTGTATACTTGGAGATGTCATTCTGCCTCAAAACATAGTCATGAAGAATATGACTTCTAACATTTGCATAAAAACACTAAATCAGAAATAAATATATTTATATAAACTTTATTACATTAGTTTCATTTTAAAATCAATTATTAACCTTATATTAGGCTTTAAACACTAAAAAAACTTCTTTAAAAAGATCACTTTGTTTTATCAAAAACTATAAAAACTCAGTCAACATTGATATTATATAAGTTAACTTATATGAAATATAATTAATAAATTATTATTTTTCATTAAGGATTCTAATAAAACTTTTCTTTTTATCCTATGCCAAAATTATCAATATTTTGGTCTCTACATGCATTTCTTTGACCGCTAGATTTTTTGGTTTTTACCACAGTCAAAACCTTTGAATTTGACCTACAAAAAAATGAACTTGTATGGAGTGTTAGGAAATTAAACCATATAAAATATGTTATTCATGGAGTATAATCCATCTTTTCCTTTTACACCAACTTTATGTGGCCCATATCCTTCCTTCTACAAGCACTTCTTTGCTCACTGGTGCAATGCACACACATAAATATTTGAATTCCAATGTTCATATTTTTGAATTTCAATAGCTATTTCTTGGGGCTTAAATTCAATTGTCTTTGTCACATGAAAATATACTAGAGTGACTTTGGAGGTCTATAACTTGATATAGGAAACACGTTAAGACACCAAATTTGAAGGGAAGGATCTTGGCACTCTAGACAACATTTCTGTAAAAACCTTTAACCAAGTTTAACTTTTTGAATATCTATAATAAATACACAAACTTCTCAATTCATTCATACCTATGTGATTTTCTATGATGGTATAGTCATTATTAGGCTAGAAGATGTATTTTTCTCTCCCCAAATGGTCAAATAACATACCATAACTTCACTAATACATCTATGGATGCCTCACAACCTATTCTTTATCCTCACTAACCTACACATATGCCATATACTCTCCAAAATATCAAACACAAATTATTTGTCATTAATTTAATAATACATCATGATCTTATTAACATCAATGACAACCTAAGACATCAATGACCATGCTTCAACATGTTTTTGAGAACCCTAAGGAGTATTTAGGCCTTAATCCCATAATTTAAAATTAGAAAGAGGGGTATATGGCCTATGGGTGATGACAGTGGGGTTGTATGGAACTTGACAATGGAGTACAGGGTTTAAATTAAAGTGGAATGGTAGTGAAAATTTCATGAAATGGCATAAGTTCTTCCATGGCTTTAAATGAACTATGAGCACACACCCAAGATAGTCTACAAGGGCCTTGGACACCCTTATGTGTACAACTAACATAAAATAAGACTTTTGAAGTCATTAATGAGGTATATATGGTGAATAATGAAACTTAGGAGTTTCTAAAAAACCTTAAATTTCACTAAATAACCATAAATTTTGCTAAAATAATTGTGAAGAGATTTGAAAGTAGATTAGTGGTTTCAAGGTCTATGGGGGGATATAGTGAAGCTTGTGAACCTGCACAAAATATTGGTATGGTGTTATTACAAAATTTACTCTATGTTTACACTATTTTTGGAAACATTTAGGTTATCATAAAATTGTATAATACCTATCTATGCTAAGAAAACCCACATCTATAGGTTGTATTACTTGGAAACACCATTATAGAAGGTTGGAGACCATTTGAGCATTCAAGTTAGAGTAAAGAGACATGAACTTATTCAAAATACCATGATTATAAATCCAAACATTATTCATCTTTAGATGTATATAATGGATTCTCTTCCTTATCATTAAAACCTACTTGTAGTCTATAGACATAGGCAGTTTGGATTTTATCAACCTCACATGCCCACATGTGTGAATCAAATGTTGAGAAGGCCATAAGAAGTATCTGCAAGACTTGAAGGACCAAGAATAATTAGGTTTTTGATAAAATAGACCATAAATTCAATGAAAATATTCTCCTTATTTTACCTTGTGTAGATGAGGTTGATGGTCAAATAACTTAACTTATTAATGAATGTTTATAGAGCTCAGGGAACCAATCCTACTACTAATACCCATGACTAAAAGGTGACTAAGTTTACATTCTTTGGCTAAGAGCTTGGGGCCTCTTTCTCTCTCCTCTATATAGTTTGAGCACAAAATTAAAGTGATATAAAATCTTTTGAATGAGCTAGATGGGGGAAATGAATAAATTTTTATCTCTTTAATCACTAAAATAGTATGATTTCTTTCACATATGCAAATAGTGAACTCCTCTTACAAACTCTTGACTCTACTTGAGCTAGTCTATACTATACATATCTATACGAATTAGAAAACTCTTGAAACCTATATATTCCCTCTATTTTATCATGTTTCATACCACCAGCCATTATTAACATGCATGAGGGAAAATAAGAGTCATGTGATGTATTAAATCTTATGGTATGAATTAGATAAGTTGAAAGGACATATTTGGCATGTGTAGGGCCCATTAGTGGCAATTAAGTGTTGAATTATTTGGAAAGGGGCTCAATGGTGTATGAAACACCTTAGTTATTTCCTAATGGAGTCCATTAAGGTTCTTGAAAGAATGGATGGTAGTTTAGTGGTCCATTAGATTCAAATGGAGTCACATTAAGGTTAAATATCTCACTTTCAAAAACATATACATGATCTTAAAGAGAGATATCAAATGAATATCATTTTAAAATGTATGAAAAGAATTTATAAATTGTTAAGGACTTAAAATAGGCCCCATAAACCTTTATTACATTATAAAAATCTTGGAAATGAACCATATCTTACATAATTTGATTACACTAGAAAGGTTCATGATGACTCATCAACTGCATTATCAAATCATCTCCACCATGGCACTTTTATATTGTTGGATCCTCTTCAAAAAATACTAAGGACCTTAATAAATTTTCAAAAAATTTGAGGAAATTTGACACAAATTAAGATATGAAGTGAGTAAAATCACCATGTATTTCATGACATGATAATATAGTGAAACTATTGCATTTGAAAAGATAACTAATAACCTACTCTGAACTGCCCTAATTTGCCAAGATATGTGACAACCATGAGACCTAATGGTGATATAGGTTTCATATGGATTATTTTGAAACCTTTTTATGCTAAAGTTTATAAATTGTTCAATATTTATGGTGACTTAGTTTTCTTGACCTACTTGTTGGTCAAGAGAACTCAGAATCTCTTAGTTTACCACTCATGACTACATAGTGAACCTTTGACTATGTATAGAATATACATAATACATTGAAGACCTTAAGAACCAATGAGACATAAATAGAAACTAAAAAAGAGACAAAAATAGACAAAAATAGGTAGTAATAAGGAACTATAACAAGCTAACAACTACCAAGCATATATAACAGCACTTGGAGGAAAAAAACTAAACTAGCTACTATATACAATAAGACTTGGTGCTCCTAATAATATTACTTGAGGAATATCCATTTGAAAATTGTGGGGAGTTAATACCATTAAACCTAGATATTTATAAATCATTTATTTCTTTACAAATGGTAAGGATGTATGGCTTGCTCCAAATACTATCAAACTTTGAATATTTACTTGGCATAGCACGGTCCTCATCCCATTTAAGCATAATGTCTCCTTGTTAAAAGGTATTGGATGAAGCTATTATTTTCAAAAAAATACCTCATCCTAGAGGGGGGTTTTCAATCATAATCTAATATTTTGGAAACATGTGAATACTTTTAGGTATGTGTGTTTACGTATAGTAGAAGTAGACCTCTAGGTTTAAGGGCTAGCTCCCTGAATTTACCTTGATATGCTTATCACCTAAATTAATTGATTGTTTGTGGTTAAATAGATATAAGTATGAATGAGATAAATATAATTTAAGGGGGTAATACACCTTGAAGATATACACTATACTATCATACTTCTTTCACTAATAAATAAGACTTACAAACTAGCTTCAAAGTCCTAAGAAGTTCTAACATAAGTATTTGAATATAGAGGTGATGTGCATGAGACAACTCAAGGTAGGTAGAATATATATAATTTTTATAAATATAATGACACTTTCACACTTTAATGTATCCAAACACACTATCTCCACTCTATATGACATGTTAGAATGAGAACTCCTTGTACTAGACATGAAAGGATAAAGAGAAGAAAGGATAGAATCACTAGACCTCACCATTCATCACTTTGCACACTTATAAAATATGTTTTTGAGATCAAAACCAGATTTATTATATTATTCAAATACAAATTAAACATCAAACTATCAAGGCTTCACAATACATGTTGTGGAATTTTTCAATAAGAGCCAAAATGGCTAGTACTTATAGAATGAGAGAGAGGAGAGAGGAGAATGAAGTCCAAGAGTTACAAAATAACATATAAAAATTAGATAAGGAGTTAAATATACATATTAATTAATTATTAAATATACCATGCAAGTTTTATTTGGAAAAATGTCCCTCAAATTCATAAAACTCCTCAAATTTGGTGTAGAACTCTTCAATTGCTTGTTTGGAAACTGTAATTATCATTTTACATTATTTGAAAACTCTATAGTATACTATGGATAGATTATATCATTAAATTATAATTTAGGGGTTATAAATATGCTCCAATATTCATTTTATGTGTCCCTAATCATCAATATTATTCTATCCAAGTGTTCTCACTACCTATAGTCATAATCACCCTTCTTTCACTCACCCTTCACACTTGGCACCAAGATGGTTTTTAGTTTCTAAAACCAATCCATAAAATGGATGATGTGAAAATTTTAAATATTCATAATACCCTTATATTCATAAATAAAACCTTAAAATTCTCCCCAATTGAATTTATTGCCTTCTCACTTGGTGATCACTCTTCATTCACTATGTCATTCTAGACTGGTTGAAGTGGAGGTGTTAGTAGAGATACTTGTGAGATCTTATAAATAAATAAAAAGATATGAGGAGTTATGTTAGGACCCATTCTACCTCCAAAAGTGATCTTCATATCTTTAAACCATTCTCTACCTATAAAATATCAAAAACTATCAATAAAATCCACGTTGTACCCTGTTCATACAAGTAGGATAGAATCCAAATTAATGAGAAAGGGACATAGGGAGTACTCTAAAATTTCCAATCACTTTCATACTAAAAATATCCAATTTTTATTCATTTCCTTCTTTTTTTTCTCCATTGGATCTTTATCAAGGGTTTTAGAGGGTTCTAAGTAGTTTTCACCTTTAAGGATTGTTTATAAGAGTTTGACATTGGAACCTTGAACAAATTCCACTAGATCCTTTTTTAGATCCTATTAAACTAATCTTAAATCCTTAGGTTCCCATGCTAAGACTCCATATATGTGTGGCATTCCAAGGTTGTCTTCTCAAGTTTTCCTTTGCATTTTACTTACCCTGTTAGGCTCCTTGGCCAAAAAATGACTTTCTCTATTTCCAAAGTCTCAAACACACCTTATATCTTCATAAAGAGATTATCTATAGTATTTTAATTCTCATCTGACCCTATAAGTGATATTTTACCTCCTTTAGCCTTTAGGCCTAGTCTAAGCCTAGTGGACTTTGATTGTGTTTAGCCCCTTACCCCTAACCTTGAGTATTTATTAATGACTTTAGGGGATTTTATATGTTTTTCCATATCCCACATAGATTTATACATCTCATTTAAAGTATATACATGTCTCTAACTCATTTTATTATTATTTATATACTCAACCTATAGTTTATATCTTCCTTGGAGTGCCCTCTATCTGAGATAAAATATAGATCATCTCCCCTAGTGCCTCATGTAAAAAATACTATGAGAGGATTTATCAAATTTTATGTATTTTTATACCATATTATAAGGTTTGTTCATATTTCTAGCATCTCTAAACATCTCAAATCCTAAAACTTCTTAAACACTCACTGACTATGTAGGGTTTGAGTATGGACTATAGGTTGTAAGTTAAGACCTCCCCATGCTCTATTTACATATTATAGGAGTCTCATAATATTTATATACTATTGTGTAATTATTCCAATCATATTAATCATATAGTATTTTCCAAACTCATCAAGATACAGCTTGCACTTTGATATGTCTAGACTATAGGTTGACTATATATTATGTTTTCTTGCTTAAAAAGTGATACTTATGGGTGTATACTACATGTTTAGACCTTGTATACAATTCTCCAAATATTCTTGAGGTCCTATATTCTCATATCATAGTTTCAATTTCTCACACCATGCTTTATGTTAGTCCAACATCAAGACAATCACACTTTAGAGTATTGTCATATTATAGTTAACTATAGTTGACCATCCTTAGAGAAATAGAGGTCTTGTAGATGAATTTATAGGATTTGAGATATGTGATACACATATAGGGTCCCTTTGATGTCTTTGTAATCATATTAAACCTTAAGGTATTTCATTTTTTCATAGTTCCATCTCTATGTTCATAGCATGGACTTCCAAGTACCTACAGTCAGACTGTAGGTTAACCTTTTGAAGGCAAGTGTGGACTTGTAGTGCATTTTTAGGTCAATACCATATACTTTTATTCTTATCAATGTATTATAAACTACTATTTCCCTTATCACTTGAATAGGATCACTTTCCTTGGAGGTATGATCCTCCTTGATTTCCAAGTATTATAAGGTCATTTGGACTTCAAACACTATAGAGAACTCTGAAAACCAATAGTAAAGAATTATAATAATGGTGGCCTCTTATTCATCACTCATTTGGATCAAACACCAAATTTATTTATTCAAGGTATATCTCCTAGGATATGGCTACATGATATGATCATTTAAACTTATCTATAGTTCATGTCACTTCATTATATGAAAGTACCAAAAGTGTACAAGGCTCTATTTTGGAGCTTTTAAGGTAACTTATCCCTAAAACTCATTCTCCATAAATGTATATGACACTCAAGTTTTCCTACCACTCTATGACCTCATTATTTATTTTTATGGCATATGTTAACTCCTTAACTCTATGAAGGTATCAAAACATGTTCAAACACCTCCATGAAACATCCTTAGGTCTTTATGAGAGCCACCTGTAGGCGAACTTGTAGTATGTAGGGTAGTAAAGATAGAGCATGGATAATGTACATAGTTTATGGCCTTATCACCAATAATGGATCTTTCACTAGTCTTCAAATGGATTATTTTACGTTGAAAGAGTTCAAAAAATCCACATTCTTCATTTTAATGTGATTAGCTTCATTTAAGGTACTAATAGGCACACATTAATGGTTCAAGATTATGTGTGGAGTTTGTTTTGATAGTCACAGTCTAACATATACCATTTGGAAATAATGTCTTGATTTTTCATGTTTAATAGTTTTATGAAACTCTTGAGAATATTCATTAAATTTTCATCAACATTCTCAACACTTAAAAATACCTCATTCAACTAATTGTGTATGATAAGCATGTAGGAAGTTGATTGTGTTCTAAGTATGGCTGAAAGTTCATTAATTATATCCTTTGAAATTTATATTTTTAAGTAGGTATAATTTAAATACATATTATATGAATGCAAAATAATATCTACCTCTACTTGGAACCACTCTAGGAAGGGAAATTGTTTATAGTTAATGAAATGCCTGCAACTTCACTACTATACTCAACCTGTTACTTGAGAATTTTAAGCTCATAAAATCACCTTAAAACATAAAATAAAATATTAAAACCATTAAATAATTTATTTTAAATCCTCTATAATCAATTTCACCAATTGGATTGTAAGGACTAGCTCAAACAAGAAGAAAACTTGTAGGGTGTGGGGATTAGCATGTAAATTGAGATAGCAAAATTCTAAAGGATGGTTCATAAATCATAGGAAACCAATAATTTAAATAAAAAAATTAAAATTAATTATGAAAATTTTACTGTCCACCACCAATATAAATTAACCCAAATTTCTATTGGTCATACCATTAAAAGACATGTTGACCAGTTTTACATGTTTAGTGGAGTGATGGAGAAGTGAAATGGTTTTGGTCTATTTTTTATGATTTAAAAGAATATTAAATGTTTAAGTTGAGTGAATTAATATTAATTTTCATTTCATGATCTTTCCACACATACCACACTCCCCTATAGGTCATACAACTGCCAAAATCCTCTCTTTTTCAACTATTTTATTGATTTCATTTAGGAACCTACAAGTTTTTAGTTAATAATGACAATGAATAATAATATATGACATATTTTACATTGATATAGACTATGGAACACTTTTCCAATTTATAAAATTTTACAACCTTCATTAATGACTCAAATAGGACCCCTACGTGACAAAAAAGGACTTAAGACTAATTTTAACTATGACCAAGGCAATTATACATTAAATGACATTAAATAAAAACATGACACACCATATAACACTATAATATACCCTTATATAAATTTTTTTACTATATAGGGTTGATTTATTTTTACTTATGGTTAAAATAGTCAACATTCTTGGTGATTTCCTAGGGGTGGTATGCTTGTTATGCCAAGACCAGTAGCCTAATCCTATCTAATGGGCCATGGAGTCACCTATGCACAATTTAGAAACTAAATTTTCCTTTAAAACCACACCAAACATAAATAAATTATATTCAAAATAAGACACACCAAAGGAAACAAACATGTGTTCAACTAGAACACTTATGGAGCACACACACAACTGAAGGAAAGACACACCTAGCCTAATATTTAAAAAACCTCACTCTTGAGGTTGAATACATCCTACCATGATTAAAAAAAGGTCAAATATCATTCCTCTTACATATTTGTTGCTCCATGAGAGAAAATTTTCATGTGAAGCATGTTTATCATCAACCACTTGAGTATGTAGATGGTGAAATGGCTTACCATATTTGGATCTCCTCATGCCTACAAGTGGACTATTTAGAACCTTTATGAATTCTCTCTCTTATTTTTTAATGAACTTGATTAGAGATACAACTACTATGATCTCTATCGTATCTAATCTACACTCCTCAAAATAGGCATTATGAAGCATGACAACTACCTCAATCTTACCTTCATCTTCAGCATGATGTGCTTGATACATGAAATCATCAAGCTTACTCTCTTTGTGTTCCATCACATCTGGAAATGACTCAACATCAAGTTGATTTATTAGTTGTTATTTGAACATAAAGACTTCTAAAGTAACTTCATTAGGGTTCTCTATGACTTCAGACCCTTGGATAACATATTGATGTTCATCATCGTGCATAACATGACACTCATTTTCAAGCTTGATCAAACACTCAAAAATGTAATAATTAGTTTCATCAACAAACTTAACATTGTATATGTAATTATTTGGAGGAGTAATATTATTTAACTGATCAAATTCTTGACATATGGCATTAAACCTTTACCATGAGTCATCTTTTTCTTCCTCATGAATGTCATCATTAAGGGAAGCTTCATCTATTATAGGTAGAAATACATCATCTTTCTCACTATGATGATCTATCAGAGTCTTCAATATATCATCATCATATACATGAATCATGTAGTTACTCTCAATAGTTTGTGAGAAATAATGTTCAACACTTACCTCAACTTGCTCAAATGATTCTTCATGGATGATATAGGTGCAAAGGTCAGTTTGTTCAAAGTAGGTGTATGGATCATGTTCATATTAATATTCACTATAATTATCTATAAACAAGTTATTTATGCCTTCAATATTGTATTAAGCACAATCATCCACATTAAACTCTTCTTTCTCATTGATTACACAATCCAAATTTGAACTTGCCTCTATATAAGGCTCAATGTGAAACCTTGTAAGTGGTTGAATCCTTATGGTCATTTTGGTTCCATATCTTGTCCTAAAGGATAAGAATTATCAATTAGATGAGAGGTAGCTTATTATGTTATCTATGAAATCTATTGAAAGATAGATTTCAAAATGAGCAAGCAAGTTCACAACAATAATGTCTTAGAGGATAGGGAAACTAAGATAGTCATGGAGAAAAACCTTCAAAACTTTGATAAATCCTATTATTTTAATAGGTTTACCATTTAATAAATCACTAATTTAATATGGGGTTCATACTTTAGGCCCAATTTATTAGCTACAATAGTGTGCATGACTGATGTATAGGCTCCACTATTAACTATGTAGTTATTAACTAGTTTGTCACCCATAATGAGAGTCAGGTAGAAGGGTGGAGGATTCTTAGCATTAGTATATGGTTCAACAATGTTTTTATGTGAGTTTTTAATATCTAAATTACCATGACCATTTATTAAAGATAAAGGATTAGTATGGATAGTGGACACTTGTTTTTGTAAGAGTTCTTTTTGGTCAAGCATATGAAGGACATCCCAAAGGGAAATGGATGCCTTAGCATTCTTCAATGAATCTACTATGTTTAGGGTGGAGGTAATTAATTTTTATTGATTCCTTGGAGGAAATTAAGTTCTTATAACTTTATTAATTGAGGTAACTTGAGTAGACCTTACCACATTCAGAGTTGGAGAAGGTGTGGGAATGTTATGGACCACCATGCTTGCAACCATGCCTTGTTGTCTTGTAAGAGGATTAGATGAACTTGTAGGCACATTATTAAAACCTCCTAGAGCCTAATTTTTTGATCTTGTATTTTATAAAATATAATTTCCTTGGTTAAACACATAAGTATCTTCTACTAAGAAGTTAGTGAAACTTTCTCCTTAAGGCTACCAACCTTCACTTGTTTGCATTAGGAATTCATCTTCAGCTAATAGTAGAGGAGTGACTCCTCCATGAGAAAATAGAGACTTATTTCCAAATTCATTGGCATCCATGAATTTTTATTATTTCCATTCCTCCCCTTGGATCAAATTGATATGCACCAGTATCATCTCTCTTGTGTTGGATGTAGAATTAGGATTGTATACATTAGCAGGCCTGTTGAAACTAGGTTGCCCTTGACCTCTCCCTCTCCCTCTCCCATATTACTCATGATAGGGATAGATATTTTTATAATCACCTATTTTAATTATTTTTCACCTAAATTGATATTCTGAGGATAGGAACTTTTCCCTCAAATCAACATAATTTTTTGCCTTCTTAGGAGTAGAATTTGGCTTAGCATTTGCATTAGAAACTTTGGAAATGTTTGGATTAGCAAAATATATGTTATGCATTAGAGGCATAGACAATTTAAGAGGTATATTTCCATCTTAAATGATTTCATTATTATCTCTAATATAAATTTCATATGCTTTAGGAAGATTGAAACCACCCATAGATTGAATCATGATGGAAATATTAGTACCAATGTCTCTCAAGTATGTAGGGAAGATAAAGCTAGCATGTGGTCTCATGGGAGGAGGAAACCTATGCCAAGTATTTTGTAACCTCACATTAAATTCATTAATTTTTTCCTTAGGGGATATTTGGATCACATTGAGTTGATGTATGAGTGAAGTGTGATCACTCTCATCTTAAAATCTTGAAGTTAGTAACACTCCAAAGTCACTCCATGTTATGATGCAACCATCAAGCAAAGTCCTATACCAATCAAGTGATTTAACTCCAATGGATATGGAAAGGAGTCTAATGGAAATATTTGCCTTAATTACAATGTGGAAACTACAAAAAATTGAAATGTCCCTAATATGCTCAATAGGATTGACATGGCCTTCACTATTGAATGTAGGGACACACTTTGTAGCATTAGAGGGAATGGCATCAGATACATCAAAATGGATTGGATTTTTAGTATTAAAATATGGGAATGAATATTTCATAGCCATGTTTTATTTAGTTTCTTCCTTAATTTATTGATCTTCTTGGATATCAAATTCTTCTTGCTCTTTAAAGGTCAAAATAGGATGAGGATGTTGAACTTCAAGAGGAAGTTCAGTCTAAAGAAGTGGATTGATGGGGTTGAAAAATCTACTATAAGATGACCTAGTAATTACCATGAAGTATGAGAGAAAATATATGACAAAACAATGGTCTAAAACTATATTTTACCTTTAATGGAGTCACCAAATTCTAATTAGCACACTAATATGTAGCTAATGTTGTCCAAGACCAACATTCACCTTGATAAGTTATATTTAGGATAATGGGTCCCACCGAGTGTGCTAGAACTATTGTAACCAGATATTTAACCTTATATTAGGTTTTTAAAGCTTAATATAAGATATTGGAAACATGGGAATACTTATAGGTATGTGGCTTTACCTGTATTAGAAGTAGACCTCTAGGTTTAAGAGCTAGCTCCCTAAATTTACCTTGATGTGCTTATCACCTAATATAATTGATTATTTATGGGAAAATATATAGAATTATGCATGAAATAAATATAATATAAGGGGGTGATATAATATGAATATATACAATATGATATATTAATTATTTCACTAAGAAACAAGCCTTACAAACTAGCTTCAAAGTCCTAAAAAGTTCTAACATAATTATTTCAATATAAAGGTGATATGCATGAGAGAGCTCAAGATAAGTAGACTAGAGATCAGATTGATAAATATAAGGACAATTTAAAACTTTAAGGGAGAAAAAAACACTAGATACACTCTATATGACTTACTATTATTAGAACCCCTTTTACTATACATGAAAGGATATGGAGAAGCAAGGATAAAATCACTAGACCTCACCATTCATCACTTTGCACACTTAGATAAGATGTTTTTGAAATAAAAACTAGATTGATTATATTATTAAAATTAAAATTATAGCATTAAAATAGTATGATTTTTCCATACATGGTGTGGAATTATTTAAAAAGAGCCAAAATGGCCAGTACTTATAGAATGCGAGAGAGGAGAGAGGAGAATGAAGTCCAAGAGTCACAAAAACACTTATCAAGCTAAGACAAGGAGTTAAATCTACATACGAATGAATTATGAGATATAACATACAATATATACTTGGACAAAGTTCCCTTAAATGCATAAAAATCCTCAAATCTAGCATAGGACTCTTCAATTACTTGTTTAGAAACTACCTTCATGATGTGGCCTTCTTTGAATGTTCCACATTAGACTAGGGATATATGAGATAATTTCACTAATAGGGTTTATAAATAATTTCCAACATATATTTTATGTGTCCCTAATCATCAATATTATTTTGGTCAAGTGTTCTCACTTTTTTTAGTCATAATTACCATTATTTCACTCACCCTTCACTCATGGCACCAAGACAGTCTTTAGTTTATCAAACCAATCCATAAAGGGAATGGTGTGAAACTTTTAAAGATTCATCCTACCCTTATATTAATTAGGAAAACATTAAAATGCTTCCCAATTAAATTTATCACCTTCTCACTTGGTGATCACTCTTCTTTCACTATGTCATTCTAGACTGGTTGAAGTGGAGGTGTTAATAGAGATACTTGTGAGATATTGTGAAGAAATAAATGGATTAATGAGTTAGGTTAGGTCTTATTATACCTCACAAAGTTATCCTCATATCTTGAAACAATTTTGTACCTATAAAACATCAAAAACTATCAATAAATCCATTTTCACCCTATCCATACAAGTAGGGTAAAATCCAACTTGATGGGAAAGCACCCTAGGGATTCCTCTACAATTTCAAATCACTTTCCTACTCAAACTATCCTATTTGGATGCCTTTCCTTCTTTTTTTCTCCATTAGGTTCTTATCAAGGGTTTTAGAGGGTTTGAAGTAGGTTTCACCCTTAAGGATTATTTATCAAAGTTTGACATTGGAACCCTAAAAAAATTTCACTATATCCTTGTTTGGTAACCTATTAAAATTATCTTATCTCCTTAGGTTCCCGTGCTAAGCCTTTGTATAGGTGTGAGCTTCCAAATTTACCTTCTCAAGTTTTCCTTTGCATTTTGCATACCCTATTAGGCTCCTAGGCTAAGAAATGACTTTATCATGTCTTTATTGTATGATAAAGGTTCACACACACCTTATATATCCCTATATATATTATATAATGTATTTAAATGTTAATCTAACCCTTGAAGTGATATTTGACCTCCTTTAGGAATTAAACAAAGTCTAAGCTTGGTGGACTTTAACTATGTTTAGCCCCTTACCCCCACCTCTGAGTAGTTGGTCATGATTTTATGGGATTTTATATGTCTTTCCATGTCACACATATATTTATACATCTTGTAAGGATAAACAAGTATCTAACTCATTTCCTTATTCTTTTCATACTCAACCTATAGTTTTTATCTTCTTAGGAGTGCCTTATGTTCAAAATAGATTAGAGGGAATATACCATATTACCTCATGAAAAAAAATCCTATGAGAGTTTTTATAAAGTGGTAGTGATGTTATATACTATATTCCAAGGTTTGGTCATTATCTCTATCAGCTTTAAACATCTCAAATCCTAATATAGACTTCTTGAACTCTCACTGGTTGTGCAAGGTTTGAGTATGGACTATAGGTTACAAGTGAAACCTTTCCATGATTTTTTTCCATATGAAGGGAGTATCATAATATGTTTATAGTAATATGTAATTAATTTAATCATGTTAATCATCCAATATTTTATAAACTCTTTAAGTTATAGTTTATATTTTGACAGGTCTAAACTATAGGTTGACTGTATATTGTGTTTTCTTGCTTAGAAAGTGACACTTGTAGGTGTATACTACATTTTTATACCTTGTATAAAATGTTCCACATATTATTGATTTCTTCTAGGCTCATTTCATAATTTCAATTTCTCACACCATTTTTTATGTTAGACCAACAATAAGATAATCATACTTTAGAGCACTGTCATACTACAATCAACTATAATTGGCCATCCTTAGAGAAATAGAGGTCCTGTAGATTCATTTTTAGGATTTGAGATATATGTTACACATATATGGTCCATTTGATGTCTTTATAATCATATCCAACCTATAGGTTTTTCATTTTTTCATGGTTCCATCTATAGGTTCATAACATGGACTTTCATGTACCTATAGTCAGACTATAGGCTAGCCTTTTGAAGGCAAGGGTACAACTATATCTACATTTGTATGTCAATACCATGTACTTTCATTCTTCTCAATATCCTCCAGACCACTATTTCCCTTCTCACTTGAATAGGAACTTTCTTTGGAGGTATGTTCCTCCTTACTTTCCAAGGATTATAAGGTCATTTAGAGTTCAAACACTGTAGAGAACCCTAAAACCCTATAGTAAAGAATTGCAATAATGGAGGTCTCCTATTCATCACTCATTTGGATCAAAAACCCACTTTATTTGGTTAAGGCATATATCTTAGGATAAGGATACATTATAAAATCATTTAAACTTATCTATAATCCATGTCACTTCATTATATGATAGCACCAAAATTGTACAAGGCTTTATTTTGTAGATTTTAAGGTAACTTGTCCCTAAAACCCATTCTCCATGAATGTATATGACCCTCAAGTTTGCATACCACTCCATGACTCCATTATTTATTATTATGGCATAATGTAACTCCTAAACTCTATGAAGGTCTCAAAAAATGTTCAAACAACTCCATGAAACATTCTTAGGTCTCTGTGAGATCCACTTGTAGGTGAATATGTAGTATGTAGGGCAGTGAAGGTAGAGCATGGATAATGTACATAGTGTATGGCTTTATAACTAGTTATATACCTTATAACAATGTTCAAATGGATGTTTTTACCTTTAAAGAGTTCAAATATTCCACATTCCTCATCTTAACATGATTAGGTTCCTGTAAGGCACCTATAGGTGCACATCAATGGTGTAGGACCATGTGTAGAGTTTGTCTTGATAGTCACAGTCTAACATATTCCATTTAGAAAGCTTGTCTTGATTTCTCATGTTCAATAATGTTACAAACCTCTTGATAAAATTCATTACATTTCCATGAACATTCTCAACACTTGAAAACACCTCATTCAGTTGACTATGTATGATTGTCATAAAGGAAGTTGACTGTGTTCTAAGTATGACTATAATTTCATTAATGTTAACCTTTGAAATTAAGCTTTTCAAGGAGTTATATTGTTATGAAATATTAGAGTCATGGAAAATCATATATATTTATTCTTAGGACCACTATAGGAAGGGAAAACTTCTATACTTAATAGACATGCCTATAATTTCACTAGTATACTCAACCTACAACTTGAGAATTTTGATCTCATGAAATCACCTTAAAACATGAAAATAAATATTTAAACCATGAAATAATTTATTTAACATACTCTAAAATCAATTTCACCAATTTAATTTTATGGACTAGCTCAAACAAGAAGAAAACCTATAGGGTGTGGGGATTAACATGTAAAATGAGATAGTGAACTTATAAAGGATGGTTCATAGATCATAGGAAACCAATCCTTGAAATACTTCCATTAAAATTAATTATACCAAGTTTAATATCCACCACCAATATTAATTGACCTAAAACTTCTCCTATTATTCATAGCATTAGAAGACCTACTGACCAATTTTGCATGTCTAGTGGAGCGATGGAGAAGTGAAATGGTTTTGGTCCATTTTTATGCTTAAAAAGTAGATAAAATTTGGAAATGGAGTCAGGTAATCATAAGTGTCACTTCATGATATTTCCACATGTACCACACTCCCCTATAAGCTGTACAACTATCAAAATCCTCTCTTTTTCAACTATTTTCTTGATTTTAGTTAGGAACCTACAAGTTTTTAGTTAGTAATGAAAATTACTAACACAATATTACATATTGGACATTGAGAGAAACTTTTTAACACTTTTTCACTTCAAAAAATTGTATAACCTTAATTAATGAGTTAAATAGGACCCCTAAGTGACATAAAAGTACTTGGGACTAATTGTGACTATGACCAAGGTAATGATACATTAATTGACATTAAATAAAACCATGGCACACCCTATAACATTATAATAGACCCCTATATCAAGTTTTTTACTATATGGGGTTGACCTATTTTAACTTGTGGTAAAAATAGTTAATATCTCTCTTATCAAATGATATTTTATCTTGGTTTTGTTTAGACCACATATCATGCATAGCACTATCCCTTTTCTCTTATAACCCTCTCAACTCATTAATCCTTACTTCCCTTGAAATATCCTCCATGAGATCAAGATGGTGTGCAAGCTCCAAGGCTAATAGCTCAAGAGGGATGGATGTTTTTATTCCTACCATAAACAAAGAGATAAGGAAAGTAACTAGTAGACTTCTTTGGAGTGATCCTATTTTCCCACAAGGTATTCCTCAACTTGGTGTTCCACTCTCTTTGACTATCTTCCATTATCCTTTTTATGATCCTAATCAAATTTTTACTGGTTGAATCTACTAACTCATTTCCCTATGGATAGTAGTTAAATGAATATTTAAGATATATGCCATGGTTAAGGGCCCACTCACAAACTTTAACATTGTTAAAGGCCAAGACATTATCTTATATAATGGTAAAAGGGACCCCAAACCTAGTCACAAGGTTTTTATAGGACTCTAAAACTGAGTTCTCATTTTCTTGTTTGAGCGAAGCTATCTCTACCCACCTGATAAATTAATAAGTGGCCATTAAAACCCAATTATTCCCATCAATAGATGAGGGTTGAGTCATACCTATGAATTCTAAACTCCATTCCATGAAGGGCTACTCAACTTGTATGGGTTTTAGAGGTAAGGTAGCTAGTCTCTATTTACCGATGAATATAGCACATTTAAGACATATGTTGAACCAAAAATGTGATTCCCTAAATAAGGTGGTCTAAAAATAACCTAATATTATGATCTTTGATGCTATGCTTTTGGATTAAAAGTGCCCACCTATAGGCCCATCATGAAACTAATTTAATAACTTGTCAACTTGACTATTCTCAACACACTTTAGAAACATACCACCAATGTCCTTCTTGAAGAGTACTCCATCCACAAAGATGTAAGGGATGGAATATAGTCTAAAGTTCCTCCTTTTTGTCCTATCTAATCCCATAGGACATTCTCCCATTTGGAATAACTTAACTATAACTTGGGTCCAACTAGGAGTCATGTTTTCAGTTGCTTTTTGACTATCTTGGACTACCAAGACCATCTTTTTATCTTATTTAACCTCTATTGTAATATGCTTAAAAAGTCCTCTACCTTTTATTAGTTTATTAACCTTCACTTATATATCATACTCCATGCACTTATTCATCCAACCATCCCTCTTCTCACTTAATTCTATATTGAGTATGAAGTCTTTTATACTAGGATGAACTACCATCACAAAAATCTTGTTGTTAGACACCATGTGTCTAAATTTATTTAGACCTCTCATGACAACAAGCTATGATTTTTAACAAATGTATATCTCCCCTCATATCTTTCCAATTCTTGACTAAATAAATAAATGGGTCTCTCTAGTCCTTCACCTTTTTTTTGCATGAGCATAGCAAAAATATCATCACTTGTTGAGAAGGCATACATGAATAAGTCTTTGGTAAAATCAGGGTTAAAGAGGGTGGGTGCTTGGGTATGGCCTGATTGATGGACTCAAAACTCCTTTTACCATTTTTGATACATGAAAAATCCTTATGTTTCTTAAGCATGTGAGTTAGTGGTCTCATCAATTCTACAAATCCTAGAATGAGTCTTCTAATGAAGTTGATTTTTACCAAGAAACTTTGCAATCTTTTCTTGTGTTTGGGGAAGATGATATTGGACTCAATGAGTTTTTTCAACTCTTTCCTCATAATTATCTCAATTTTGGTATTAGATGGTCTTTTTTTTTCCTCACATGGTTGGCATTCTCCTCTAAATCTATGGTATGTTAGGCCAACTTAGGTTCAAACCATTTAAAGTCATGGTGCTCCCATGCAAAGACATCTACAAACTCTTGACATAATTCTATCAAGATATATCTTTCTTCCTTTGTGTTCACCTTCCCTTACTTGATTAACTTGTCCTTGAATATGTCAACCTTCTCTTAGTGTTACTCTTTGGTGGAGATACTTACCTTTTCATTCCTTAGCTGGTCATCCTCATTAAATATACTCCACAATGTCACCAATCCCTTAGGAAACTTATTTATCCTTAATTAGACAATCTGATCTATAAATTGATGTTGCATCCTACCTTGGTTATTTGAGCATAATTTTTCTTCATGTTATAAGAAGCAAGAAATATTGCTATCACTTAAAAAACCTACCAACTCACCTCATTATCAAAAATTGAAGGCTTACACACCATTTTGATTTAAGACTGCTATCTAATGTCCTTGACCCTATCAACTATGTCATACTATGCACTAATGGTAGATAATTGATCTACATGATGATTAGACTCTCTAGATATGGAACTAATTTAAAGTCTCAAAAGTACTCCAAGAGGTCCCAAAACCTATGGTTGTAGGATTTCAAAAGTGGATTCTGAGTTACACTCATTCCTCTTATATGTTGTACCATTAGTTCATTATCAAGCTTAATACCTCTCTTCATTATCCGTTATAGCCCATGAATGAGGGCCTCATATTCTATAGTATTATAAGTGTGGATAAACTAAAAACTTAGGTTATAATAATACCTTTGCTTGGAAGGGGATACAAACATAAAACCTATGCCACTTCCATTATTTGATCTTGACACATAAAAAAAAAAGTTTTATACACTTTCATGATCTTGACTTGTGATAGTGAGGCTTGGCATGGAAACTCCTTCATGCATACAATACATACCTAGGCTTGAATCTTTAGTGGTTTTGTAAGGATCATAACCATGATTATCTACTACCCACTCATCAAGGATAAAATTTGAGATGCCTTCTAGTGGTTTCATAAGTTCTTGATCATTAGGATGCTCATCTTCATCTAAGATAGTGTAGTTGACATTTGATAGGTTGGGTATATATGGTTTTAAGTGGAAATTAGAATTAATTTCAGACCTTATAGTAACCTTTGTCCCATAACTAGTAATAAAAACCATGTATGACCAATGAGAAGAGAGATACCCCCCAATTTTAGTAGTGGAATCCCTAGACAAGCATAGGGAAAATTAGGGAGGAAGGTCAACTACCATGACATCTTGAGATATGGTATAGTTAGGAAAAGCAACTAATATGATCTTAATTTCATTAAGAACACCTAAAGTCTTGGTAGGAGACCCATACAATTGAATAAATCCCTTTTCATTAGGTTCATATTTAAGGTCCACTTTATCAACTATAGACTTATGCATGATAGAAGTGTTAGCCCCACTATCTATCATGTAATTATGCACAAAGTAAAATCCTATGATGATTGAAAGGTATAAAGGAGGTGGTCTGACTACCTTATATTATTTTTATTCATGAGGTTGACAAAAATTAGTGAGGATTACACTTAACTTTTCTATTTATTTATCCAAGACATGAAGTTTAGAGAGCTCTTCTTGAAGGAAGTCCTTTCACATTGGTATAAGTAAAGCATCCCACATAGAGAGAGTTACATGTGCATTCTTCATGAAGTCCATAATACTAAAAGGAAGGATGTATGTCATCGACTACAACTTAGGGTAAAAAACATTCCTTGGAACTTGTGTAAATTGAGGTATAAAAGGACCCTTTTAATTCTAACCTTGGCCTTGTTGTATTTGTTGAGTTGGTGATGTCTTATGAATTAAATCTTTAGTGGCAGCCCCTTGAGTTGTTTGAGAAGGTAGAGGATTTATCTTGTACTATACCAAACTATCGTCAACTTCCCTTCTCTTATCCCTTGTATGGGTTATAACTAAATTGTCCATTTTAGCCACATTCTGACCCAAATTTTATACCACTTATTCAAATGAATGCTCACTTTCTTGAAAGTTGATAAATGTAGTTTCAGATCATGACTTACTTCCACTTTTCCCTTGTTGACTTGACATCTCCACTTGGGTCATGAAGGGAGTGTCTCTATGATGCATAGGAGGGCCTTCCTTATATTATGAAGGAGGCAGATTATCATGTGATGGAAAAGTAGGAACTTACTGGATATAGGATGTTTGACACCCTTTACCACTTGGATCCATTTCCATATCATTCAACTATCCCCATTGTGTAGACCACTAACCTTCTTGTGCATAATTATTCTAAGTTGGAACCAAGGCTCTAAGATTGTTCATAGCATTAGGATTGAAACTTTTATATGTTTTTGCTTGTGTAATGTGCCCTCAACTTTGTTGATTAGGATAATAATGAGGCATATTATATTGATACAATTCATAAGGGTCTTGATAAGGCCTATGGGGTTGATTTTTCTGCTTCTCTAAGGCTACTAGTTATTTTGGGCCTTGAGTAGCCCTTCTATTTTGCCCAATCTATCTACTTAGATACCATATACTTGATCCTAATTAGTTGAGGTAGGTAATAGAGCAATGGTAGGGATAGGGGGTTGAATTCTTAGGAACAAAGGCATGAGGGATCTAAGGGTGATTTTTCCTACTTGAATTAGATAAATTTTTTCCCTTATAGCTATATTTTAGGCTTCTGGTAAGGTGATTCCCCCCATTAATTATATCATAATAGCCACATCAAAATTTAAATCCCTTACGTAGTATTAAAAACATAGTTAGGGGTGGGCTTGATGATGATAGTAATCCTATCCCAAGTTTTTTGAAACCTATAATTAAGGTCTACCATGAATTTTTGGGGCCTCTTTTGATTATATTAATTTATTCTACCAAGGATACATGATCAATCCTATCCTAAAATTGCTTACACAATTATTATCCAAACTCATCCTAGGTGTTTATGGATGTAAGTATTAAGCCTCTATACCACTGGAGTGATTTAACCTTGAAGGAGATTATAAAGAGTCTTATAGACACATTTTCTTAGGTGATATTATAAACTAAACATAAATTGGCTATGTATGTAATATGTTTTGTTGACTAATTATGGTCTACATACCAAATTTTTCCTAGTCCAAGAATTCAGTGGAAGTATCAAAAAGTCTAAATAGGTAATTTATATAGGCCATATCTCACATGTGTAGATGAATCAAAGAAAATTAGTCATATGGGTTTTTTCCCTTTTGTGTCAATATCCTATACACCAAATCTCAAATCCTCTACCAAAGCACATCAAAATATGTTGAAGTCCAAATTTTCCTCCCTAGGTATTTTTGCTAGGTTTCCCATACTTAGACAAATAAGCTAGAATGTCACCAGGACATCATGCAAACTAGATATGGACTAGTCAACTTTAACATTTTATATCTTCACTCAAAAGGATTTTAAGACTATTGGGTCAATTGGGTTTGTTCTTTTTAACCTTAAGCATATATCCAACAAACTTGGTCCCTCTATGATTCTTGCATTTCAAGATATAAATTGTCAAATTTAATCAAATAATGAATGGAAATCATGAGAGTCAAAATAAAGACACTGTATAAATCCATATGATCTTATATTTGATGTTATGTATAATGTCAAATAAATTCATATGGTTGTCAAAGACATTATCAAGAACACCAATTTTAATCAAGGAAAGTAATCATTTAGATTCAAAAGGTCCTTATAAGGCTTGAAGTTGGTCGAGATCTAATGTTTTGTGGGAGCTCTCATACTGAAACACAAGATATAACAATCTACATTATAATCAACCAAGTCAAAAGGTCCCCAAGTTAAAGCCTTTAAATATCTACAAGTTGGACATAAGCCAATGGTGTGGGTTAATCAAACTAAGATCTAATGGTACATGTTCACTGACAAAAGGATGGGTCTAAGATAAAGCAAGGGCTCGCATTCAATCATACCAATGATTTGATAGAGAAAAAACTAAAAATAAAGTGGGACAGGGAGATCTATGGTACATGTGAACTTGTACATCTTGATCAGATAATGAGCATGAGTCAAACTAGTCAGTGAATACAAAGAGCTAATGAGTCAAGGACAAGTGGCACAAGCACATTTAGTTAGTACAAAATCAATGGCTTCCAAGCATCCATGTATAGATAGATCAATGGAGTGAGGTAGAGTCAATAATTCAACATATCTATGGATTTAATGAACATAAAGATAGTTGAGCATCATGTAGACAATCTGATTTGGTAATCAATAGCCAATAAGCAAGAGAAATCTTCGAACATTTTTGACAATAGTTGAAGAAGTTTAAATGGACCTAAGCAAAGCAAATGTCAAAGATCCAAGCTTAAAATCAAACTAGATTTGAACTAAGGCCATAGTTTAGAGACAAATCATTCCCATTAATGCTCCATATAATAGATATTTTAGGTCTAATACAAAAGGCAAAGATAAACTAGTGACCATAAATGAAAGTCAGGTAGTTTGTAGAATTTCTTAGATATTGTGACTATGTGAAAACCAATGGTCTAAGATTGGATTTCACATATAGTATACCTATGTCTCACCTATCATCATTGATCATTTTTTATAATGAAAAGTATAGTTGGCCACCTAGTGTAGATGTGACACTTTTAAGCTAGTTCTAAGACATGGTCCTCATCAACAAATCAAGTGGATATAAGATTGAGTCCAAAGATAATGGTTAGGTGGATGAATAAGGATAGTGAGAATTCAAATATTTATCAAGGAGTTTGAAATTATGCCTTCTTGATAAGCTCTTGACTTAGTCACATCTTAAAATTGGTGATATTCCATCATAAGTGGTTGGTCCTTTTCTAATACATAGTTCTCTCTCTCCTTATTTTTCTATAAATGTAAAATTTTAAGCCTAAAAATTGATCCCTATATCCTCTATCCCTCTTTTTGGTATGACCAAACGCTACCCAAATTTGTACTACAACACCTTTTGATGCAATAAAGATTGAATTATGTCATTTTCTAAGCTAGATTGAAGTTTTTTCTATGAATTCATACACTATTATTAAGTGAATATATGTTACTCAATTATGTCTGAGTTTTTCTCTCCTTAAGGAATGGCTTAATAGTCTCATAGGTCATTATAATAACAATCTATAGTTTATTGTCTAGTTTGAAATTGGATATTTACCCTATCTTACTAATTTAGTAACTGATTAATGCCTTGTTTTAAAATATTTATGTGACATTGATGTTATTTGGTCTAAAAAGTGTCTCATAGTGTGTTTTTTTTTGAGTTGGAGTGATCAAATAATTTGTGCATCACCACTTTTTTACATACTTTTATAAGTTTTGTGAATCCTCTCTCCCTTTTCCAAGAAAGTGATAGTTTAGGTTTAGTGTAGGTGATATATCCATAATAGAGCTAGCCTTATCTAAAGGTATGATCTAATTTTATGATACCCATAGCCTAGGATCATTCCCATGTTGGACTAGATTTGAGTAGGAAGATTTGAACAATCCCCTCTTTAGCTAGGGTGCAAATCTAAAAAACCAATAGTTTTGGCATGCCTGATGAGACCCAAGTTTCTTTGATATAATTGAAGTTTGAAGATTGAGAAGAAAGATTCAAAATATTATGAGAGATATACCATCATCAAAATCTAAAGATACTTCAGGTTGTAGATCTCATATCATCTTTCAGACAATGCTTTCATGATAAAGGTTACAATAAGAGCATCAATTAAAGGTATTTATTTTGAACATATTGAATTGCCTCTTAATTCTTATAAAAGATCAAGATTAAATATCACAAGACCTTATCTTACAAAGAAATATTTATCTTCTAGTTAGTTTATTGTTTTAGTCTAATCTATTGTCCCCGTAATCAAATCCCTTTTGCCTAAATGGTTATCAACAATCAAGTGTTTATCCCATTTAATAGGGGTAGTCCCCTAAATTTGGCCTAGTATGATGAAATTCTTGTGTCTACTCTAAAATGTATCCCTTTCTTTTCTAGATAATAGGATAAAACTATTGATATTGAGCATATCTAAGATATTGTCAATCTATGTTCTATTCATAATGTTACTCAAGAGAATGTGGCTATTAGATTACTTGATACCTCTTTCAAGGGAAAAGCATTGTAATGGTATATGAATCTCCCTTTGACATCTATTTATATTTGGGATGAGTTATGTGTAGCTTTAGTTAAGTAATTGAATAAAATTTTGATCATCTATCTTTGGTTGAATAATTGACTACCATAAAAAGGTACCCCCATGAATTCATGTCAAACTTTAACCTCGTATTCTAAAATACATGGATTAAGATCCCTACATTGGTTAGACCATCCTAGAGTATTCATTTTTGTACTTCCTTAATGCCCTTAATTCTCATATAAGTGGCATGATACAGTCTATGGGTGGTAATAACTTGCCAAATGCCTATGAGATTGCTATTAGATCAGAGAAAAATTTGATTCAAGCTAGTAAACTTGCTCTAAGGCCTCTAATTTCCTTTTTTATATAATTGTAACTTGTTTCTCCCCCTCAAGTTCCCTGAATTCCATCTATATCCCCTATTGCATCTCCAAAATTCTAAGTTATATCCCCTCCTAATCAATATAGTGAGATTGGTGATTTGAAAAGTATGTTACAAGCTTTCAAAAATTAAATTGTTTCACTCAAGAGACAACAATACCAAGGTAGATGTTATTAGTAACCAAATACCACCTTATCAAGGTTTCAAGGAAAATAGGTAACCTTATAAAAATCAAGGAGCTATAACCCAAACTAAGCCATATGCAACCCTTGATCCCAATGTGCCTTCAAGCTCAAAATCTATTATTCCCCAAAATAATTTAATGAAAGATCTAGGTTGGTAGCCTTCCAATCCAAATGACATTTAGAATCAAGCTTTGGTATCACAAGAGATTACCATGTCATAGATGACATACTAAAATTTCCCTCTTTAAGGTGGTCAATATTAAGACATGAATATGAAAATCCAAGGAGAATATCATCAATTTCTTGGGCATCCTAATGATATCAATGTTAATTGGCATTTGGATGATCACATTGCGTTCAACTAAGTTGGTGAAAGTAGCAACACAAATGGTCAAGTGGAAACTCTAACTAGAACTAAAAGAAGATCAGATCAAGAAGCTAAAAATGTGATAAATACTTCTAGTGTTCCTAATTTTATGTCAAATAATGTCAAAGATTAATTTGTTGTTCTTATATCATATAAGATTCAAAACAAAGAGATAGTGAAAGTTCCCCAAATACCCCTAACTAGAGAATAACTAGTGGCTTAGAAGTTATATCTAAAGTTTAGTGGAGCATCATTTGACATTATTAATGAAATGAAGAAATAAATTATTAGTATTATCATATGGGATTCCCTTTCCATCCTAGGGTAAAAGGACATGTTGATTCAATAACTTTTGGATCTCAAGGTATCTAAAGAACCAGTTGAGAAACAAGAAGCTATCTTGGCCAGTTTAGATAGATAAATCAAGTAACCTAATCAGTAGATACATAACATGAAAAAGGTGGATAAATCCCATATCAATTCAAGTAAGACCCATCCATTTTATCTCTATTTTATAGTAGGTGACTATTTAATCCATAATTTTATTGTAGATAGTGGAGCTAGTAACACTGTCATACCCAAATAAATTGTAGACAAACTTGGTCTTGTTTATGAGCCAAATACCAAAGGATTATTTTAATCATATGGATCACTAACAAAAATAGTAGGCATGATAAAATACCTAAATTTTACATTACATGCTTAACCCAATGTTATTATTTAATAATATGTAGTTATAATGGACCTATCTCCCTATTTTTTCAAGTGTCTATCAAGAGATTTTACTTCAAAAATTGGAGGATATTTGTTAGTTGATTAGACCTATCTAATTTTAAAAACTAGGTATGTTACTAAGATGAAAATAGGTTCTGAACCTATTTCAATATTTCATTTAGAGCCATATATGCCAAGCATGGTGAACACTAATTGTGTGATCTCAAATAAGGTGTTAGAAAATAGCGAGGCTGAATATAAATCACCTTTAGATAAAGTCACATATCTTTTCCTTGATAAATGGGCATCTTATTTACATGAGCATGATACCTACAAGTTAATTTAATAATAATTACTCGGTATCTATTATCTTCATAAAAATGATGCACCAATTCCAACATTGATGAAAGATGAGCAGTGTAGAGATGGACTGTGTACCTATATTTTATGGATCTAGGAACAAACATGGCACTGGAGATGTAATGATGTTTATTTATCTAGATAATAAAAGGTAATTATTTTATCTCAAGTTTTAGTTTGTTTTTTCCAATAATGTCACTAAATATGAAGCACTAGTGCATGGTTTGCAATCGTCAAGAAAGATGAAGGTTAATTCTTTACAAGTCTTTGGAGATAGTGAACTAGTAGTTCACCAAGTAAGGGGACTTAATATATGAAATAGACCACTAATTAGGTATTATAATCATATATTATGGGACCTAATTGAAAATTTCAAGCCTTCAATATTTATTCCATATCAAGAAATCAAAACAAGTATGTAGACAGGCTAGCTACTATTAGATCACAATTTAGTATCACAGATAATATAAAAAGGGACAAAGTCAAATCACACATCAAGGTAGTTGTGATACCTTCTATCATAGATAATCATGACATTTGTAAAGTATTTAAATATAATAGGTATATTATCAACTTATTATAAGAGGAAGTTGAATTCTCCTTAAAGAACCAATATAAGCATTTATAATGGTATGATGATCAAATTGTGAAATTAAAGATAAACAAGATACCCATAGGAATGGTCACCTTGGAAAATATATTCAACAAAGATGATGAATAAATAAAATAAAAGTTTTCTTTATCAACCAAGGAATAACACTACAAATGTAGAGATTACAACTAGAAAAAAATTAAATCTAGGTAAAGTGTGCACATCTTTAGAGAAAGAATCATATATTAAGTTATGTTCAAATTTTACAGATGTCTTTGAATGGAAGTACAATGACCTTAAAAGTTTTGATCCAAGTCTAGCTCAACATACCATTAAGTTAGAAGATGATACTAGAGCAGTCAGATGAAGGCAAATGCTAATCAATCCAAATATTGAACCTCTAATGAAAGATAAATTGCATAAGCTCATTGAGTCAGCCATAACATTTCTAATTAAGCACTCAACTTAGGTAGCAAACCTTGTTAAAGTACAAAAAAAGAATGGTGAAATAAGGATATGTGCCAAATTTTGTGACTTGAACAAGGCCTCTCTCAAATATCACTATCCATTTCCATCAATGGAACATATTTTACAACTAGTTGTAGGTTTATAAAGGTTTATTTATTGTATGGTTATAGTAGATATAACCAAATTTTGGTTAAAGAAGAAGACTAGTACAAAATAGCCTTCACCACAAAGTGGGGGAAATTTTCATATAGAAAGATGCCTTTTGGTTTATCTAATGTTGGAGCCACTTTTTAGAAGGCTATAGACATGGCATTTTAGGGTCTCCTAAACAAGTTTATTCTTGTTTATCTAGATGACATAACAATATTTTCTAACATCACAAATGATCATATGATTCATCTCAGACAGGTATTTGAAAGGTGTAGATAATTTTGGAGTGTCTTTGAACCTAAAAAGTTGTGTTTTCTCTATTCATGTAGGATTCTTTGACATGTCATTTCAAATAAAGGTACAAGCATAGACCTTGATAGGATAGAATCAATTCTTGCACTATCATTGCCTAAACATAAAAAATCCTTACAAATCTTTTTAGGCAAGATTAAATTCATAAGGAGATACATTTTAAATTTTTATACTTTAGCTAGGCCACTTACAACCATGTTAAAGAAAGGTCAAAGTTTCATTTGGTCCAAAGAAGGAGTGAAAAGTTTTGAAGAAATCAAGAAAGATATAGCCAGTGCTCCTAAATCCTAATTTTACAAAAGATTTTTTCTTATATAGCGATGCTAACCTTGACACAATATCAAGTATTTTCATGTAGCATAATAAAGATACTTTAGAGCAGCCAATATCATTTTTCTATCAAGGCTTATAATAATATGAAATAAGGTATTATTTTGTTGATAAGCACATTCTTTCAATTATAAGGTCTCTTCAAAAGTTTAGGTACTTATTATCCAATAATAAGATACATTTTATGGTTGCACATCCAAGTGTCTAATACATTTTTCTAAATAAAGATATAAGTGAAAAAATATTTTGTTGGATAACCAAGGTCATGGAATATGACATTGAGATCAAAGTCACAAAGTTGGTTAGAGGCAAAAGACTCTGTGAACATCTAGCCCAAGACTTGCAAGAGTCTGATGAATAGGTTATGATGTCAAATGGTCAAGAAATTGTAAGTAAGCAGACCTCAACTTCTAACTACTTCCAAGATAAGGTAATATATCTACAAGGTGGTATTTATCCTTTTCATCTCACTCTTTCAAAGAGGATATATTTTAGATTACAATCAATTCCTTTTCTCCTTATTGATAATGTATTTTTTTAAAAAGATATCAATGGTATACTACTAAGATGCATAGAAATATGTTAAACACATAATTTACTTGAGAAATTCCATGATGGACATGGTGGAGGACATTACTCAACCAAGATTACAACTCACAAGATCAAGAGAGGTGGGTATTATTGGCCAATTTTATTTGGTGATTGCCATGCATGGATCAGGAAATGTAGATAGTATGCCATGTTAATTGGAAAAGTGAGACTTATACCCTTACCTCTCCAACCAATTTCAGTTAATCAACCCTTTGTCCAATGGGTATTGGACTTTATTATTTTTATCAACCCCCCATCAAGCTTTGGACATAAGTGGATCCTGACTACCATAGATTATTTTACCAGATGGATAGAGGTAGTAGCATTAAAAGAAGCCAATAAAACTAGTTTTTTAGACTTCTATGAAGGTTTAATTACCATATTTGGGTCCCCATCAACTATAATTTATAATAATGCTATGGATTTTGTAGGACCTAAGATCAACCAATGGGTAGTTTAACATAGTATTTTTCTCAGTACCTCATCAAACTATTATCCACAAGGCATTGGCCTTGTTGAGTATACCAACAAGAATTTGTTGAAGATCATTAGGAGGACTATAGAAGACAATAAAAGATCATGGCCTCTCAAATTAAAGTCAACTCTGTGAGCTAACAGGATCACCTATAAAATATCAATTGCCAATTCTCCATATAAATTAGTATATGGTAAGGAAGCAAAAATACATATTTCTCTTGAATTCTATGATTTGGAATTAATGCATCAGCTTGAGCTTTTAGAGACTGAGCTAATGGAAATAAGATATGATGAGTTCATGGAGCTAGAGGAGACAAGGCATCAAGCTATGTTTGCTATGGAGGCCCATCAAGAAATGACAAAGAGATATTTTGACAAAGGAACTTCTTCAAAAGGTTTCTAAGAAGGAGATTTGGTCCTCAAGTGGGATGAGGATAGAGCCAAGCTAATAAAACAAAAAAAAAATGATTCTCTCTAGAGCGTACCATATACAGTTTCTAATTGCAAATCCCATTATTATTTCCACCTCATAAGGATGAATGGTGAATAATTTTCTATCCCAGTTAATGGGATACATCTCAAACACTGTTATTAAGGAAAGTTGAGTCCCCTATACATAGTTTTTTTTTTGTTTCTATCTAAGTTTTTTCTAACACATTAGTTAGTTTCCTTTCTATTTTATTATAAATAACTGTTTCTTTCTTGCACAATTGTTTCCTTTGTTTTTTAGGTTAGTTGAGATTTTTGTGTCTTTATAAGTTAAGAGGTTGTCTTAAAATCATGTAATGTTCTATATATTATCTATGATGATCCAAGATTTATGTATATAGTCCAAGTTCTCAAGCATAGTAAGCATGTTGCCTAGCCAAGTTTCCAAAGATGTGGACCAATTTTGGTCTACATACCAAGTTTTGCCTAGTCTAAGAATTTTGTGGAAGTAGAAAAAATCTAAATAGTTAATTTATAGAGGCCATATCTCACATGTGTAGATAAATCAGAGAAAATTTCTCATATGGGTTTCTTCCCTTTTGTGCCATGATCCTATGTGCCAAGTCTCAAGTCCTCCACCAAATCACATCAAAAGATATTGAGGTCCAAAGTTGTCTCCCTAGGTATTTTCACTAGGTTTTCTATACTTAACCAAAAAAGCTAGAATGTCACTCGGACATCATACAAACCAGATATGGACCAATCAACTTGAACATTTTATATCTTTACTTAGAAGCATTTTAAGACCTATAGGTCAATTGGGTTTGTTCCTTTTGACCTAAATAACATCTCCAAAAAAATTTCCCCCTCCATAAGTCCTATGTTTCAAAATATAAATTATCAAAGTTGATCAAATAATGAATGACAGTCACACGAGAGTCAAAATAAAGACATTACAAAAATCCATATGTTAAATTTGATGATCTGTGTAACATTGAATGTATCCATACAGATGTCAAATGATGTTAGTATGAACATCAATTTTAATCAAGGCAAGTAACCATTTGGGTTTAAAAGGTCCTTAAAAGGCTTGAAGTTAGTCAAGATCTAATAGTCCACATGAGCCCTCATACTAACACATAACATATAATGATCTACACTAGAGTCAACCAAGCCAAAAAGTCCCTTGGTTAAAGCCTTTAAAGATATAAAAATTGTATATAATCTAATAGTGTGGGTTAATCAATCCAAGTTCTAATGGTACACATTCACTAGAAATAGGAAGGGTCTAAGCTAAATCAAGGACTCATGTTCAATCATACCAATGATTTGATGAATTTAAAGAACTAATAGAAAAGTGGGACTAGGGAGATATATGATCCAAATGAACTCATACATCTTGATTAGATGGTGAGCATGAGTCAAAATGGTCAATGAATCCAAAGAGATAATGAGTCAAGGACAAGTGGCACAAGCTTGTTCAGTTAGCAAAAAATCAATGGCATATAGGCTTTCATGTATAGATATATCAATGGAGAGAGGTAGAGTCAATAATTTAGCATATCTATGGATCCAATGAGCATAAAGATATTTGACCATGATATAGACATTTTGAGTTGGAAATTGATAGCCAATAAGTGAGAGCAATCTTGAGACATTTTCATTAAAAGTTGAAGAAGTTTAAATGGGCCTAGGCAAAGAAAATGTCAAAGAGCTAAGCTCAAAGTTCAACTAGAGTTGAACTAGGGCCATAGTTTAGAGACCAATAATTGCAATTAATGCTCCATCTAGTATATCTTTTGGGTTTCATACAAAAGGCTAAGAGAAACTAGTGACCATGAAGCAAAGTCATGCAGTTTGTAGACTTTCATAAATATTGATTATGACTATGTGAAAACCAATGGTCTAAGATTTATTTTTATGTATAGTAGACCTATGTCTCTCCTATCATCATTAATCATTTTTGATAATTCAAAGTATTTTTGGTCACCTAATGCAAATGTGGCACTTTTTAGATAATTCTAAGACATGATCCACATCAATAGATCAAGTGGATGTAGCATGGAGTCCTAAGATAATGATCAGGTGGATGAATAAGGATACTGAGCATTTAATTATTTTGCAAGGCCTTTGAAATTTTGCCTTCTTGATAAGATATTGACTTAGCTTCATCCTCAAATTGGTGATAATACATCATAAGTGATTGGTCCTTTTCCAACACATAGTTCTCTCTCTCTCTCCTTCTTTTTCTATAAATGTAGGCTTCTAAGCCTTAAAATTGATCCCTCTTTTTGGTATAACCAGACTCTACCAAAATTTATACTACAACACCTTTTGATTTAATAAATATTGAATTCCATCATTTTCTAAGCTAGATTGAAATGTGTTCCATGAATTCATGCACTATTATTAATTTAATATATGTTCATCACTTATGTCTGAGTTTTTCTCACCTTGAGGAAGGGCTTAATAGTCTCACAAGTCATTATAAGTGCAATCTATAGTTTATTGCTTAGTTTGAAAGTGGATATTTTCCCTCTCTTACTAATTTGGTAACTGATTAATGCATTTTTATAAAATATTTATGTGAGATTGATGTTATTTGGTCTAAAAATTGTCTCATAGTGTGTTTTGTGTGAGTTGGAGTGATCAAATCATTGGTGCATCACTACTTCTTTACATTCTTTTATAAGTTTTGTAAATTCTCTCTCCCTTTTCCAAGTAGGTACTACTTTAGTTTTAGTGTAGGTGATAGATCCATAAGGAATCTGATCTTCTTCAGAGGTTTGATCCACTTTTAGGATACCCATAGCCTAGGATTAGTCCCATGTTAGACTAGTTTTGAGTAGGAAGATCTGAACAATCCCCTCCTCAGCTAGGGTGAAAATATAGAACCCCAAAATGTTCCATAAGGGTATTTGAGTTCTCTCTTATGAAATAGGGAAGTTTTTTTAGGGAAATAGCAAGTATGTCATCAAACTAATTTAGATTTAAGGGGATCCCACCATTGAAATGTGCAAAGGATTATATCATAAGCCTAACCATTAGGGTTATAGGATTTATAAAAATGATTGTTTGGGAATAATTGGGAGATTTAGGGGGTGTAAGATTGGTATTTAATCTATAATACATCTTCATTCTATTAATTTCCAATGATAATTAAATGAACTCAATATTCTTACCATTTGAGGAAGATGTAGTGGACACCTTTTCCATGAAACTTACTTGTAGATATTCCAATTATCTACTCAAATATTTTAGATTTCCTACAAGGATGACAAAGATACTACAAATTAATTGAAGGCTAGTCTCATCTGGTGTGCCAAAACTATTAGCAACCTAAATTACACCTTTTGAAGGAGATTATTCAATTATGCTTCAAATTTGGACTAATATTGGAATGGTTTAAAGGTTGTGGGTTACCTATAGTCTAGAACAAACCTATATATTATGGGGCTAGCTCGCTAGATATATCAACTTAAACTCTTTTTCTAATACCTATTTAAATTGGGATGAAAATATTTAGATGAAAACTTGTAAGGAAAACCTATACTTGGAGTGGTGATACACCAATGTTCATTTCTCCTCTCTTGATTGATATTTAAACACACTTATGAATATAATGGTAGACAATCAACTAACCTAGATTCTTGACATAGTCCTAAAATTTAATATTTCATATGGAGGTTAGGTATAAAGTCTAAAACGTGAAGGCAAACAATGTAGTTCTGCATGAGACACTACTAATCAACTCATTCTTTAATACAACTACTACCTTTTAACACTTCATATGACCTACATAGGATGACAATATGACTTTATGTGAAAGAGAGGACTTGAAAAAGAATGTAAACATCATAATTTATATAAAACAACAATCATAACACACACTAATACTCATACATAAGTCTACAACTATTCTTTTTTTATTGATTCAAGGTGCGAAATTCAATTTGCTTAAAACCCTAAAAAATTATAGTTTTTAGAGGTGTTTGTATAGTATGTGTATAACTAAGTACCATGATCATGGAATCATCTAAGTATATAACTTGACCCAAGTGTTTTTTATGTGGTTCCCATCTTTTTAGATGCATTTTATTTTAATATCTCCATTCAGGTTCTTATTAGGCTTATAAAGGGGTTTAAGAATGTCTATGAATCTTAATGATGGTTCATAGAGGTTAGGGCCCAAACCTATAAAACAATTCCAATAAATGCATGTATACAAACCCCTTAAACTCTCCTAAATTTCTCATCCTTCCATGCATAGCTTTCATATAATTATGAGCATGTGAAAATGTCTTTTGGATGAGAATCATGCTTTCTAGATAGTCTGTAGGTGTATATAGGCTAGAATGGCCAACTGTAGAAACTCTGTTACAACCCAAAGTGGATTATCCTTCCCTAAAAACCTGATTATATCCCCCATGAAGGTTTGTAATGCCCTTAAATCCCCTTTTTCTCTTGTTCTACCTCTTAAATAACACTGTCTCAACAAGGATATTGGATCAACAAGCATAAGTGTAAGGTTTTTTGAGTTTTGGCTTTAATCTAGACATTTTAGGCACATTTACACTATTCTCATCATATAAATCATCTTTGAGGGTCTTTAGAGTGTTTGTGTTGGCATCACCAAGTCATCTTCCTTCTTTGATATGTAATAGTACTTCTTACTTAGACACCCAAGTTTGTCTACATGGTTAACCAGTTTTAGAAGCTTCTATTGGTCACTAATATTAGGTTATTTAGGGGATTTGATATCCCTTATCACCTCATAAACCCATGGTTGATGGTAATATTTCTCAATCCTTTGCTTGTAGACTTAAATTAGCTTTATCAAGCCCATTTCATATAGTATGTGTCATACACATGTTAATCAATAGGTCCTTTGAGTTTTAAAAAGACTTGAGGAGACCTTTCAGACCATTTAAAATACAATTTACTCCATCTAAATGCATTTTGAGGCACAAATATGTCATTAGGTATAATTTAGGGTTTAGGAATAGTTGTGGAGTTCCACCACCTTGATAATGGTTCATATAGTATGGACCTAAAAAATAGAAATAATTAGCATGAACCTTTATCCAATTGACCCCTTCATATCCCCTAAATATATTAGGATCCCATGAATAATGTGTGTATAGATAGGAGTGCAAGAAGGTGTGCCTCTAGCTTCCTACTGATTAATTCAAGTAGGTTAACTTCTTAGAGATCATTCATTAAACTGATCCCCTCAATGCCTTTTATTATTTTATGTATTTTTAGTTCATATGGGTACTTATATCTACCTAAAATCCTTGGGCTTGGGTCCCTCTGTTATGAGAGATATGAGCATTTGAAGTGATGGCTTGAGTTGACTGCCTAAATTGAGTAACTTGAGTAGGGTATTAAGACCAATTTGACCCCTTTTCTACTTTCCTTTATTTAATACTATTTTTATAGGACTTTTAAAATCCTCACATACCTTTCATGGTCATAAATGTTTTTTGGGAGGGTTTGAGTATGCCCCAATGTGATGTGGGCCTTCTAGGTCTAGGAGTGGCTTTTAGGCCTAACAAGCTTCTACTAAATCTCAGTAGTTTAGATGACCTAGAGGTGGTTTAGGGATTTAAAGTCATCATGAAGGATTATTTTCCAATTGTTCCAACCTTATGTGATTCTTTCCATTTGTTCAAACTCTACTTTAGTCTCCATCCTTCTCTCATGATCTACCTATAGGTCTACCTGCTAGTCTAGATGCTTGGCAGTAGTAGAGGATCTGAGTAGGATTTTATCTCCTTTTGTTGTAATGTTTATGGATTTATAATTTATGTAATATTCCTAATATGTTAGTAACACCCTTAGGTACAAGTATTTAATTAACCTTTTTCTCTGTATATCTTCATTTCTTTTGTCCTTTTTTTACATAATTAAACATGTGTAACCTTCAGGTCTGGGTTTAGTGTCCATTTGCCTTTATTGAGAGGACCACCATGATTTTAAGATTCGTCCTAGTTTAACCTTCTCACTTTTTATGTATATTTTTATTTGCATTCAGGTTAGGATATAGACCTCAAGATTTATCAAAAGCATTGTAGTCATTGATTCACACATGTTGACTGTCTATAGGGGTCTATGTATCATGATCCTCTAAGAATAAGAGAGTGAATTATTAGTTACATTTAAAGTCTCAATAAATATCTAATTATAACCCATAACTATAATATGGACATCTTGCTTAGTTATATCCTTCTTTTATTTCTCAAGACTGATCTTCATAGACTGAGTTGAAGGACTTCCACCAAGATAGATTTAGGTCCTTTCCTATAGGTGGTCATTACTCTGTCAATAGGGTATATGGCCATAGGACCATATATTAATGATATGATGGTTATTGATAACCCTAAGGAGTATCTAAGCCTTAATCCCATGATTTAGACTTGAAAAGATGGGTGGATTGCCTATGGGTGATGATAATGGGGTTGTATGGAACTTGAAAATGGAGTGCAAGGTTTAAACAAAAATGGAATGGTAGTGAAAATTTCATGAAATGGAATAATTTCTTCCATGGATTGAAATGAACTATGAACACACACCCAATATAGTTTAAAAGGACCTATGACACCCCTATGCATATACCTAATAGGATCTAACACTTTAGAGGTCATTAATGAGGTATACATGGTGAAGAATGCAACTTAGGACTTTCTAAAAAACCTTAAATTTCACTAAATAACCTTAAATTTGATAAAATAAGTATGAAGAGATTTGAATGTATATTAGTGGTTTTAAGACCTATGGGGGGATATAGTGAAGCTTGTGAACCTACATATAAGGATGTTGTGGTGTGATTACAACCTCTACTCTATGTTTACATTATTTTTTGGAACCTTGAGGATATCTTTAGATGGTATGTTGTCTTTCTATGCTAGTGAAACCCATATCTATAGGTTGCTTTAATTGGAAACACCATTTTATAAAGCTAGAGACCATCTAAGCATTATTATTGTAATAAAGAGACATGAACATCTTTAAAACACCATGATTAGACCTATAGACATTAGTCACCTCCATATGCATGCACTAGATGCTCTTCCTTGTCACTAAAACCTACGTATAATATATAGACATAGGTAGTTTGGATGTTTCTCAACCACACATGCCTACACATGTGAATCAAATGTTGAGGAGACCATGAAAAGTATCTTCAAGACTTCAAGGACCAAAAATAATTACTATTTTGATTACATACACCAAAAATTCAACTAGGCCATCCTCCTTATTTTACCTTGTGTAGATGAGGTTGATGGTCAGATAACTTAACTTCTTAATGAATGTTCATAGAGTTTAGGGAACCAATCCTACTATCAATTCCCATGACTAGAAGGTGACTAAGTTTACGTTCTTTGGGAAAGATCTTGGGGCCTCTTGATCTCTCCTTCATATGGTCTGAACATAAACATAAAGTTCTCTCAAATCTTACCAATGAACTCAATGGGGGAGATGAATCAATTTTAAGCTCTTCAAGAAATAAAATAGTCTAATTTATTCCACACACACTAGTATTGAACTCCTCTTGCATACCCTTAACTCTACCTAATCTAGTCTCTAATATACATATATATACCATTTAGAAAACTCCTAAAACCTATATATTCCTTATATTTTCTCATATTTAGACCACAAGCCATTGTCAGTGAGTAGGAGGGAAAATAGGAGTTAGGTGATGTATTAAATCTCATGGTATGAATTAGAGAAGTTGAAAGGGAATATTTCAGCATGTGTGGGGCCCATTAGTGGTAATTAAGTGTTGAATTTTATGGAAAGGGACTCAATAGTGCATGAAACACCTTAGGTATGGCCTAATGGAGTCCATAAAGGCTCTTGAAGGTTTGGATGGTGGTTTAGTGGCCCATTAGGTTTAAATGGAGTCACATTAATGTCAAATATCTCACTTTTAAAACATATACATGACCTTAAAGAGGGATATTAAATTAGTTTCATTTCAAGACACATGAAAAGACTTTAGAACTTGTTAAGGACTTTAATTAGGCCTGATACACCTTCCTGACATTCTCAAAATCCTAGAAATGAACCATACCTTACATAATTTGAGTACACTAGAAAAGTTATATTGATGTACTTAAATGTATTATAAATTTCATATAGTGTTTAAGAAACACTTCTCATTTATGGATTCAAAAAATCTATTACATGAGCTGCTGGTTGTGATAATCTTGTTATCCTTGGTCTAATAGAGGTAGAACAAGTTGACTATTTCACAAATTTATATTAGTTGGTGGTTGGGAGCCACCATGACTTAATAGTTGATGTTTAATTTTGGAGATGATATATGCTATTTAAAGTGAATTATGCTCAAAACTAATTCTAAATCTAAACCAAGATGAATATTCATAATGAAACTAATTTAAGGTTAATTGATAAAAACAAAGGAGCAAAAGGAAGGGTAGGGTAGAAAAGAGAGGTGTTGTTGATATTTATTTCAAACATTATAACAAGGTTCCAATTTCATCTAAACATGCATTTAACGAATGTGCAATGTTAATTAGCATAAGCTCAAATCCTATCACACATCAGGCAAACATCTAAGGAAGGTATGAAAAGATGCAAATAAGAACAAGGTTCACTTTAAGAATTTTACCATTGTAAGTAAATATCATTAACACAAATGCAAGAAGAACAAAGAAAGTGATGTAAACCTAAGAAATTTTAACTAATATAGCATTAGCACAAATTATCAACTTTGCATTTAAAGATGCACATCTAAAATTCATAAGAACCATTTAAATCTGAAGATAAGATCAAACTATTGAGAGAGAAACCATGATAGAAAGTCACACAAGAAAATGTGGACAAACTTTGAAAAATTCATTGCTTATATTAATTTTCTCAAAAGTTAAAAATAGTTTTTTGGCTCTAAAAACTCTCTCCCTTTACAATTGGCAATACCTCTTTATATAGACAATTCATGAGGCATACTACTTAGTAATGATAAATTACATTTGTACATGTGTATAGGATAATTTTCCTTTCTATTACATTCTAGAACAAATGACCTTTTCTAATATATTGATTTATAGGAAATTATTTTACAATTTGTATATGCCTTTACAAAAAGAATATTCCTAATACAACTGATTTTGGACCCTGGTGCTATTGCAACCTTTGTAGGATATTCATTCTATAATGTTGCTCATTGATCAACTGGAGGTCAATAATGGGTCTCATGAACGGATTTTTTTCTTGATCTTCCAAGTTATTGAGGTCCTTTTCAGCTCTTTCTAAGGTTTGATTGATACTCCTAGCATCTCCTATATTCTCTTTAGATCACAATAGTAGGTCCAAGATATTCTTATTATCAACTCCTATCTTTACTTGGCCTTGGTTCCTTACTTGATACATGAATTGAGAATTTCTATGCTTGAACTCTATTTTCTTGAACCAATTACTGAGGGTTTTGATCTTATCCACTAATATATATAGCCATATTTAAATGGGCTAGGTTGACTATCCTAAATTTAGGTACTTAATTCTTGGTCAAGGCTTTGATCAAGTCTTTCACTTGATAGCTTAAAACTTGCCATTGGCCAACTTGGCCTATAACCATGGAATTTTGTTTACTTATTGCCTCTTGTTTGGTTATGATTGAATTTAAGGAATTAAATAATTCAATCATGGTGTCTTCAAATAGCTCGAATCCATCTTTTTTGTTTAACAAGATGTTAGTCTCTTCTAAAATTTTTTCTATTTCAAGATGCCCTTAATTATTTTAGTAGAGCCTCCTTATAGACATGTTCTTATCTTGTGAAGGGTTATTGGTTCTAAATGGTCTAAAACAAGCTCAACCAATTATTTTCCCCTATATTTAGAGTTATGGCATCAAATTATGTGTCTTTGAAACCTACCCTTCTATATCTAAAGTTAGATAGAGCTCCACATCTTCCCTTGAAACACCTTTTCAAGTTGCCATGGCTATGGGCTTCTCTAGATTGATTGTTAATGGTCTGTAATTCAGTTTAGGATTGAATTATCCTTACACAAGTGATAATTCAACTTCCTTGGCTTGATTATAATGAGCGCAAGGTTAAATCAAGGTTTCTATACTTGTTAGGGGTTTCTTGAAGGTTTTTATAGTGCTTTAATGGTGGCCATTTTTTGAACTTGTGTGAGCTTCATGACTTAGATCCAAATTTGATTGTGTACTTATACCCTTACATTTATTGGGTCTTCAAAATATTTATCTTGACATATTATACTTATGTGGATGTGATGTGGCATCACCATGGCATCCCTATAGCATTTCCATGACACTTTGCTCATTAATATTTAAAAATTAACCATTGTCTTTTGAAAATTCCACTTTGATCTCACACCTTTGAATATATTTTCTTAGACCAATGTGAATTTTTTATCTCAATTTGAGAATTCAAATGTTATTGGCCATTTTTTATGTTCTCCATGATTATGACATGTAACATCCCTGCTAGGATCTAACTAGAAATACGTAAAAAAAATTAAATAAAAACATATGCAAATATACACTACATCTCAAGAGTCTAATAGAGATAATAATAGAATTCATGTGCAAACATGATATCAACTCATATTACAACATAAAATATAGATCTCTAATATCATGAGAGAATAATAACTCAGTAATTATAACACTTTAAACCCAACTTATGTAAATACACAATCATCATTCTCAATATACATCAAAGTATAATTAAAACTCTCCATGAATACTTTAAAATAGAAAGTACAATATAATACAATGTAAAAATAAAATACTTGTCTACTCTAGAGCACAATTCTCAAACTTCAAGTATCCATAGCAATCTCAAGTATCATCTCGATAAGTAGTATTTTTGTGGAGAGGGAGAACATAATTTGAGTGCTTTTATATACAAACCATAAACCAATTATCCCCTATACTAACCCATCAGTAAATGACCCTTCATGGATGGATAGATAGTGACAGTGTGGGAATCTAGAGAGACTAGTAAATACCCATGTGATGTATGATTTCTAACTAATTAAACATATAGAGTATCATATAAAACTCATTATATTGAAAGATATTCCACATACATGTAAATAATACTAATGAAATGATAATGTCTCACTAAACATAATTTGGTCCAGATTTTTATAAATAGTAATATAAAAGTGTAATATAGTTCTATCAATTTCATGCACACCACTTGATCAGACTGCCTTCATCTAACATTGTAATGCCGATAATATAGTGAAGTCCATCTCATTCCTTAATCCATATTAACAACGTATATTGGTCAAATACATTTCAAACACAAGATTAAATAACTTACATCCTAAAAGAAAATGCATCACATGACATGCTTTACATAGGAGCAATAACAACATACATCTAGTCCATAAAACATATGCATGAATCTTTTGTTATATTCTATCTCATACTAAAAATAATGATTTTTAATATACCATCTAGGTAAACATAAAATATAATTATAAAATTCAACCAATATAATTGGTTTTCAATTATATACATAATACGGTAACCCATATTACCATAGTCTAGTGTTCTAAGACTTAATTACCAATTTTTCACAATCAATCATATGAAGTAGTCTCAAATATAAAGAAACACAAGCATTATACAAGTAGATATACATAAAAAAGTAAGTCATCATTCCCATGGAATGTAATAACATACTAACATAGAATTTACTAAACTCTCAAGGATTGCATGCATGCATACACAAATCTTACCAACTATAGCAACTCATTCTATCTATAGTAATAACCAAAATGTATATAGTAAAACAACCAAATTTAGATATGAGTTTAGGAATAATAATTACCATATGTACCATCTAGATAAAAATTTAGCACCCTATGATATCCCATACTATCATAGGTTCCCAATAACATAATAACTCATAATCCTGAATTTATGATTTTCAAGACTCAACCAATCCATGTAGATAATGACAAGAAAATAATATGGATTATATCTCTCGGGTATACCCTAAATTAAATTTCATATAATTATACAAAGTATCACAACATATAAACATGAATCAAGGTGCACCATTATGCACTAAGTATAGCTAAACATAATAACACATTCTTAGTATGTAATGCATACAAGTATTCCATACTGAATACATATTACTAACCGTAATTCATATTATTATTAGTGAGTCAGATAATTCATAAACCCATTATGACTTTACATTTTAATGACTCATTTTGCTTCTAGGAGACTGTTCAAAATGGGTTATAGTTCTTTATTCCTAAAAAACTAAATGAATAATTCAAATCATCTAATTAACTACAGGTATAACCCCTATATATTAGTATTTTCAAATCATAATGTGCATGACATGTAGGTATTCTAATATTATGCAATTTCTGATCTATGATTTAGTGTTTTAATCATAACTACTAAGCATAAAATTCAACTAATGAAATAGCTATAAATACATGGAAACACCCATTGCATACAACATCTAGAACACCTAGAACTTTATTTTCTTGAAATGGAAGAAATATAATCTAACAATCGGTTTACTTTTAGGGGTTTTAATAAATAAGTATCTAAGTTACCCATGAGTAATCCTACCAATTTTTAGTTAATATTCCACCTAGGATTTATAACATATGGAATTATACTCTAAGTTTATAAATAGGCTATTAGGCTTGTTTACCCCCATTTTCCAAAAGAAACATTCTACTAATAGACACCAAAGCATAACTTCTTACAATCATTAAATGTTATGTCATAGGTTCCTTATAACAAGGGACCTCGATATTTTACCAAGTTTACTTTACATTACTAGGTTGCTTTGTTTACCTAAAATATCTATTATCCCAAACAAGAAGGTTTATAAATCAATGTCTATTATTTTCACACAAATGTAAATTATCCATTAGTGACTTCATAAGTGAAATGATTTGCTATGATTTTAGGTAAATATAATAAAATCGCCTATTTAATTAAAGTCTAGACATTTATAAACAAGAGTTTTTTATATCTTTACAACTAATACGAAAACATCATATTCTTGCTAAAATTCAAATCATAACCACTTCATATTAATAAGGCACTTAAGAGTCTGTCTCATGCCCAAGGATATTAAGTGTTATGGATTGGAAATTTTAGAATATATCCATATAACTAAATTATAACAACACATTTAAAATCCTTAATCAAATAATAATTCAATCTTAGCTCTATTTATATGATTTTCTACTCTTATTTATGCATCATCATGAAATTAAAATATATATGCAATGGTTTCATAGAAACTCAATTGACCAGATGGTAAATAGAGTGACATCCAAATGTTGGCTAAATAAAAATATCTATTTTCTCATACGACTGTATCCACTGTATTATCTATCCCAAAATCCCCAAACTAGTTTCACAACAACAAAAATTTAAGAAGATACTCTAGGTAAGTTGACATCTCTTACAAGTAAGTTAATATTCAATTGAACCATTCCAAGAATATAATATTCATGTTTTACATGTGTAAATCCCATTTAAGTTGATATATGGCTTATGTATCTCAAATTTATGAGTCACCATAGAATACAATAAGTATGTATTTAATCTGTCATATCTAACTATTACACCCCACTGCCTAGTTTGCATAATGATCAAAGTCACCCTTTTCATAGCTTTTAATTTATAATAATTATATAGTCCATGTAACATATATATATATTAAATATTCTTTTAATTTTACTAATAAATACTTTTTTTTCTTTTTAACATGCTTTATTTTCCAATTTAGTCTTATTCTTATAATTTTTTAAAATACTAATTTCTAATTTCCATTTATTTCAATAATAACATATAAAATCTATAATTTTAATAATTTATTTAATATCTTTCATTATCATAAGTTTCAATGACAATTACTAATTCTAGATTTTAAATTTAATTATGCTAGTAAGTTTCCCACCATCTTTACTAAAAAACATACCAAACACACAAATAGAACTCATTACACTATTTAACCTATACTACCAAACCATATAACTCAATACTCCAAATCAAGTATAAATAAACACATCAAATGTAAACCATTTTTTAATACATTCTATCATGTATTGCTACTTTGGTGTGTGTGTGTGTGTAGGGTTTTACCAGTTCTCTATAGACCTTCAATGTCTCCATCTACATCACCCTCTCTAATAATGTTCTCCCTTTGGTATGCTCAAGGGAAGAATTCTCTTGTGTCTACCTCATAACACATATGCAGTTAGATTTTTTCACATGATAATCATAAGCAACAATATACGACTAAAATAATTCATTAATATGATTAAAATGTAAACACATACATAAACCAATTCATAATAAGAAATCATATATTATCATCTAACTAAGAATCATTCTATTATCTTTAAATATCATAAATCTTGAAATTTATCAAAAATATAATCAAATATGGATTTGTTAATTGCATATTTTCATGGATAATCTATCAAGTTGTCTAGTGAGGAATCATGATGTAACATCCTTCCCCCCTAAAGCTATCCATCATCCCCAATGACTCTTTTTCAAATATAAGTTCTCATTCAAAATCATTTCTTATCAAAGTAATAACATGATATACAATGTCAAACTACTCACTAAAGTTACTCCAAGTTTCACTATTTCTAGAGTATTGGTCCCATAAGACCCTACTAAAAAACATCTCTCAATTAAACAAACTCAGTTGAGAGTATCATTTACTTTGACTGATTTTGTCATGACCACTCTAAGATCTAGAATTGTCAATAAAATGCTATATATTATAGGAATGACCACTTATGTTACCTTGAAGGGTCCCACATGTCTTAATGAAAGTTCACTAAATTCTAAAAACACATAAGATCATCATACAAGTCAAATTAAATGATCAGGGAGAGTTACACAAAATATTTTAGCCCTAACACATCTCTATATCTTAGAGAGTATTTTTCTCATTCTAGATAAAAGTAATTAGGGAATCTGGCAAGAATAATGTGTAGAATTTAATACTATCACTACTCTTCATAGTTTTTAGATAATTATAACATTTCAATATTATCATTTACTCAGTCAGAGCTCTTGATAAGTATGATGATGAATAAGATTAGTAAATATAAGTATATAAAAATCATGGAATACTCATCCATATGGAATCTTTGTCCATCGTATACATGTATAGCCATATAACTAAATTTGATAAGTTTTACCTATCAAATCCTAGATTTTATAAGTCCACTTATCAATCCAACTCAGTACCAATAATATGAGTTAATTTGAGGCTAAGTAGGCTATTGTCCAATCAAGTATAACTCACATTCCCAATTCACCACTCTTCCTTTAGGTCCTCATGACCTTATGATCTCTAAAATGTTCACAATAAATTCAAAGAATTACAATTTTATGCTAACATATCATTGAAGGTAAAGTTATATGCTAACTAAATTTAGATGTATCTTCATACATACAAAATAAATCATACAATCAATTTGTAATTGTATTAAAATACTACTCGCCACACACAACTAGTATCATATTTCATAGCTTAATCTATTCTATTTTCCTCATGATTAAGAGGACAATAATTTTAAAATTAACATAACATGCATAGTCCAAGAATCACATCATTATTTCAACCTTATAGGGAAATAGACAAAATAATATCCCCTTGTTTTCTCAACTAGCACATAATAAGTTAAAAGTTTATTCTAACCCCTAGATTGACAAGATGTTCTACACATCCTAAAATTTACTAAATTCTAGTGATGGGTATAAAATACTCTTTCAAAAAAACATGTTTTAAGCAAAAAGAGAGCAAATTTCAATTTAATCATGAGTGTATAACATTAATTATAATCAACATATAATTCTTAGTATATAATTATATATATATATATATATATATATATATATATATATATATATATATATATATATATATATATATAAATCATGGTTTGCCACCTCACGTGGTATTAAAATCATAATTTATATCAAGTAGTGACTCTAAAGAGTCAAAATTTAAAAGTATAAAGCTATCATTTTAAAAACTCTTACCCTCCCAAGGTAAAAAAGAATATCGTAATTCAATGATGCCCAAACACTACCTACTTACCAAATCTTTTAAATATGGTATCTCAATCTACTTCCATAACTAGGAGAGATATATGCCAACATAAATATGTGTCCATCCATCCAATTTTAAAACTTCTCTCTCTCCAAGAGTAGAAAATATTCTCTCACAAACTTCAAGGGAGCACAGTCAAACAACATTCAAAACAATTCCCATAAAAGAGAGTAATAAATCAACATCATAACAATGTCAAAAGAGAATAAGATAATAAAATAATTCACCTCTAAGTTAACTAAAATAGATGACACTCCTTCCTACTCCACATATCTTAAGAATGCAAATTCCATAAACAACTCTTAACACAAAGGAATTATCAAGCAATATAGCAACACTCTACTAAGAAGATTTCCACTGCACTAGGTGGTACCCAAACTAAAATTGTTCTTAAGATATTTTCCACTCCTAGGACTTATAAATATAGACACAAAACTAAAGCACTTAAATTTAAGAGAATCATCCCCCACGTATTTAACATTCATAAAAATCAAAACACCATGACAAAGATGACTTGATAACCAATAAAGTCATAATCATACCTGAAGGGTTTGGTCTAAGTGATCAATCTATGGTAGAAATATTTTATACATAACTCAAGAACTATGCTATGTACATGTCTACCCAAGACTCAAACACAACCATCATCATTGGGACACTCAATAAACCAATCTCCTAAATAACTCAAAGGGATACAAGTATTCTTAAGGGTACATACTCAATGTTTCACACACATTTTATGAATGTCACAAAACTCCAATCATGGTGTAACATGGTTCCACACTGAGACACCACAAATCAAAATATCAATGTAAAACTTTATGTTTCTAGGTTCCCAAGACATGAAAACTCTAATGGACTCATTAGGTCCTAAAGTTTGAGCCACGACTTTAATACCACATGTAACATCCCTATTGGGATTCAACTATAAATATGTAGAAAAAAATTAAATAAACACATGAAAATGTAGACTACATCCCAAGAGTCCAATAGAAATAATAATAGTATTCATATGCAAACATGATATCAACTCATATTACAACATAAAATATATATCTCTAATATCATGAGAGAATAATAACTCAGTAATTATAACACTTTAAACACAACTTATGTAAACACAAAATCACAACTATCAATTTAAATCAAAGTATAATTACAAGTCTCCATGACTACTTTATAATAGTAAGTACAATATAATACAATGTAAAAATAATATACTTGGCTACTCTAGAGCACAGTTCCCAAACTTCAAGTATGTATGATAATCTCAAGTGTCATCTCAATAAGTAGTACTAATTTAGGTAGGGAGAGAATCATCTAAGCACTTTTCCACACCAACCATGGACCAATAATCCCCTACACTATCCTATCAAGAAATGGCCCTACCTTTATGTATGGGTAGATAATGATGGCATGGGAATCTAGAGAGACTACTAAATACCCATGTGTTTTATGATTTCTAACTAACTAAACATGCAGTGTATCATAAAAAACTCAATCTATTATAAGATATCCAACATACATGTAAATCATACTCATGAAATGATAATGTCTCACTAAACATACTTTTGCCCAAAGCTTTACAAATAATAATATAAAATAGAACTATAGTTCTATCAATTTCATGCACACCACTTGATCAGACTACCTTCATCTAACATTGCAATGCCAATAATCTAGCGAAGTCCATCTCACTCCTTACTCCACATTAGTAATGTATGTTGGTCAAATACATTTCAACCACAAGATTATGTAACTTACATCCTACTAGAAAATGCATGACATGACATGTTATACATAGGAGTAATAACAATGTACATTTAGTCCATCAAACATATACATGAACATTTCATTATATTCTATCCCATAATAGAAATAATGATTTTGAATATACCATCTAGGTAAACATACAATTTAACTATATAAATTAAATAATATAATTGGTTTTCAGCTATCTACACCCTATGGTAACCCATATTACCATAGTCTATGTTCTAAGACTTAACTACCAGTTTTCCATAATCAATCATATGAAGTAGTCTCAAATACACAAAAATACAAGAATTATACAAGTAGCTATATTTAACAAAAAAACTCATCATTCCCATGGAATGCAATAACATACCAACAAAACATTTGCTAAACTCTCAAAGTTTGTATGCATGTATACACAAAACTTACCAACTATAACAACTCATGCTATCCACAGTAATAACCAAAATGTATACAGTAAAACAAGCAAATGTAGATATGACTTTAGGCATAATAATTACCCTATGTACCACCTAGATATAACTATAGTACCCTATGATATCTCATACTATCATAGGTTCCCAACTACATAACAACTCATAATCCCAAATTTATGATTTTCAAGACTCAATCATCCATACAGATAATAACAAGCAAATAATACAGATTATATATCTTAGTTATACCCTAAATTAAACTTCATATAAGTATATGAAAGTATCATAGCATATAAACATGCATTATGATGCACCATTATGCACTAATTATAGCTAAACATAATAACACACTCTTAGTATGTAATGCACACAAGTATTCCATAATGAATACATATGACTAACAGTCATTCATATTATTAGTAGTGAGTTAGATAATTCATAAACCCATTATGACTTTACATTCTAATGACTTATTTTGCTTCTAGGATACTATTCAAAAGGGTTTATAGTTTTTGATTCCTAAGAAACTTAATTAATAATTCAAATCATCTAATGAACTAGAGGTATAACCCCTATATACTAACATTTGCACATCTTAATGTGCATCACATGTAGGTATTCTAATATTATGCAATTTATGATCCATGATTTAGTGTTTTAATCATAACTACTAAGCATAAAATTTAAATAATAAAATAGCTATAAATACATGAAAACACCCATTCCATACAAAATCTAAAAGACCCATAACTCTATTTTCCCTAAATGCAAGAAATCCAATCTAACAATCTGTTTACTTTTTAGGAGGTTTTTAAGAAATCATTTGCAAAGTTACCCATGAGTAATCCTTCTAATTTTCATTTAATATTCCACTTGGGAATTATAGCATTTATAATTATAGTCTAATTTTCTAAATAGGCTATTAGGCTTGTTTACACCTATTTTTACAAAAGACACATTCTACTAATAGACACCAACACATAACTTGTTACAATCATTAAATTATATTTCATGGTTTCCTTATAACAAGGGATCTCAATATTTCTCTAGGTTTACTTTATGTTATTAGGTTACTTTATTTACCTAAAATACTTTTTATCCCAAAAAATAAGGTTTATAAATCAATGTATATTATTTTCACATAAATATAAATTATACATTAATGACTTCATAAGTGAAATGATTTTCTATGGTTTTAGGTAAATATGATAACATCACCTATTTAATTAAAGTTTGGACACTTCTAAATAAGAGTTTATTATATCTTTACAACTGATATGATAACATCATATCCTTTCTTAAATTCATATCATAACCACTTCATAATAATATGGCACTTAAGAGTCCATCTCATGCCCAAGGATACTAAGTGTTATGGATTATAATTTTCACATATATCTATATAAATAAATTCCAACAACACATTTAAAATTATTAATCTAATAGTAATTCAATCTTAACTCTATTTATATGATTTTTTGCTCTTATATATATATATATATATATATATATATATATATATATATATATATATATATATATATATGAAATGGTTTCATGGAAACTCAATTGATCAGATGGTAAATAAAGTGATTCCCAAATGTTGGCTAAACAAAAATATTCCTTTTATCATACCACCATATGATCTATCCCAAAAGCCCCAAACTAGTTTCACAATAATATAAATTTAAAAAGATACATTGGGTAAGTTGACTTCTCTTATAAGTAACTTAATATTCAATCGAACCATTCCAAGCATACAATATTCATGTTTTGCATGTGTAAATCCCATTTGAGTTTTGGATCAACATATCAGTTCAATGCCTATTTAAGAGACATGTTAGCTACATGTTATAAATCTATATTGAAGATAAGTTTTGGTTCACTCAATGTATAGCTAAATTAGTGGTTGTTATAAACTCACACCACATGAAAAACACAATTAATGTACACAATTTTATTATATCATTTTATAAATTGAATGAAAGTTACTTACCACTCAAACACCAATTAAATTTAGATGAATTCCTTCTTTCCACTCCATGTTTGCTATCTTTCATGCTATCTATTCCTTATCTTCTTCTTCTCCCATGCATATCCCCCTAGTCTACACCTCACTCCCCCTTTATCCTTTTTTTCCTTTCATGTAAAATGAGGTTGTAGATTTGTTTCCATTGGATTTTGTGATTTTTTAAATATTATTCTAATTTTAATAATAATAATAGATAAAATCTATAATTTCAATAATTTATTTAATATCTTTCATTGTCATAATTTTCAATGATAATTACTAATTCTAAATTTTAAATTTAATTATGTTAGTAAGGTTCCCACCAACTTTACTAAGAAACATACAAAACACACAAATAGAACTCATTATAGTATTTAATCTATACTAACAAACAATAGAACACAATACTCCAAAGCAATTAAAAATAAACACATTAGATGTAAACCATTTTTAATGCATTCTATCATTTATTACTACTATGGTTTGTGTGTAGGGTTTCTTCAGTTCTCTATATACCTTTAACATCTCCATCTACATCACCCTCTCTAATGATGCTCTCACTCTGATTTGCTTGAGGGAAGAATTCTCCTGTGTCCACCTCACAACACACAGGTAGTTAGATCTTTTCACATGATAATCATAAGTAATAATATATAAAAATAATAATTCATTAGTATGCTTAAAATTTAAATACATACATTAACCAATTCATAATAAGAAATCATGGATTATCATCTAACTAAGAAACATTATATTATCCCAAAATAACATAAATCTCAAGCTTAGTCAAAAATATAATCAAATCTAAATTTGTTAATTATAGATATCCATAGATAATCTAAGAAGTTTATCTGGTAAGGAATCAAGATGTAATATGACACTTATCACTTTTGCATTTTCTCTGAGCTTTGTTGAAATGTCAACATTGATCCCACACTATTGATCTTATTTGTAAAGATAAATCATACTTCATTGATCTTGATCCACTTGATTATGCCCCCTGATCCATGGATCATTGATCATAATGTGTACATTCATTTATGTACCATCGATATTTGAAATATGCTCAAGTTTTAATTTATGGCTCATGACTAGCCACATGTCATCTCTACATTCATCCTCAAGGTTTTTAACTTTTCAACCTTCATCATGCACCATCAAATCTTGATTGGATAGATTAGTGTGCTCTATTGGATCTTAATCCATAAGGTCAAATTTCATTGGTTATTAAGTGTTCTTTGGCTAAAAGTGTGACACTTGTCACCTTCTTGCTCATCTTGTGGCTCTGTTGAAGTCTTGACTCAATACACACCATTGCATCAATATTCACTGATCAAATACATAGTGTTAATCTTTGGAAGATGTTTGAACTTTAGCTTAGGGTTGGGGTTTCACTTTTTAACTTTAATCTTACACTGTTGGCTCTCGATTGCTTGAGAAATCACAGACCATTGATCTTACAAATGAAAATGATATATAAGTCAAGATCAAGAAAATAAATGACTTAGCATAAAATTTTTGGACTATGGTTTTATTTCATGTTAATAAACATGGGTAAGACCTTAGGATAAACATTTTAAGATAAGTTTTAAACATGATAAAGGGGACCTCGTACATAATAAAAGATATGGCATAAAGTCCTAGGATTAGGCTTTTAGATAAAGTCTAAAACATAATAAAAGGATCCAATGGTTAGTTAGACTATGTGTAAATAAAAGGGACCAAGGGGGGCTTAGGACATAAAGGGATCAAACATAAAAAAAATTAGACTAAGGTTTGATCATGTTAATAATCATGACTAAACCTTCGGATAAAAATTGAACTAGGTTTGTGGCATGATTAATAATTCCCATGTAAATTATTCCCACCAAATTTGAATTTAATTCAAAAGAAATTGAGCTAGTGTAATTTGAAAGAGGGTTTTAGGATGCTTTTAGTTAGATTTTCAATAGACCAAAGGCTAGTAAAAGGCCAAATTGATATAAAAATCATAAAACCTAGGCATTATCCATTCCAAATGGACTCTATTAGAACTAAAATTTTAAAACATAAATTTATAATTTTAGAAACTTTAGGAAAGATTAAATCATAAATATGCCAACCAAATTAGGTGTGAATGATCTTCAAATAAAGACAATGTGCAAACATGCTAGTGGTAATCTGATCAAGTGAATTTTAAATTTTAAAGTATAAATTTGCAAAATTTAAAATAAGGGTCCTTATTTTTCATAAATGGGGGTGTTTTGACCTCAAAAAATATAAACTTCTAGGGGAAACATAGAAATATGCTAGAATTTAGAGACTCTAGTTTAGACTAATAACTAGGCTACTTATTTCACTTGATCAGGCACCATTATTAAGATCAATTCATGGCTAGAATAAATATTGCACATGTATAATTAAGATCAAACATTAAGACGTATCCATGCTATGTGTGTGATTTGATTCTAATTAATAATTTCCATAGGATTTAGAGAACAATTTACAAATTCATGACTTTAACCATTAACATTGACTTATAACATATTTAGATTTTTATTAAGAATCATGTTTTAGCTTAGAGAAGGATTGGTCATTGATCTACTACTATCTAGGCATCCATCACCCCAATATAGATACCTTTGGATTTACTCAAGGCTTTTCTCCACTACCAACTAGGCATCCATAGCCCCAGTAGAGATTACCAAGATCACCTCTACTCAGAAAGCTTTTTAAATTTTGTAATAAACTCTTATTTTATATTTTTAGAATTTTTAACTTTATAGAAAAGGTTGGGAACCATATTAGCTAGGTTTTAGGATTTGGTTAAATTTTTGATGTTTAAACAATCATCCTTGGTTGTAAACATTGTCCCAGGTAATTAGCATTTTTTAAGTGTAAGCATGATTGTATCCTAATAATCTGATCTTTCACCTTATGTGTGCAATCCTTCTTAAAACCAAAATTAGATTAGAACAAGGTTTAGAATCTCAAGGAAAAATTAACCTATTTATTAGTATTTACTAGTTTCTCTAGACTATAACATTAAGCTCATATTTCAATAATACATGATCAACTAAAGCTAAGAAAACATACCTACATTCTTGAACTATGGAGTTCCTTTTGAGCATCTAAATGTATTTTGAGTTTTGGACTATCCAAAAGGACTTATTAAAAGAAAGGAACAAAGTAGGGAAAGAAAACATGCCAAGAAGAAATCACACCAACAAAAATTAAAGGAAATATGAAAATAATATATATAAACACTATGTACAAGTAAGGTACAAGAAGGGAATAACAAGAGGGAAACTAATCTAGCCTATTTACACTAGCTCTACATAGTCTTATAATTCATTCCATGAAGACTCCAAGTGGGATAGCATAGCAATATTATTTGAGGTATTGCCCATTGGTTGGGAATGTAAACTTTACTCCTTGCAAGTCTTTTAGTTTGAAGGTGTCATCCCCCAGGACCTCAACAATTTGATATGGGCCAATCCACAATGGTGTGAACTTCTCATGTTTTCCCTTTGGTTTTGATGTTTTATCCCAAAGAAGAACTAGGTCTCCTTATCTAAAAACCTCTATCTTTGAACATTTTTCAACTTGACTATGGTTTTATGTCTACTAAAATTGGAAAAAGCCTCCTCTCTTACATCTTCCATTTGTATGATGTCAAGTAGCCTTGAATTTACAAGATATTGATCCTCATCCATGTACTCTTGCATGAACATGTATGATGGCATCTTGAGTGTTATGGGAAATATAGGTTCTTGACCATATACAAGTAAGAATGGTGATGCCTTAAGAGCTTGTTTAACTTTAATTCTATCTACCCAAAGGGCATACTTAAGTAGTTTGTGTTATGTTCTTGGTTTATTAGCTACAAACATTTTTATGGCTTTCATCAAGTTTTTATTTACTGATTCAGACACTCCATTAACTTAAGGGTAATGGTTTGGTGATAACTTGAGAATAATGTTTTCATATTCCCATTTAGTCATCTCAATGGATATAAAGGTAGATCCATTATCACAAACTAGAGACACTATCATCCCAAACTTTGTGCATATGTTTTCTTGTAAGAATTTGATCACCTATTTAGTCTTGCATTGCTTGGTTGCTACTATTTTAGTCCATCTTGTGTAGTAGTTAGTGGTAGTTAGAAAATACTTATGACCATCTTAGGAATTGGGATTAATGGCCCCCATAAAGTTCAATCCCCATTGGGTAAAGGATTTATCAATCATTACTAGATTTAGTGGCATAGTTGGCTTAGTCTCTTTAGTGTTGAATATTTGACATGAGTGGCATTATCTCACATGCTTATGAGAATATTTGAATATAGAGGGATAGTAATAACTAGCTATGAGGATCTTGTGAGTTTTAGTCCTTCCAGATGGATGTCCACTTCCAAGCTTCTTATGAAAAGTACTTAGGATCTCAGTTGCTTCTTCCTTAGAAACATGCCTTAGGTAGTGATTTTAAATATATTGTTATACAACCCTCTATATTTCATAAATAAATGGGCTAATTTGAGCCTCAAATCTCTCTTTTTATTTCTACTTAACCTTAGAGGACAATAGCCATTGATTAGCAAAATAATAATAGGATTATACCAATCATTGGGATGAAAATTTTGTTGTTCTACCTATGTGAAACTTAGTTTGGATGAGTATTGGAAATCAACTTAATTAAACATTGGTATCTTAACAACTTTGTAGTCTTAATCTCTAAATCATATTCTTAGCGAATAGACATCAACTTACCTCTCCTTTATCAAAGTTCACATTGGCTAAGCATGAGCTTAGTGGTAGGGTCTGGTAGTATTACATGTACCTTATTTGTAAGGATATAATGCCTAAATTTCTTCACTACCTTAACTAAAGCACATTCTTGTTTTTCAATAAGAGAATAATTCAGTTCAACATTTAAAAAACTAGTACTCATGAAAGTAATATGATGATCACATCCATCTATCTTCTAAGTTAGGATAGCTACAATTGTATGGTCAGAAGTAAAAGAGTAAAGATAGAAGTCTTTAGTAAATTTTGGACTTATTAGCATAGGGTTTTGTCCAATTGCTTCTTTGATTTCCTTGAAGTCCTTTTTGGTCTCTTCATTCCAAGTGATTTTAGTATCTTTCTTCAATATCATTTAAATGTCTCACTATCTCTTCAAATCAAAACCAGAAATAAACTTTCTCACAAAGTTGATTTTACCAAAGAAATACTTTAGTTCCTTCCTACTATTAGGGGGTTCTATATTTTATATTTATTTTACTCTATTTGGTTCTATAGATATCCCCTCCTTAATTATAACATGTCCCAACAATTTTCCCTCAGTTACACAAAAAATGCTCTTCTTTGGGTTGAGAGAAATTCCATACCTTCTACACCTTTCAAATACTTGTTGCAAGTGCATGATGTGATATTCCCTATTCTTTGAAAATATATTCAGGTCATCCATGTAAATAATAATGCACTTACCTATGGGGCCTTGGAATGCATGATTCATTGCTCTTTGAAAGGTTGTACCTACATTTATCAAACCAAAGGGAATTCTCTTGTAGGTAAAAGTGCCCCACTTAGTAGTAAAATTAGTTTTAATTATGTCTTCTTTATTCATTAGCACCTGATTATACCCTAAAAGTAAATCAAGAAAATACATCATAGCTGAACCAAAAATAATTTGGATTACTTGTTCAAGAGAAGGTACGGGGTAATTATCCTTTTCATATGCTCTATTCAAATTTATAAAATCAATGCACAATTTGATTTCACCATTTTTATTGTTGATAAGTACTAAGTTAGCTACCCAAGTTGAGTGTTTAATGGGAAAAACTATTTTAACATATAGTAACTTCTTGACCTCTTTATATATCATTAGTTCTAAGACAGGGTTGAATGGACTTTATTTTTGCCTAAATGTCTTTTAGGCTTCCTTTAGACATATGGTGTGGGTTATGACCTTAGCATAAAATATACTTAAGTCATCATAGGACCATGCTATTACATCCTTATACCTTTTTTATAAAATATTTAGCTCTCTTAGTTTCTATGCTTATGCAATTTATACTAATGTTTACCAGTTGAGGTTGACCTTGAGAACCTAGGCTAATTGCATTGTAATCCTTCCCATTCAATTTGGGGATTCAATAGTCTCAGATAGTTTTTATGAATCAAACAATCTCCCTAAGGATATAATTACTTTGGGGATCTTATTGTCACTCAACTGAATGACCTTGTCATCAAGCTTGCTTTCAACTTTGTCATCATCAAGGGTGTTTTCACTAGCTTCATTAGTGATGTGAGCCTCAAATACTCCTAAGCTAGTCATGTAGTCTATAATCAATTGATCATCACTTAATACTTGTAAGTGGTTGACATTATCTAGTAATGAGAGATATGGGGCTAAATCAATGGTAAGGTTTTATAACTTGGAACCTTGATTGGGCATAAGGTTGGTTGTAGCTGAAGTAAGTTTATCAGCAGCCTTGTTTCCTTCCCTAGGGATTGACACAATGTTGAAAGCATCAAAACATTAAATTAAGTCCCACACTCTAAATTTATAATTCTTGAGATATGATAGCTTAAATTGGTATTTAATTTTAACTTGATTATCTACTAGTTCTAAATCACCAAAAACTAATAGTTCCTTGACCTTGTGTGTAATTTTAATCTATAATCTAAGAATAAGTGCTTCATACTCAACCAAATTATTTGTGCATGAGGACTAAAGTTTGTAAGAGGCATTGTATTCTTTCTCAATAGGATTGATTAATACCACTCCTACTCTAGAACTTGGTTTGCTTCTAGCACCATCAAAATACAACTTCCATAATCCAAGTATAACATGAGAAGTTTTGGAGTTACATACCCTTGTGGTGTCAAGAGTGCAAACACCTAGATTTGAGTTAACCATGTTGATCCTCTCATTGGTTGTTTTTGTCACTTAGATTTTCACCCTTTTAGGAGATGAAAATATCTCCTAATATAAGTGTCACAATGGAATCACCTATAGGCTTGTGGATAGCCTAAGGAATGAGGTGAATCTCTAAATAGGGCTATCTCCCTTGATTTAACACTTTGGATTGAAATTAATAATAAACTTGGATGTGAAAATGGAGAGAGATAAATGATATAAAACTAATATAAGGGAGTTAATACACCAAATAACATGATTACATCCAACCATATGTATATTACACTTGAAATCAAAGGATAAATTGAACCTACACTTCTCCAATCTTCATCTTCTCACATCAATGTTACATTGTAAGGTTATGGATAAATATGCAAAGTTAGGAGGACTAGAAAAGAGGAATATGAGGGAATTGATTAAAATAATAACTCACTCAATCCTTTAAATCTCATAAAACACTTCACATTCCCTGTAAGAAGAAGCTTTCCAATTGTAAATAAGATGAAAAAATGATGAAACATGCTAAGGAATACATAATCTTCACTTATGAAAAATCAAACGTTCTAATTGAAAGCACTAAGAATATTCATAGAGGAGATAAAAATTAGTTTTATTATTTATCAAAAGGTATAAATTTTATTATGGATTTTCCATACTTAGGTGGAGTATCCAATACAATGCCAAAATGGCTAGTTCTTATAGAACTTGAGAGAGAGAGAGAGAAGAAGAGAAGTATAAGGGTCACAAGGACAATTTTAAAGATAATATAAGTAGTTAATTGTGAATTATAGAATTATATGGGATGAAATATGTAATTTTATTAAGTTAAAGTGTCAATTCAAGTCATGAACTTCATGAAAAGTGGCAATAAACTCCTCTCCTTGCTTAGAAAATTGCCTTCAGGATATGTGCCTATTTAAACATCCCATAACTAATTATAATCATGTAAAATATTGGAATATAATTGTATGGTATATTTAATTCCTATACATGCATTTTTTTCATGATTGGTCCTTTATAAACCTTTGAAAGTGAAACCTCATCATCTGATGTCCAAAAAACTCATCTTTCTTGCACCCTGCACATTTGGCCTCAAATTTGGCCTCATATTTCCTGAACTCATCATTTTAAAATCCATGGGAAGGAGTGAATTAAAATTTTAAATTCCCTCCATGGAATTTTAATCATTATAGACACTTTAAAATCATTTTCCCTTAGAGTTTTCACACTTCTCACTAGCTTGTCTAATAGGCCAGTTTTGATTGGCTAAATTGAAACACTTGGTTTGGAAGATTAAGAGTTTTTTAATAGAATAAAATTTCCATAGGTGGTTATTTAATGTCTTATTCTTCCTCCAAAACTTTATTTCAGGTCTTTAATCCTCTTATAGCCTACAAAACACATAAAATGGTGAAGAAAAGCTTGTTTTTCACCCCATTCATATAGGTCCATACAAAAAAAAGTATGAGGATAATATTTTGGAATTAATATAAAATTTAAAATCACCATCCTAGTAAAAATATATCATTATATTTCATATCCAACTCCATTTTACCAATTGGGCCTCTAGCAAGGGTTTTCAAGGGTTTTATACCTATTTTTGGTCTTAAGCATTGTTCATAAAGGTTAAACATTAAAATTTAAAACTAATTCCACAAATTAGTTGATAGGTACCTCCTGTAACTCATTTTAACATATTTTTTCTCCATTAAAGTCATCATGAAAGGTGTGAGCATTGGAAGTTGCCTACTCAAGCTTATTATTCTCTTTTCCTACATGTTGAATTGGATTTTGAGCCAAAATGGCTTTCCTTGGTTTTATCTACGCTCCAAGAGCTATAAAATATCTATATCATTCCCATAAACATGTTTCAATAATATATATAGCTCATCAAAATATATAAATGAAGATGATCCCTCTTTAGATGTTAGGCCTAGATCTTGTTCAATAGGCCTGTCTGCAACTCTTGGTGTTTAGAACTTACTATTTGATCTTCTTGAATTATATAAGCTTTTACATATTTTAATTACAATAAAAACATGGTCCCATTATTTTTAAATCCCACTTAGGTACAAAATTTAAAGTGACCTCACACTTGTTCACTTGGCATAATCCTGCCTTATAAGATATGCCTACAACTTTGTAGGTTTAGACCTTTTATATTGGTATTATTACTTCCTTGATTGGTTTAAAATATTTTCCTAGGTTTTATTCAGCCTCATAATATTCTTATAAGTATCCATCAGCTCCTTAATAATCCTTTCCATCTCTATCTCCAAAACTACCAGTGTCTGTGCATAGGGAAAGTACCCTCTATCTGAGATAAAAAAGAGGGTACATCCCCTATTATCTAAGGTATAATGAATATTGGATGATTTAATTCAAGTTCTTAGGATTATATATGATAATTTTTTTTCCTTGATCAGGTATCTATACTTTTAAACTTATTCAAATTCTAAGGTAGACCTTTGTGAGACAAGTTGTATGCAGGATTTTTGGATATGGGCTATGTTTTACTTATTTAGAATTCCCTTTTGATATATATCCATTTTTAAAATTCCTATGCACATTATCATATTCATGATTTATTGGATTACATATCCATTCAACACCTTGACCTTTTATATGCCTTTCACACTCCTTAACCTCTTAAGGCTGGGTTTACAAACCCTGCCTGTGTTGACCTATTTTGGGGTGTACCTGCAGATGACTATGCATAGATTAGACTTTTTAAACCTTTAATTATTTTTTATGACACCTTCCAAGACCATTTAATATGTTCCTAGACCTATTCAATCTATGTTTGAGCCATATTCCCTTCAAGAATCTTAATTCATTTGCTCTCTACCCCTCATAGTCAACTACAGTTGATTGTGAGGGTCTTGCAGGTGTTCTTCATTTGATCTAGTCCTTGAAGATAAGAATTAAACATTTATTGAGGTTTTTTATGGTTATATACCTATTATTATAACTCATTCATTACATGATTTGGCTAAGCCATCACTTAGGACTTCAAACTTGCTCACATCCTATTGATTGAGACTCTTTGCAAGATAACCCTATTATAGGTGTTCATGCATGTTTTAGTCTTGAATTTAATTATTAAAAACCCTTATTCTGGTCTCCATGATCATTTCACAAGGATTTTGACCCATTTTTTCACCTTTTGTGGCATTGTCATCATTAAAAGTGCCACTTCCTATTCACTTCATATAACAGTCAATAATGGTTGACTTCATAAGGTAAAAGGATATGTAGGTGTAGATTTAATACAAAATCAACATACTAGAATTTCCTTCTTGGTATTTATGATTAATAAGTTCACATCATACTCTAAGGTGATTAAGTTCTAGGCTCTCTTAAAAGGAACAATTTTTTAGATTTTCACCTTTAGCTGATTATTGGTGAACACTATCTTTGAAAAGGACACTTGTAAGTGACATGAGGTTTAAAACACTACATATGAAATTGGTCCTTATGTTCTTTATTCTCATGGTGTACCATAAAATAAATAGGTCCATTATAAACATGATAATATGCTCCATATACCACCTTGGGTGTCAATGGTCACTCAAAACTCCAACCTATAGATGTGACTACAGGGGTTTTAGTGTGTCTTAGGTCAACTTTAGACCTTGAAAACTCCTACCTCCAATAATGATCTACCTTCCATATTTTTTGGAGTCCTTTTTATATTCATATAATACAATATTTTTTCATCTAGAGGCATTATAATTCCTTGAAACCATGTTACAATATATTTTTAAAATCCCTAGGAGTTTTATGCTTTTAGGGAAAGAGTCCCTAAATATTGATCATTTGCCCTTTGATCATGGTTTATAAACTTTTGTTCCTTTTATACTTAAAACAAGATTGTAATTATTTTATCAACTATTATAGGTTGAAAATATATTTACCATGTTTCCAATTCCCCATTCAATAACCTTTATAATGGTGAGGTACCATCTGTAGGTGTAGATTTTCATTGCATACAAATAGTGGGTATATCATGGGTAATATGTATTGATTTATACTTATTTTGAGTGAATATCCATCTCAAAAACGTCAAATTTACTCACCACATATTTAAATATTTTTAAACAAGTGTTAACACCCTCTTTAAAATATGAACACTTCCTCATGACACCTATAGATGAGTGTTAATGGTAGACTATGAGAGTGATTGTGCATAGCTGCCATAGTCTCTTCTTCTAACTCTTTGAATATTACTCCTTGTTTTTTATTTCTCTTAAGGCATGTTAATAATTTTAATATATTTTATACACCATCATTATCACATTAGATAGGTTTCTCACATGTGATTCAACATGTGAACAAGTGAACACGGACAAGGTTGACCATGAGGATAGCAAGGTTGTAAGTTTGATCAAAGTATGGTGAAGTGGAACCAAAACATTGAGGGAGGTGAATTTATGGACTTGAAACCTGTGGAACACAATTTTACATTCACATTAAACCTTTGATAATGATGAACATTCTAGAATAAGGCAGAATTGATTGCAACTTTGTAATGGTGACACCCTTCCTGCGACATGAGATAAATTTACTTATCCAAATAACATGAAAATTTAAAATAATCATGGATAAAATTTTATAAATAATCAAAAGTCATTTAGAGCCAATTTCACCAATTGGTTTCTATGGATTTGACCAAAATGGAACAAAACCTATAGGGTGTATGAAATAGCTAGCAGATTTGCATAGTCAACTTGTTATCAAAGGTTCATAAATCAAAATTAATAAATATTAAAAATAATTATATTAAAATTAAGGTATCTAAGTTTAATACAACTTACCAAATTCATTTTTATTGAAACCTTATGAGCTGCCTATACCGATTAAAAACTTGAAGGTCAATTTTAGCTTGCCAAGAAGGGTGAAAATGGAGTAGAATGGTTTTGAGCAAAAAATATCATTTATAGATAAAAAAATGTTTATTTGAGATGAGGAAGATGAAATGGCATCCCCTAAACCTATCCCATATGACACACTTCCCAAAGAGGTCATACAAGTTCCATATTCTCTCTTTTGCTCAAGAAAACTTCCCTTTCTTCTACATAACCTACCATATTTTAGTTTTTTTAGTTAATTAAGATTTATAAGGACACATGGGACTTGATATAACTTTTTTACACCTTCAAATTTCCCAATAAACCTATACAAAGCATTAAATGTACCCTTTTGACCCTTAAAATGTCCCAAAATGATAAATGGACATAAAAACTAATTGACCAAAGCCAATATTACATTAATTAACATCAATTGAAAATTTAATATACCAAATGAAAATATATTAGACCTATTATAGACTTATAATGTCAAATAATTTACCTATAGGTTCCCCAATTTGACTAAAAAGTCAAATTTGGTCAACAGTTACATTATACTCGATGATCATATACTTTATTTTAGGTTCCCTTTTTATCCTAATCTAATTTATAACTCTCATGGAAGCCACATGTGTGAACAGTCAATTGACATATAACCATTCAATGATATAGTCCAGTCTCTACTTAGTATCATTCCATATGTGTTAGGAATATCTACCACTTAGATGTCAATAAACTATTGGATATTTACTCAAAAGAAATCTACATGTGAAAATTTAACAATTCACTAATCACTTTGAATCTTGATTTATCTCATTGAGTTACAACCCTTTTAGATTTAATTGGATTCAAACCTAGTTTTTCACAAATACCCTTAGGCATGATGTTTGTAGATGCACCTAAATCTACCAAGCAATTATGCAAATTTTTACCAAAAATCCTAATTGTAAGTAGGAAATATGGAACATCTTCCTTACTTTTATGTATTTCAATGTTAGCATGTGCATATTTTTGTGGCTTACCAATATTTTTAGATAAAGGTTCCAACAACAAATCTCTTTGTTCGATAATCTGAGTCAACTCATGCAAAGTAATATTAGCTTTGATCTTTTTCATGTCCTCTACTATATTATATCTAGTCCTATTGGAAGAATTAGATGCATCACCATTGGGCTTAGAGGTGATTACCTTAGGAGGCTCTAGATTATTATCTAATTTAGTATCAAGAGGAGTGTCAAAGTTATTTAGTGGAGTTAAGGTAGTCAAAGGTTTTTTTTGCTCATTGTTCCTTAGATGATATGTATTCTTTAAATATTGTTGAAAATCATGGATCTCTTTAGGGATATCCTCAGGCTCATACTATTCTTGGAATGGGAACTCAAATGTCTCCACCATGAGAGTTAAATCAATAGATTTGGATGATCTTTAAAAACTTTAGGTACTTATACCATTTTCTTTATTAGGGACAACTTCAAAAGTGTCTAACTCTTCTTGAAAAGCTTCAAAAGCATTGCAAAACTCTAGACAATATAATTCACCATGTTTTAAAGTACAATGAACTCTACAATAATCAAGTAAGTTACATCACCAAGATTTATATCAGGCACATTCTTATTAGTAGATGACTCATTTTTATGGCTATTATTGATGATATTTTGAAATCTATTTGAAGTCTTATTAAACCTTTAGAAAGAAAAGTTCATGTTAGATATTTCGCTAGTGTTACCAACTTACTTTTGTATTTGAACGAAATCAATGTTTAGCTTTTAAACCATCTTCAAAATAGAATAATTCTCATTCTTGGGTGCCTCAAAATTATGAACTTGAGTATTTATATTGGTTTTAGGCATCAAATCTCTCTAGTATTATGGATGAGATCCACTGGCATAGTTGTTTAAGAACCCTAGGTTTTAGATAGGATGTGCATGGCTCAAAGACAATTGGTTCAAAAATAGGAGCTGATTTAAGGCAAAAATATTTTGATTGGCATTGGAATGACATTTAGAATAGGAAAATTTGGATTAATGTTGGGAATATTGTATGTCATTTGGCCCTAGGTTTTCATCTAATTATTAATAATCATAGCTTCAACATAAGCTAAGGATAAAGTATTAATAACTGAGAATATCTTTTGAGAAACATATAAGTCATGGGATCTAAGGCATGTTTGTGAATCTCTAAGGCTAAATCCTCATCAAATATATAAGGAGTTATGGTTCTGTTGAAAATTTTATGGTATTTAGTATTAAATGCTCTTATGGGCTCATTTGAATCTCTTTTGACTATGGTAAATTGTTGGTATATGACACATGGACTAATGATTTTGCCAAACTGATCAATGGAGTAATTATTAAAGTCATTCTACATATCTATTTATTTTCTAGGAAGATTAAGGAACCATTCATATGTATCATCTTTGAAAGTAAATGGAAACAATCTACATGCTACATATTTATGAATAACATTCAAAATTATTAAAGTAGATTTTAAGATTTTAATGTGTTCTTCAGTAGTTATAACACCATTAGGGCTAAAATTAGGTAAATACTTTTTAGGATTATGAGGAAGGTCATGTACCACACCTATCAAATTTATTAAAGAACCACCTAGCCAATCCATACCTTGATAAGAGTTGAACATAGGATCACCTTGAATTGGTGAAGTTGGTTGAGACTTTGAAAGTCTATGCTTAACTTTGTCTCACCTAGCTCTCCTATGGATTTATAATTAAATAAGGGGAACCCTTGCCTCTAAATGTGACCTGGTCTTTATCCTTGGTAATTCCATCTTGAGAGCTTTGAACCTTATTTTAAATATAATGTGTAAGTCTTATCTTTATAAATAATGATAATCAAACATACACATTAAGAAAATTATGTACATGTATATATATATATATATAAAGAATGGAAAAGGACATCAATATTTAACTAAATTAGCTTAGATATGTGTCCAAACACATAAATATGAATGATATTTACATGTTTCAATCTCAATTAAACTCAAATTTGTAGAGATATAATCAATCTTTGAACAAAATAAATATTACTAACCTCAAATGATTTGGATTCACAGATCTTAAACTATCTTTACCACAATTATTCATGAATCTTAAAAGAATATCATTGTCTAAGAAAGCATAAATACTAGTCCAAAACCATTAATATCAATGATATGTACATAAATATGTTGAAATAAACATAAATATGCAAAGAATACATCATTATTTGAATAAAATTTGCCAAAATTAGCAAAGATGTTGTAAATTGTAAAAGATTTAACTCGCACTCATTCTAGCACCAATTTTTTCCCCTATTGATGCACCTATGTATCATCAAGTTTATATAGTGTTTAAGAAATGATTCTCATTTTTGGATTCAAAGAATCCATTGCATGATTTTTTAGTTGTGATAATCCTATTATCCTTGGTGGAATAGATGCAGAACATGTTGACTATTTCACAAATTTATATTAGTTGGTGGTTAGGATCCACCATGGCTTAATAGTTTATCTTTGATTTTGGAGATGATATATTCTATTTAAAGTGAATTATTCTCAAAACAAAGTCTAAATCAAAACCAAGATGAATATTCACAATGAAACTGATTTAAGGTGAATTGATAAAAAAAGGAGTAAAAAGAAGGGTAAGGCAGAAAATAGAGGTGTTGTTGATCTTTATTTCAGACATTATGACAAGGTTCCAATTTCATCTGAACATGCATTTAACTAATGTGCAACGTGAAGTATCATAATCTCAAATCCTATCACATATTAGGCAAACATATAAGGAAGGTATGAAAATATGTAAAGAAGAATAAGGTTCACTTTAATAAATTTACCCCTGCAAGAAAATAACATTAGCCCAAATACAAGAAGAGAAAAGAAAGCAAAGTAAACCTAAAAAATTTAAACTAATCTAGCATTAGCACAAATTAGCAACTCTACATTTAAAGATGCATATCTAAAATTTATAAGAACCATTCAAATCTAAAGATAAGACCAAACAAATGAGAGAGAAACTATGATAGAAATTCACATAAGCAAATGTGGACAAACTTTGTAGAATTCCTTGCTTATATTAATTTTCTCAAAAGTTATAAATATTTTTTGGTTCCATAAACTCTCTCCCTTTACAATTGTAAATACCTCTTTATATAGACAATTCATGAGGTATTCCACTCAGTAATGATAAATTACATTTGTATATATGTATAGGATAGTTGTCCTTTTTGTTACATTCTAGAATAAATGACCTTTTCTAATATACTAACTTATAGGCAATGTATTTTACAAGTTATACATGCCTTTACAAAAAGAATATTCCATTTCAAAAATATACAATGCTAATTATTAAAGAATATTCTAAATCCAACTAGTTTTGAGATGTTGGTGCTATTGAAGCCTTTGTAAGATCTTCATTCTATAATGTTGTTGATTGATCAGTTGGAGGTCAAAAATGGGTCTCATGAATAGCTCATTTTCTTGATCTCCCATGTTATTGAGGTCCTTTTCAGCTCTTTCCAAGGCTTGATTGATGTTCCTAGCATCTCCTATTTTCTCTTCAAATGATAGTAGTAGGCCCATGATATTATTATTATCAGCGCCTATCTTTCCTTGGCCTTGGTTCCTTGCTACATGAATTGAGAAGTTTTATGTTTAAACTACATCTACTTAGACCAGTTACTCAAGGATTTGATCTTATACACCAATATATCCATATCCATATTTAAATGGGATAGGATAACTAACCTAAATTCAAGGACTTGATTCTTGGTCAAGGCTTTGATCAAATCTTTCACTTGATATCTTGAAGCCTACCATTGGCCAACTTGGATTGTAGCCATGGTATTTTTTTTACTTATTGCCTCTTGTCTGGTTTTAACTAACTTTAAGGAAATGAATAAGTCAATCATGGTGTCCTCAAATAGCTTGAATCTATATTTTTGGATTGACAAGATGGAAATATCTTCTAAATTTTATTCTATTTCAAGATGCCCTTGATCATTGTAGTAGAGCCTCCTTGTAAACATGTTCTTCTCTTGTGATGGGTTGTTGGTTCTCAATGGTCCAAAACAAACTCGACTAATTATTGCCCCCTGTATTTAGAGCTATGGCATCAAATTATGTGTCTTTGAAAACCCTCCCTTATGTATCTAAATTTAGATAGATCTCCACATCTTCCCTTGAAATACCTTTTTGGGTTGCCGTGGTTGTGGGCTTTTCTAGATTGTTTTTTAATGATCTACAATTCAATTTTGGATCGAATTATCCTTTCACAAGTGATAATTAAACTTCCTTAGCTTGATTATAATGAACACAAGGTTGAATTAGGTTTTCTAACTTATCAAGGCTTTTTTGAAGGTTTTTATAGTGATTTAATGATGGTCACTATTTGAACTTGTGTGAGCTTCATTACTTAGATCCAAATTGGATTACACACTTATACCCTTGTATTTCTCAGGGCTATAAAATCTAAAGATGGGCATATTATACTTGTGTGGCTCCAATGTGGCATCACCATGCCATCTCTATCAAATTTTCATGGCACTTTGCTCATTAATATTTAAAAAGTGATCATTGTCTTTTAAAAATTCCACTTTGATCTTGCACCATTGGATCTATTTACTTAAACTAATTTGGTTCATTGATCTCAATTTGAGAACTTGAATGTTATTTGTTACTTTCTACATTCTCCATGGTTATGACACTTTTCACTTCTGAATTCACTCTGAGATTTTCTGAAATCTTAGCATTAATCCCACATCATTGATCTTATTTGCATAGATCAATCATGCTTTGTTGATCTTGATCCACTTAATTATGCATCCTACTCCATAGACTATTGATTGGAAGTGTATGCTCATCTATATATCATTGATCTTTGAAAGATGCTTAAGCTTTAATTTGTGGCTTATGGCTATGCCATATGTCAACTTCACATTCATCCTTAGGGCTTTTGAATTTTTAACCTTCATCATGCACCATTAGATCTTGATTAGCTAGATCAACATGCTCTATTAGATCTTGATCTGTAAGGTCAAACACAATTAAATGTTGAGTGTTCTTTGGCTATGAGTGTGACACTTGTCACCTTCTCGCTCATCCTAGGGATTTTTTGACGTTTTGATTCAATACATACTATTATATCAATCTTTCCCAAGCAAACATGTATTGTTCATCTTTGGGATATGTTTGAACTTTAGCTTAGGGCTAGGGATTTGACTTTTCAACTTTAATCTTGCACTGTTGGATCCTAATTTCCCAAGCAATCATGGACCATTGATCATGTAGATGAAAATGATATTTAAGTCAAGCTTAGGAAAATAAAGAACTTAACATAAAGTTTTTGGACTATGGTTTAATTTTGTGTTAATAAAAATGGGTAAGACCTTAGGGTAAACATTTTAAGCTAAGTTTTAAACATGATAAAGGGAACCTCACACATAATAAAAGACATGGCATAAAGTCTTAGGATTATACTTTTAGTTAAAGTCTAAAATATTAAAAAAGTACCCAGTGGTTAGTTAGACCATGTGGAAATAAAAGTGACCAAGGGGGTCTCGAGACATAAAGGGACCAAACATAAATTTTTTGGACAGATAACTCTTGAACCAAATAGGTTGAACCTTGTCTCCACTTAGTGCAAGTGCACAAGTATTTTATTAAATTCAAAAAATCAAGTACATAAGGGTGCCTTTACTCCGTTAACCCTTTTAAAATGCAAACATAGATTTATATAGTTTTTACCAATGACCGGGAAAAAAAAATAATCCTATAACCAACTAAATATGGGAAAACAACCCGTAAGCTAATTCTAATTAATAAATATAAAACATTAAAAATACCTAATAATTAAACTAAGTTTATTTTATGGGGGTGTCTTTACTAAAAGATGCATTTGGATTCTATCATAAAAATCTGACAATGTTTCTATGAATATATATATATATATATATATATATATATATATATATGAATATCTATCTTCTTATGCTTAGGTTTCTTATCATACAAGTCTGACAATGTTTTCCATGCAGTGTAACTATGAGGAGAATTTTCAATATGAACATAAGTATCATGAGTACAATAACATTTAATGAGAGCTAAGGCCTTAGAATCATGCAAATTGGATATATCTAATTTAGCTTACTCTGTTGGCAATATGGGATTTTCATTCTTAACAATATCCCATAACTCATTAAAAACTAGTGAAGCCTCCATCAATCATTTCCAATTTGAATAATTGGAAATTGTTAATCTATCACCATTTGAAAGCAAGTTCAATAGAGAAAAGTGCAACAAAATGAAAAATAAATGAAACAAATATCACACTCACTGTAAAAGACACTGCTTCTATAGGGTTTTTCACTTAACCTATGTGTAGAGCATAAAAGAAAAATAAGTATTTTTGATGGGTTTTGCACTTAACCTTACCAAAAATCAATGATTACACCCTTATTTTTCCAAATTACAAACTTATTATACCAATTACACCCTTATCTCACCACAATAATTCATAAGAAATATGATTAAATTCTGCCCCTTTTTTGAAAATTTAAATAACATAATACAATAAGTATGTGTTTTACAATAATCAGATTTAAAAACGGAATATTCCTTTTTCAAAAAAGCATATTCCAAAGAAAAAAGAAATTTCTCCAAAAAGAAGGGATTTGAACCCTTGACCTCTTCCTTCACAAGCTTCTTACAAAATAAGCTTAACCAATTGCTCTAAGAGCATTTTCAAAATACTACACTCAAAAATTTCTACTTATACCAGATTTTTGTGTATGAGGGAAAATTTAAAAAAAAATTACATGTGAATGTGAGTAAATAAATTTGAATTCTTTTCCCTTTTACAGCCTTATCTTCCAATATTCTCCCGTGGAACCCAGTCACATCAAATTTCATGAAAACCAAACTCTAGAAATATTTTAAAAATATTTCCAATTTTACACCTGCGCCATGCTTGCCTGGGATGCCATGGCTATTACTGGAGATTTTATTTTCACCTGTTTTCTCTCTCACAGGCCATATAAATTCGTACATGCATGCTAAAATAGATTTTAATTGAGTTCTGGTAAAATTTTAACGTATTTTTTGCAGGAAATGGAATCAAAATGAAGCATGGGCGTTGGAAGGCCGTACAACTCAGATTTTTCTAGATTTTCATTTATAATGGAAAAATATGGGTTTTAGTGCCATTTGATCAAGATTTGCAGATGTTTTGGATTTAAAAAGAGCTGAAATGAATGCAAATAAAAATGGTAGACATGAATGAAAAATTTCAGAGGTTTTCAACAAGAAACAGGCCGTACAAATCTAGTTTTTTAAAAAAATAATAAATTTAATAACATTTAAATGCTAAAAAATTCATTTTTATGCCAAATGAGGAGGTTGAACACAGGAAAATGGAGTATGAATGATCAAAAAAGACTAGACTGTGGTATATGGAAAATATACAAGTTTAAATATAAATAATATTTGAAAAATTAAAATAATTTAATAATTTTTCAAAATATTTAAACCAATACTATATGGCATACCTTATTTCATACCAAATGATATCACGTGAATTGATTTTTGACCTTGCTCCTTTGAATTCACCAAGCTCCCAAAATTACCATGCTTTGATACCACTGATAACTCGTAAATCAAATAGGTTAAACCTTGTCCCCGATTAGTGCGAGTGCACAAGTATTTTATTAAATTCCAAAAATCAAGTACATAAGGGTGCCTTTACTCTATTAACCCTTTTACAAAGCAAACGTGGATTTATATAGTTTTTACCAATGATCGGTAAAAACAACTAATCCTATAACCAACTAAATACAGGAAAATAACCCGTAAGGTAATTCTAATTAATAAATATAAAACATTAAAACTACCTAATAATTAAAATAAGTAAGTTTATTTTATGTTGGTGTCTTTACTAAAAGATTCATGACCCATTTACAATAATTATTTATTATCTACCAAAAATCTAACCTAATGTTAAGACTTTGGAACAAGTCCTAACATGGACTAAGGTTTGGTCATGTTAATAAACATGGCTAAACCTTGGGATAAAACTTGAACTAATTCCATGGCATGATTAATCATTCTCTTGTAAATTGTTCCCTCCAAATTTGAATTTATTTCAAAAGAACTTGAGCTAGTGTAATTTGAATGAGGGTTTTGGGATGCTTTCAATTTAATTTTCAATAGACTAAAGGCTAGTAAAAGGCCAAATTAATATAAAAATCATGAAACCCAAGCATTGTCCATTCCAAATGGACTCCATTAGAGCTAAAAATTGAAACATAAATATCTAATTTTAATAACTTTAGGCAAGATTAAATCATAATTATGAACAAATATGCCAACCAAATTGGGTGTGAATGGTCTTCAAATAAAGACAATGTGCAAACATGCTAGTGGTACTCTGATCAAGTGAATTTTCAATTTTAAGGTACAAATTTGCAAAATTTAAAATAAGGGTCCCCATTTTTTATAAATGGGGGTATGTTGACCTCAACAAGTTCATGATGACTCATCAACTGTATTATCAAATCATCTCCACTGTGGCACTTTTGGATTATTGAGGCTTCTTAAAAACTTACAGAGGACCTTCATACCTGTTCAAATACTTAGAGGAAATTTGACAAAAATTGATATAGTGAGGAAAATCACCGTGCATTTAATAACATGACAATATAGTAAACCTATTGCATTTGAAAAGATAACTAATATAGTGGATGAGGTAGATGTTCAAACACTTTGAGGACATTTGACACAAATTGAGATAGTGAGGACAACCACCATCTATTTCATTACATGATAATATAGTGAACCTATTGCATTTGAAAAGATAACTAATGACCTACTATAAACTACCCTAATTTACCAATACATGTGACAACCATGAGGCCTACTGGTGAACTAGGGTTTATAGGGCTCAGGTTGACCCCTTTATAGGCCTAAGGTCATAATGTGGTTAACAATATGCAATTGATCTTGAATGCATGATGGAAGATATTAATCTATGATGTGATTAGGAGGTAAGTACTCCTTATCAAAGGTAATGTTATTTTCTATATACTTGATTTTATTCATGATATAAATGAACTATATTGGTTTTGTATCACTAGGAAGATTTGTATCATGCAATGCATCATATAGTTTGTCTTTGTAAATTGTTGATATTTTTATAAATTCCAAAATATAAATTTTATCAAGGGTATTCTATAGTTGATCGAGGATATCATAACCCTTATATTTATTTTATCTCCTTATGAGAGGTGGAGGGGGTTAAGGAGGAACATGTTGACCAACTTCATTGTGACATTATGGATGAGCTAAATTCCCTCATCTAGTGTTGACAACATGAACTCTAGAATCTAATATAAGTTATGAGAGAATAATAGGAATAGGATGATGAGTGATATAACCTTTAGGTCTATGGGTAGGAGGAAAATTTTGAGTCATGCACACCTTTTGTCACCTGGTGGTGATAAGTAATAACTTAAATTGGATGTTGCAACAATATTAACAAGGAAGGCTTGATTTTTTTCATTATTCATTATAGACTTTTTATGATATTTGGATTTTATTAATGAAAATATATAGTGAATGAAAGTATATAATTAAAATTCATTCATTATTTATATGGTTTGACATTGAAATTTTAAATTAGTAAATAGGATTAAGGGTGTATCTAGATGTGGTGTGTTTGGTTTTTAGCCTCTCAGATATGTTGATTTAAATCATATAAAGTGAACAATACCCATAGGGTCACTAACAATAGGAGACTCTACCATCCTATAGCCACACAATCCACATATGAGTTAAATTGAGAGTAAATTCTAAGGGTTGATTATTGACTTCTCATTTGGCACAACTCACCAACTATAGGCTCTCATGATGGTTAATCTATCCATCCTCTTTTGTAAGGAGGTTGATGAGGGGTCTCCCCAAGGTTTGTATTTACCAGGTGATCGCATTCTAGTTTTACTCAGTTAGTCATTGTGAATGGTTCTAATTCAAGGGGCATGTTGGTTTTGAAACTTTTAATTTATTTATAGTCCTTTAATAGTTAATAGGGTATGGCTAGTTTGTTTGTTTCATGTGGATGAATTTTAATATTTTTTCAAAAAGTGACAAACATGAACAAATTTGCCCAAAAATAAAATTGGCATTTTTCTTTTTATAATGAAAATGTCATTGATTTAATTCATGCATTTCATTATAAAATGAACATTTGACATTGCATCAACAGGATATCAATCAAATAGACTTAGCAATCAAGATTAATGTGCATATGTAGATTGATTTCAGATTTTACTCTAACCCTAGTTTAACCTAATTAATAAAAAAGAGCAAAAGAAAGGGGGAAAGAAAGAAAAGAGGTTTCTGAAATAAAAATAAATTTAATATGATCGATAGAATGTGCCAAAAAATTTGAACTCTCACCTAGCTAGAAAATGCATAACCACCAATGGGAATGATGTAAGAGTCTAAAGAACAAGAATCTAGGAAGAGAAATAACACATCCATTATTTGCAGGCATATCAAAATAAAAAATAAACATTTGTAGATTTGATTAATAATGATCTTCATTTCAAAAGCATAATATTTGGGTTTACATTCACCAATCAGTTGTAAATTTTGGTAATATAATAGTAGTTTCAAAGTAAAATTGGGGAAGTAATTAATTACAAAAGCAAAAATATGTCTAGTTAAATGTCTTCTTAACTAGAATAAAAAAGAACTATTCCTTTGAAATGACCATGAGTTGGATATTTATAATAAATTTGGTGAGTGGAGGGAAATAATTTTCCCTCTAAAACCAAAAACACTTTAATTTGAACTTGAGTTGCACTTTTCCTTTTTTTTCCAAGCTCCTTGCACTTTATCTCCATTTACACATTAAAATAGATAAAATAAGTTTCATTTTAACATGTGTGAGTAAAAATAACTTTTATGTTATTTAAAATGTACTTTATAAAATTAATTATGAAAGTATAAACAACTTTTGGTTGGAAAACTATTTCCAATAATCGATCATGTCACGTCGACCACACTAGATCCAGCTTCCTAACACCACAAATAATTCAAAAAACTTACCAGTGCTTTGAAATTTATGACCTAAAAGGCCTCTCAATGTCATATAATCCCCTGGAGTAGGAAATAGTTCAAAATTTTGAATAAAATTAATTTTTATATAAAATAACAAAAATTGATAAACTAATTAATTTTTTTTGAAAGAAATTGATTTCTTAATATTAGATTAATTTCATTTCATTTTTATTGATATTAATTAATTAAAATTTAATTTTAAAAAATAAAATAAATTAAATTAAATTAAATTAAATCCATTTAAAAAATAATTAATTTAATAAAATAATGTTTATAAAATAAAATTAAAAATAATAATAAATAAAAAAGTGGGGAAGGAAATGCATTCCCCCCCCCCCCCCACATGCTTCACATACCCATATTAATATAAAGGGGCTCATAGAATCAACCACCCCAAAATAGACCCATAGGATGGTCATCCCATGGATCATGGCCTCATTTCCCTGAGGGACATGAGCCCATGGCCCGTGGGGCCGACATCCCATGACCCATGTGGAACACGGACCCTATGTGGTGAGCATCCCATAGATCAAAATAAAAAACACATGAATTTTAATAAAAAACACGATAGTGTTTTTTTAAACATATGTTTTACTTCAAAACATGTACTTATACTTTATAATATGTGCCCCCCCTTCACTTGTCCTCTTTCCATGTAGGAGGGGTTCTAAATTTGAAATTTGATTTTTCTAAAATTGATGATTTTAAATCATTGAAATTTAATAACCAATTAAATTAAAATACAATTAATTTCTTGATAAGGGGGTTGGTAATAATATAGAGATTTAAGAGAGGCTAAATTAACATTAGAGGCCCCCAAAGAAATGAAATATAAAACTTAATGTTGATGGGGCCTCTAAAGGCAATCCTTGTAAGGCAAGGGCTAGTGGAGCTTTTTATGGCAATGATGGACAACCTCTATCAACATTTTCTTAAGAGCTAGGGGTGGAGAAAAATAATGTGGTAGAATCTTGAATAATGGTAAAAGGTATCTAGACTACATTGGATCATAGTTTGAAGGATTTGACTATTGAAGGTGACTCCTAGATTATCTTTAATACAATAGTCTCTAGCAAAACCAAGGCATAGAAGATCTACATAATCTTCTAAGAATTAAAGGATATGAAGAGGATACTTAATTTAGTGGAATTTTGGAGTATAAAAATGGAAGGAAACTCAGTGGTTTATTAGGTTGTTATCATAGTGGTGACTTTAAGAGAAAAATATAAGGAGAATTATTTGGAATGGGCCCTCCCATAACTAGACAAGGTTTTAAAATTGCTAACCCAAGATGTCAAATATGGATAGGAAATACCAATCAGTTGGGGTTGTGATAATTAAATAGGTGGAAAAATATTTTATATCACTCTAACCATTTAATTCTATTCATTTCAAGCCTTGTATTCTATTAATGATTGGGTGATGTAGTCAAGGTGTCAGACTTATAATGTGTGGACTTGACGTGAGGTAGAGGTTGACATAAGGGAGATGATCAAAGGTAAAGTTATTTATGTTGGGATATAATTTTGATGAGTGGATCAATATTTGGAAATATTCTATACATGCCAAGGGAGAATCTTAAATGAGGTGGGTTAGCTTTGGCACACATATGGTTTTCTTTTTATGTTGCAATGGTTATAGTAAGGGAAATGAGGTGAAGAAGGGTTGGCACAGTTATTATTGAAGGCTACAATGGAGAAAGGAAAAGGAGTAAAATTAGACCCTAAGGTGGATTTAAATACAATATTAGGTCTCAAGGATTCATTTTCAAATTGTATGATGGGTAAGGTGATGATAAACCATATCGATAAGGAACTTTGTAACCCACTAATGAGGACATGGCTTCACAAGATATGGCATGTAATTGCAATAGTGGATGATCTAGAAGGTCAATAAATTTTAAAGGTCCTCAAATCCTTCATGGTGGACCCCAAACAATCCATAGGTTATAGGAATGTCTTTTATGCAACTCAAGCAATCAATGAAGCTAATATGCTTTTGAATGTGGTTGGGATTTTCATTCTTCACCAAGATCTTATAGACTTGAAAACCCTCATCCATTCAGTCATGTTGGAATATATAGACCATATTAATTAAATTATGAATAGGATGGTGAATATTTAAAGTATCTTTGACCTTTTTGTGGTTAGGCTTGGAACTTAACTTCTCCCTGATTCTATCTTCAATCCACCTATGTTTTGTGATGGTGAAGAGAAAAAGTCATGAATTATGGGTGTTAAATGTGGTGGGAATTATAGTGAAATAACTATGTTAGAATCATGTGTAAAATAGGACATGTTGTCTTTAGGAGTTGAATTTATAATCCTTGAATTAAAATAGGTCATCCTCGGTGTGGTGGGTAGAAGTAGTTGCCAAGTTTTCTAGTTTTTTGAAAACCTTGTTGGGTTTTTATACAAACTAGGGATGTAATAGCATATATTTTAATAAATAAAAACTCTTGATTTTTGGTTGACATGGTTTTTAGTTGTGATGTGTCTATTTTTTTATCCCCACTCATCAAATATTACCTTACTATCCATCTGGGTGGGTCTAAATTGAGCTCTTTTTGCCTATGGGATTTGAATCTTAGGCTGATTTCTCTTTCAATTTTTGCTCTAGGGGTGTACCCTAGTTATCTCATCCAAAAAATAAAAAATAAAATTCATTTAATTTAAATAAATTCAAAATTAAACTAGTAAAATTTTAATCAAATTAGTTTTGAGTTAATTTAATTAATTTTACTTTTAAACTTTGAACCAAATTAAGATTTGATGAAAACTAGATGACCCTCAGCCTAGATATTTTGTGCTTGTGCTAATAACCTAGAAATGAATTCAAAATATGTTATATGTAGATTAAATTGACTCAAATTGAAGTAGTCTAGGCATGGGACAATACTAACGTATGGTCCTAGAGGCCACCCTACTATGGACAATTTGAAGGCCAAGGACCTATTTTTGCATAAAGTGCTAAATATGAAATTTCTTTGCTTGAATTGGGTTAATGCAACAAAGGTAATTTTGGGACCTAAATATGCACTTAAATTTATATATTCAAATAATATGTAGGCACATGCAACTAGTAAACTAAACAAACAAGGATTTTCAAGGCAAGATAGGAAGTCAAAACTCCATTTTCATGTTGGGTGCAAAATATGAATTTTTCTCACATAGATATGGTCTTTTCAAATGGAGGTGGTTGTAGAGACCGATTACACATGTAAACCAATATGGACCACCAAATAAATATAGGAGTGTTGAGACTAATCAAACCATGATCTCAAGTGGGAGTAAATCAAAAATAAAATAAAAGGTTATATGATTCTAGAGGAATTAGGTCATGTTGTGTAAGCAACAACACTAACCACTTAAAATTTCACTTAAAAAATAAATATTTTAAAGGCTTCCTTTGGTTCAAAAATAAAAATATAGGCATTTATAATACACCCTAAGGTATGTGGAAAGTAAAATTTATATATAGTGTTGTTTAATGGATCGAGTATTGTAGCAGTACCCACAACACCTTGGATCAGGTAAAATTAAAGACCATTTTACCCATAATAACAAGTCCTATGAGTTTTAAAACTATTGAAACATATTTCTATAAAATAATGGAAAAAAATAAAACAAAAAATTTAAAGCTAACAAAAGGAAAGATTTTTGTGCAAGGAAAAATTAGGGTTTAAATCTAAAACCTAAAGTCAAAGAGAATTGAATCAGTAAAGGATGGTCAAATTTTTCTTTAGTGTCTAGGAATCATGAATTTAATTAAAACCCTAATTTAAATTTTTAAAAAAATAAATGTTAAAAAATATGTACATGTTCACCAATATGTTTTACCCTATTTTAACTATGTATATGTTGTCTAATAGGTATAAAATTTTGAAAGATTAGAATGTTAAATATGTATAATTATTAACAATTTTGACTATAACTTATAAAATATGGAAATACGCTACTTTTTTAAAACACTAAAAATAAATTAAATTATCTTAATTTTGCATTTTTGGTTGACTATTTTTGGTGCCTAATAATGAGAATTAGTAAAAAGTATGACTATGATTATGCATGATTAAAAGAAAAATTTGAAAAATCTCCTAGATAGAATCACATTTTCTCAATAGAAGCATAGGATAACTGTGTATGTTACTTATAGAATTGTTTGCATTTACTATGATATAATTATAGCTATTATACCCTCTACACTTATGTTTTTTGAGTAGGCTGAGATACTTTTATTGTGTTTGTCTCATGCATAAGTTATTTTTATTTTTATTTATTTATAAACCTTAGGGGTCTTTGTGAGAGATATAAACATAAAAAATGAGAATAGGAGTGTAATGGTCTAAGTTAACCCTAATCATCTTGTTGATGATTAATCACTACGTACGTATCTAGATACTTTGAAGAGGGAATCAAGCCACACATAGTTCCCCACCTATAGTGATTTTTTAATTTTGCTCCTTGACAATATTTATGCAGCTATAAATTTGGCTTTGATATTTGAAAATGATGACTCATTACTTGGTTTAATATGATTTATACTTATATTATGACTACTCCTTTTGAATTATCTTTAATATGGGAATAATAAGGTAGATTTTATCAATGTGTAATAGTGTAGTTAAATAGATAGTACCAAGCTAAAAATAATTAATGACCTTTGATTTGTATTTATAGTGAAGTATTTTTATAATTTCCTTTAGATAACATTTAAAAACATGTGGGAATACCCAAAATAATATTTTTTAATTTAGAACTAGTCATTATTTAGTATAAAGACAAAGCCACTCTAGGTGGACAAGTCCATGACAGTGGAATTGTCCACATAGGGTGAACTTGTCTTGTAGAATCAAGGATAATTATCCTGAGAATGTCAATGGTATGAGGATGATATAAATATTTTTGAGAATTAACTTGTAATTTTATGTTTACTAGTGAATATAAAGAGAGGGTCAATCCCACATATAGAGAAATGGTTTATAGGAATGGTGAATAAGAATCATGTATTTTGGTGTAAGTCGAATGGCTTAGGATGTGTCAAAAATTAACATTTTCAAGTACCTATGAATATATTTGTGTGCATACATTGGAAAGACCATGGATTAACAAAATTCAATAAATTCTATCAACATTACCTCAAGTCTTAGAGTTTATTCAATATTACCAAATGAATACCAATTATAGATATTTAAGTTCTTCCATTGCATGTTGAAAATGAGATTTTACCTAAATAATTACCAAAGAAACAATCATGAAAATACATCAAACATGTGATATTTATTTTCAAACATCTAATATCCCACCAAGAAGGGTGTAAGTGTCCAAACCTCATATGCCTATATAAGTGATAATGGCTACAAATTACCCAATTTTTCAAGTTAACATTTGGTGAAAAGAACACATTATTATAAAATAAAATTCAACATATATTATGAATGATTATAATGATAATTATTATATTTATTATGTTTATAAAAATGATAATAATAATGATGATAATTTTTATCTTTCTTAGACTCATGAGAACCTAGACATCCTGATCTTACTCTTGATGATATGTCTACTTATATAAAGTATGATGATGATTTCCCTAATGCTAATTTTATTATTGGTTACCCTTGTTTTCTAACCCCTTATGTTTTCATTTGAATTATATTTATTTCATATCCATATTTTTATTTTGTATATTAATTTTTATTTTGATTTGCATATTCTTCCTTTTCTTGTTTGCTTAGTAGTTTTTTCTCCTTTATTTAGCATATGACATTTGGGAACCCTTAATTCATCAAAATAACCTTATTTTATATATTTTTTTAATAATTAATTGAGGTTTTTGGAGTCATTCACCATTTTATTAAAAATGCATCAAAATAAGAAATGATAAGATTCAAAAAAATTCCATGAAGAACCACCCAAAATGGCCAAAATCTAAGAAAAAACATCTACATCATGAGACAACAAGAGACAATGAAAACTACCTACACATGAATCTCTTTGATCCTATAAATTAATGAAAGCATTATATTCTCAAACATCAAAATTTATAAGATTTTATGAGTTGTATTGATTTACAGAACTCACCTGAGTGAAGCAAATAACCTATCCCTAACAATAAATAAGGGCTTCCATAGTCCATTATGTGACCTCATCAATCAAGTTCAAAGTGTCCATGTGTAACCTTTTCACTTATATTATTTGATGTCTAAATCTACCTATGGATCCAAAATTTTATTTTGCCAATTTAGACTTAGATTAGAAAATGGGTAAGAATGTATATGGATACCAAATAATATTCATCCTCTTTTTAAGCATATACTTATTTTATATCCTGCAAATAAACCATGTTCTAGAAATTGAAATCCAAACACACCTTCCCACCTTGTAAAGGGAATATAATTACATGTTTTTCATTCTTGACCTATTACTCAATCACCCTTTTGGCCATAATAATAATCATAATTGTGTCTTTTGTATTGGTCTTTAATCCCTATAACTTTGAAGAGCTTATCTCCGACTAGTATTTCTACCAACCTGGGGATGTGAATACCTTTCCCTTAAATCCTGATGATCCAAACAATTTTTGAGCTAGATATTCAACTTGTATTACTTCCTTATAATATTCCTCACATTAGTTACATGATAGCTAGTTTTATTGATCCATATCTATACATGAAAATAATTAGATCCCAAAGGACATTTTATAGATCACTCCACCATTTTTTGCCTTATAATATTGTACGAAATACATCTAAATGACACCCTTCATGTTGATAAAAATAACAAAAAGAACCTTTGAAGACACCACCTTGATTAAATGACATAGGGGTTTAGATAGATTCACCATGGCCAAAACCCAAATAAAATGGTTTTGGGAAGAGTTTGACACATCCTTAATCTTGATCAACACACAAATTTTATTGATAATTTTTTTATTCAAACCTATATCTCTTAAATAAAATAATAGATTATATAAATGGATCCAAATCAAAGACCCAGAGAAAATAACTACTATATTTTAAAAAAGTGATTCATGGACATAAAAAACACTCCTTACCATTAAAATAATTATTGGTTATTGTTCCAAATGAAATATCATCCCTCTAATATTTGGAACTAAACCAAGAAAAATCCCTTTTCCAATAATAAAAAATTTAGCATAGAAACCTTAATCCAAATAGATATCACCCAAGATATAAAGACATTCAAAGAGGGATAATTTATATATCATAGATTTCTATCCCATATTTTTTTCCAAAGTTTGTGAGTATTCATCATTGATGACCATCTTAAGCACCTCATCATAAAAAACCAAATAAATATTCCCATGAAAAAAATTAAAGAATACAAGGCCTCTACTAACACTTTAAAGATGTCTTTGGTTGAGAATTAGGGTAAGGATGCTCTTCAAAATCCCTGACATTAACATCTCTAATCCTTACACTTTTTGATCCATAATTTAAATAATATTGAACCAAAATGGGGGAGAAGAATTTTTTTTGAATATTTTATCCTCTAAAAAATTTTCCATAACCATGGAAATGTATACAAACATTGGGTCAATCCAAAAAATAAGGTCATTTCCTTCTTCTAGTGTAACCAAATTCGCATGATCCTTAATAGCTAAGACATGGGGTATGGAGTCTTTCCCCACAACCTTTATCACATTGGACTTCCTAGAGTTTCATGCCTTCATTGTAATATTTTGCTTTTGGCCACTCCCTTAGTGTAGACCTTATAGTCAATCCTTTGACCCTCCATCAAAACATGCATTATTGTTACTATTCACCATCCTTATTTTATCTTCGTGGGTCTTCATCTATTGTCAGGTTCTTCTAGCATTATTATGTTTCTTATTATTTTAATTTTTAAGTTACCTTTTTATTTATTATTTTTTGTATCTTGGTTGTCCTTTATTTTTATTTCCTTTTTTCTAGTTCTATTCATTTTTTATGTGCTTAAGGTCCCTAATTCCTATTATATTTATTTACTTATTATTATTCCTTCTTATTATACATATTCATCATTCTTCTAGCCTTTATCTTTGATTGGTTGTGATAGTTTTTTTTTTTTTTTTTTATCACCTGTGTCTTTATTTATTTTGTCCCATCCCAAAAACCTCCAATAACTCCTACATGATGATAACATGTTATATTAAGGCCATATAACCCACAATGTGAAAAGGTATGATGAAAGTTTTAGCTTAATAACTATCCTCTCCTTTCCCTTCTTGATATTTTCCTCCCATTTTCTTTTATATGATTGGTTAATTTCTTTGATTTATTCCATGTCTTCTTAAATTACTTTGCCTTTATATTCTCAGAGTTTTAATTGGTATACATCTTTGTATATTATGAATGTATACCTATTGATATAGGTTATATTACTTATACACATACTAATTATTATATTTTTGAGATACATATATGATTTATACACAACATGTAAATAAATATTATTATGGATTTATAATATGTTTTGGGCACCTTTCATGCTTTCTTTGGGGCATTTTTGGGGGCATCACTTCATGTTTTATCTTTTGTGATTTCCTTTGTCATGTTGAGCTTTCATGTGATCCTATATATTTTGGTTTATCTTTCCCATTATGTGTGTCTTTATGTGCTTAATGATTTCATGTATGCTCATAGTTATATTATACTTGTTATGGCTTCAGTGTTATTTTATGCATAGTTATATAGAAACTTTCTTATTATATGTTGTTATAATTTCTGATATATTTGATTCATGTGCTTACTACTTTGCATAATTTCCCTATTTTTTTCCATGTTTGACGTGTGTTCCTTGCTTCCTTTGTATGCTTTGTCTATAGATTTGGTACAAGTTCAAAGATCTTGGATTAATCAAAATCAATACTTTCACCCACACTTACATGTGCATACATGTGGTTCATTAAAGTAATATAGAAAAAAAATATGACTAAGATAGAAGTACTATCAATGTATTAAGCTAAGATGTGTAGGAGGGACACAATCCCTCTTCGCATGAATTATACAATAAAAAAATAAGTTTGAATATCTATAATAGTCCATACCCTCTAGCTTCTTATATAAAAATGCAATGAGGTTTGAGCATTTTACCCTAATTTGGATTAAAAGGGGAGATTAATATAATTAAGATAGAAATTTTAAATAGAATTTAGATGAATAAATATGACATTAAAGCATACATCTAAATGGAAAATACTAAGATTGATTATTCTAATTTTATAAGGGTAAATTCTAAATTTGAAAAGTACTAAAGAGATCATGATAATTAGGTTTTTGGTTAATTATCTAACTATGACTGTATTCTAGAAGTGAAAATTAGGGATAAACATGCCTTTACTTTGTTTAGTTCCAAAATTGATCTATTGCATGTGTTGGGTTGGTTCTATAGGATTAGTTTAGTTTCACTAGTTGAACTAACCTTTTGGTAAGAATTGACCTACATAAAAGTATGGCATAGTGATTATATGGTCACATATGACTATCTTATCTTGCTTGATATTTGTGATCTTGAACCTTGATGATGCACATCAATCTATAAATCAACCTCATTTACCTTGAAACCTATATCTTCTTATAAGGGCTAGAAACTTAAAAAAATGGGGAAAGTGTAATTGATTGAGTTGAACCGAATCACCCCCACCTAATGATTGGGCATTGTCTATGTATACAATACTCCAAAGAGGGAAATTAAGCCACATGTAGTTCTCCCACCTAGTTTGATTGTCAAAAAAATTCTCCTTTCACTATGTGTATGTAACTAATTAATAGTTTTAGTGATTGAAAATCCTTGTTTTGACTTGGATTTTGAGTGCTTCAGACATGGATTATGTGCCAGTAGTTCTCCCACCTAGTTTGATTGTGAAAAAATTTCTCCTTTCACTGTGTATGTAACTAATTAATAGTTTTAGTGATTGAAAATCCTTGTTTTGACTTAGATTTTGAGTGCTTCAGACTTGGATTATGTTTACTTCTAGTGATAAATATGCAATTTTGGAATAATATCATAGATTTTCTAAGTGTTTAATAGTGCATAGATGTATAATAGATAATTTCCATGTCCTTTTTGAATGAGACCTTGATTTTTTATATGTGGATCCATTTCAATAATTCCCCAAGTGACACACTAATATTATGGGCTAACCTTAAGGGTGGGTTTGATTTTAGAAAATAATGATTGTTGGGAGAAGGTCAATTCTAACTAGTGTCAGTCATTATTGACTGACAATAATGACCATAACTAGCATGACTAACCCAGGTACAAGTAGATTTATCTGAGAGTATATATATGTAAGATATTTAGTAGGTTTGAAATAGAGATTGAGGTTATTATTGGTGTATAACAACAAAATTTAAGAGTTCACTCATAAAACAACATGAAACTGTAAGAGGATTGTAAATTAGGACCTTGTTTGGGTGCTCAAGTCATGGGTGGTAAATTTATGTCAAGCTTATCATTATAAAGTATTGAAGACCAAATTTTAGTATCTATATTAGGATAGGAATAGATATATATATTCTATATATATTAGCTCAAAATAGACAAACCCTATTTTGAGGATAATCACCAAAGATAATCTTATTTATAAGTAACTTATAAATAAGTTATTATAAATAAATATGGATAATTATATGCACATAAATTATGGTTATCATTAAATAATTTAATACAATTACATTTTAGACTATACAAAAGTGTATGTCCTTATATACACTAACATCCCCCCCTTAAGATGCACTTTATATTTAGGAAGGATGAAGTAAGCTATAATAGCCTAAGTAAGATTAAAATAATAAAATTGATGTGTCTACCAATAACCCCACACTCCATTTCCCTCCAAAAACCCCTCTCCCTCCCCCCATAAGAGTAACTTAATGAAAGTAAGTGAGGCAAAATCTCAAATATGGGTCTTAACAACTAGGTCATGTCAATTACTTGTGTATAATAATTATATACAACATAACTATGTGATAAATTGATTAGTTATAGTGGATAAATATACAAAAACTTGACTACCAATAATTAGTATAATCACATACATCCCCTCATAATGTTGAATTAGGTGAGATAGAATAAGATGTGTCACTCAAATAATGAATCTAAATAAGATAGTGACCATGTGGATTAGATACATCATAAGATCTCTAGAATAAAAAAAAGTTAAGATAAAATCTTAACAGTATATGTGATGATAGCGCATGCATTGAAGTAGATGATCTAACCATAATAGATATTTGGAAGGTACTACAAGCATATTTTGGTGTTGAGAGAGAAATAAAATGAACATCCCATACAAAAGGATTCCTATTTGAAGTAAACACCAAATATGATTGCATAATTATCAATTCCATCAAAAAATATGATCATGATATTTACTCCAAGAGGGAGCATAAATCATAACAACAAATTTATTATGTTGAATATGATGTTAAAGATTTCTTGTAAAATAAGAATTTACTTTACAAAACTTTAATTTGATGTACAAGTGTATTGCAATGCGTCATAACTCAAATCTCATTAAATATGGGTCAAATGATACCAAACAATATGAAGGTCCTTATAGCCACCCTGTAGGTTTGGTATAGGTTCCAATATCTTTGAATGATAAATCTCAATATTTTCACCCAATATTTCATGTGTATACTTGTGAACATTAAAGTAATACATGCACAAATATGACTAAGGTATAATGACTATGAATATATTAATCTCATATGTGAAAGATGTCTAAAGGACATATTTACATGAGGAATAAAATACAAAATAATCCTAAATATCTACCATCATCGATACCATCAAACTTGTAATATAGATAAGTTAGGAAGTTTATGATAGGAAAGGATATCTATTTTTTAGGGATATTAAATTAAAATAGGCAAACCCTATTTTGAAGATAACAACTAAAGATAAGCATATTTATATGTAACTTATTAATAAGTATGGATATTGATATGAACATAAGGTTTTTATCTATAAATCATATAATACAAGTACATTTTGGACTATACAAAAGTGATGTCCTAATATATACTAACAGTATGCCACATGCTAGAAATTTTTTTTTGTGTACTTTGATTATTTTATTCTCCATGATACTTTATACATGAAATTATTTTCTCTGTATGTGATTTGTTTCATCTATTTAATCTATGTGTAATGTGCTTATTGTACCTTCATTTTTTACTCTCTTTACTATGCATTGTTGTATAATTAGTGCCATGATTTATGTCATGCTCATCTTATTTTATTTTATGTGATCTATATCATGCAAACATTATTTATTTACTAGCATATATATATATATATATATATATATATATATATATATATATATATATATATATATATATATATATATATATATATATATATATATATATATATATATATATCATTTTTACATTTGTGTTTCATTTATCACATGTTTCCCACTTAGGACATTTTAAATTTTTGATTCATTAAATACACATTGTCTATGAGATGCATATCACTATAGTTATTATATTATTTATATCTTACCAATTTGGGGAATCATATACACGTGTATATAGATATTACTCTACAAGTGCTCATGAGGCAATTTATTTATGACTTACAGGCTTTCAAAATGACATTGCATTATGTTAGACATTAGTGCTTTCATTTTATATGTTATGCATGATACTCGTAATAGTTTATTTTGAGATATGTGATTTATAGGGTAACCCACATTTTGAAATAGGTTAGGTATTATACATTATTATTTATATACCTAGGACTCATGACACTTCCACATTATTTTTCTCCTCCATGTGATGACAATGACAAATTTATGCTTTCGATATGTACACAACACATGATACATATTTCCATCATGGGATATCACTAAGATGTTATAAAATCCTACTCTCTTGTATTACATAAAATTTACTTAGCTTGTATTGTTTTATTGTTAAATTTTGTATTCATAATGCATGTAAGATTAAGCATAAGTTGTGAGTCTAGGATTTATACAAGGGCACCCTCACATTTTTCAACCACACTAGGTGCATCATTTACAAATTATATTTTTATATTAAAATATATTATATTCATAAACAATTATTGGTGTACATGTTATTCTCTTAAAATTCACAAGACATCTACACTAGCCTTCAAGATGTTGAGGAATCACAATGGATTGCAACCAAAATTGATTTATTGGTTTCAATATTTTTTGTTATTTTCACTAAGTAACTGATTATTTGGACAAATTTACACATATATATGTTATTTTTTTAACTTATTTAAGATTTAGTGGTCTAAATAATCTAAAACTTAGATTATTTATATTATATAAGATATGCCCTAGATTACACAGATCTGAATGTAAAAATAAAAATGAGATTGATTGTTTCTCTTATTATTTATATAAATGTTTTACCCTATATTTTTTAAAAATGCATAAATGTTTTGTGTGATTATATAGTGTAAAAATAAAATATATCATAATTTTAAAGATATACAATATTAAAAAAATTGATAATTTATTAAGTAATGGAAAACTATGATTTTCGAAAACACTACAGAGAAAATAACTAGCTTAAACTAGGATTCCAATTGACTATTCTAAATTTATAAAAGTGGATATCAATAAAAGAGGTGACTGTGCATGCTCAAAATTAGGAACATAATTAAAATTTTCTTCTGAACAAGTCTATTATATGTGGATGACAATATAGATTATCCCTATTTGTTAATAATAGACCTATCCCAATTAAATATGCTAGGAGATTAATAAGGAAAGATAAATAAAATAGAGTTTTAAATATTATTAGTTTATAGAAGGATCAAAAAGTACTTCTAAACACTACAGGAGGACTGGAACATAGACCATTTGAGTCTATTGATCATAGACTTATCCTAGTTGATTATGATGGAAAATTGATCCCTACACTTTATACGCCTACGTCTACTAAAAAACCTAAGAAATTATAACTTAGATTATGCCATGTAGAATTCAACATTTCTCTTCTCTTATCTTTGAAACCCTAAAGGTACTTTCATATCTTGAACACCTACAAAAAAAGAAGGGAGTGTAATGGGATGAGCTAACCTCAATCACCCTCTTGATGATTAAGCATTGTCTACATATCCAATACTCTAAGGAGGGAAATAAAACCCATGTAATTATCCCACCTAGAGTGATTGTGCATTTTTGGTCTTTGAATATATGTATAGAGCTAGAAATATGGCTTTGATACTTGATAATGATACCCACTGACTTGATTTTCAATATTTTTGACTTAAATTATAGATTCTCCTTATGAGTGATCTTGAATTTATAAATAATAGGGTAGATTTTATCAATGTGCAAAAGTGTATAAGTGCTCAATAGATAGTGCTAAGTTATGAATAGTGAATCACATTAGATGTATATTTATAGGCAAACCTTTTGATAATTTCATTTAGTCAACCTATGAAATATGCAAGAATACCCAAACCATGAATTGAATTTAAAAAATAGTCATTATTTAGCACAGGATCTAGCCAACCTAAGTTGACAAGAGTATGACAATGCCCCTATCTACCTAGGGTGGATTTGTATTGAAATATAAGGGACACTTGTCCTGAGATGGAGATAGTCTCAGGGGGATTTTTAATAGATTTAATATATAATTTTTAATTTTATGTGTATTAGTGGTGACAAAAAATGTTTAAACCCATATATGTATAATTGGATTAAAGGAATGGTAAATAAGAATCATGTAATTGGGCACAAGTCATGTGGTTTAGGATGTTTCAAAAAATAGCATTATCAAGTACATGTGATTAGATTTATGTGTCTATAATAAATGACTGAGAGGATAAGGTAGTTAATTTATTTATGTTTTATTTTGGTCTATGTCTATGGTCAATCATCAAAAACTATTTGTAATGGATTTATGATCACTTAATATGACACTAACTATCAGAATCTATCATGACACCTCTAGTAAAGCATATATGCTTGAAAAGATTAGATCCTACCACTGTATTCTAGAAATATCTCTATTTCAAATTATAATGTGTTTTATATATCATTGTGCCTACCTGTTAAGATTTTTGTGTGTAATTTTAGATGTTTGATCCTTTACATATATTCATATTTATCTTCATTTCACCTTGAAACCCTAGTTCCACATTTGACACTTTTACCTATAAAAAGGGGGTAAAAATATGGGTTAGACAACCAAAAAAAAAACACATTGAGTTTTTGAGCATTACCTAAGTTCCAATACTCCAAATATGGGTCCAACCACATTTAATTCTCCCACCTATGTGGTTGTGTGCTTAATTGTTATCCACTAGTATGTATGCAACATGTTTCACTTTCAACACTTGACAATATGCAACTTTGAACTTAATTTAGGTGTTCAGACTTATATTAGTGACTATTCCTTTGAGTATTTTTATATTTGGAAGCTTTAGGGTAGTGCCTCAAGGATGTATAAATGTATTCCTCAATGTACAAGTGATATTTCAAGTTAACTTTAAATGTATATATAGCCTTAGGCTTGATGTGTATATATAATTGAATCTTTAGGTAATTTCCCTCTATAATTGGCATGTGAAACATGTGATATAACTAAAGTGAAGGATTTGAATTTAAAAAAATCCATTTAGATAACATGGGAGTTACCAGTAAATGTAGATGCTTCTGGTAACCAATATCATTTAACTACTATTAGCATTATTAGGATGGAGGAAATAATGATCTATAGAATAGTGACAATATAGTTAGGATAATAGAATAATTAGACATATAATAGGTACATCATGTATAATAATGACAAAATATTAGAAATTCCAAATTATAATAGTTAGGAGAAAATGTGAGTAGGAGTCAATTAAGTATGCACAAGTCATGTATGTTAAATATTGGTCAAAACTAACATTTTCAAGTATCTAACATCAAATTTTTATGTCTAAAATTCCCCATTTTAGTTTAGTATCAAAAATGTTAGATTAAAAGGATAAAGTAAGAAATTTGGTAACTTGAGTATAATCACATTTGGTGGCTTTAAGTATGCCTTGAATATCCAACATACTCCATCCAAAACATGATTATAACCACATTTGGTGTATTTACGTATGCCTTGAATATCTAGTTTGTTCCATATAAAACTTTAAATGAAACATTCAAAAAATAATGTTCACTCATGATAGAAAATATAAAATCATCTAGCTCATTAAAATATTTAAAATCAAAAATTCAAAGAATGAATACACTTTTAGGTATGTAACCAATATTTTCTCATAAGTCATTTTAAAATGGGTTGATTATGCCCAAATAAGATGACACTTGTTATAAACATGGGTTGGAAATAATATGCACTAACCCTCATTAAAAATGAAAAGTGTTAATAGTTGAGTGATGAAAAACCCTCAACTCCACCTCTCAAAATATGATCATAATTATTTTGGTGTAGGTTGTACTAGGTTCACATGCCAAGGTGGATCCCTGAAATAGGCTCATATGTCAATTTAAAGACTCTAAATCAACTACTATGGACATATTTTAGATTCAAATTGATCATGTAGTTACCTTCATTACCATCATATAAATAAAAAAGTGCATACATTAACAACATCCATACCTCATAATATGATCCATCTATACCTTGATATTAAATGCCATAAATCTATATGTAACTCTATATAATATGATTATTTAACCGAATATGATAATTTAACCCATGTAATATGATAATTATGCTCAATATGATCCCTCTAATATGTCTCCTTATGTCATGGAATTTATCACTTGATCCTATATAATACCCCATATATGCATCACATATATGACAATATATCAACCTATTCCAATGTGAACCATAATCTATCCTATATTAATCATAATATGAACCATGTTATGTAACCCAAATCTAAATTATCTATTTTTTAAGGTTTAAATCTCTATTATGAACCCACTAGTATGCCCCCATTTTGAGGTGAGGGATATATCATGTGGATCAATCATTTAAAAATGAAATAATTATATGCATCATGTTATATAAAAAATATGTAATCATGAAATGCATGTTTGCTAATATGATTATATTTTTTCATCATATAAATATTTGATTATTCATGCACACATGAAACATGTATCCTAAGTCATATAAGTTTCATTTCAAGATAGATATAACAACTAGGCACACAATAATAGTCATCACAATAATGGTCATTACATATATAATCAATCATTAGTAAGCCATATGAAATATGCATGATATGAATCATAGAATCACATACAAGTATAATAATATTTGATATATTTCATGACACCACAAGTGCATTAATAAATCATAGATGTATCCACACATATTCATATAGTGTCATGATTATGATGCACATAAGAACTCAAGGTAACACATGAATTTGACTTAACATAGACAACATGGCCATGTGATGTATTAGAGGATCTTTGACACAATCGATTCATGACATGACAACACACAATCAATGCACTCACATAAATAATAAGATAGAACCAAATGTCACATACATGCATAGTCATAATGTAACAATTATCAATATCCACTTATGAATCCATGTAACACATAATGGTTACAAAATGCAATAGGAAATGTCACACACATCAATCATTACACAATGTAATACACAATCTAGATTAACACCATGTAATAGTTATCAACATCAATCATACACATAAAAAAAGTGTAGTCTACATAATCAATCCATGCCATTATCATACATATTAAAGTATAATATCCATATGAAGTATCACTATAGAGAGTATACATAATATCAAGTTATGTATAATTAGTCTAAGCAGTTCAATATGATTAATAGAGTGGTCATATAAAGATAGATCATGTATAGTGATGTACTAATATGCCCCCAACATAGGCATGACCAAAATGTTAGAAGGTATTACCTATGTGTAAGAATGTAACTATACATGAAAAAAACATGCTAACCTCCATGAGTGACCCAAGAAATCTCCAAAAAGAGGAAACATAAATATGATATAATTACAAAAATAAATTGAAGAAATAAATAGTTTAATAGTGATTGGTTATAAATTTAGGGGTATATTTCTCTAACTTGTATGAATAACTATAAGATTACTCTAAAATTTATGTTGAGTTATAAAAAAATAATATAAGATAGAATATATCTTTTTTAAAATTGTTTTATCCAAACTCTAATGTAATTTTTGGATATAAAATTCAAGTAAAAATAAGTTACTTAAAAGTAAATAGAAAATGTTGTGTGTAGGAGTTAATTGAGAGCTTGTTGGAGTTAACTTAGAGGTATCCAATATTGACTTGATCATAAATAAGAGTGTTTTGAAACATTAAGAGGGTTATTTCATGATAAAATGATAAAAAATGCAATTAAAATCATCCAAATCATGTAAAAACATGTGTCTTGGTAGCCAATTTCAAATCACTTAAAATAGAAATGAAAATAGTACTCTATATAGGTGGCAGTTAGTGAAACCACCACATAAATTTCACCCCCATTTTGAAAAAATTAAAAATTGAAGTAAAACTCTAAATAAATGAAAAATTTACATATTGATAAGGCAAATGAAGTACTCAAAAGCTAGAAAGAGGGGAGAATAGCAGCTTTGAGCATGTTTGGAGATCATCATCATCAGATTTCACAAAAAGTTGCACTATGAAAAATTTAGCTACATACATATTTATCCCTAAGGGAGACACCTCATCATGATTTGGTGAGGGTGTTTTTCCTAAGTAGTGGTGTAATTAAAGGAAAATAAGGGTTAGAAAACTTACCTTACTTACCTGTGTGGTGTAATGAAGTCAACCAGATGTCTTTGTGACCTACATTATAGATAGAGTGGGCATCCTTGACATTATGCAAGTTGGGATTATTACCTAATGAGTAGGTTATTTTTTAACTTATTCACCTATTAAGATGCTGACTAAAACATAATATAGTTCTCACAAACTCTAGGTTACACTTATAGATACGTATAAGATCCTTGGTTTACTGGCTATAGGCATGAAAGTGACTCTAAAAATATATTTGAGGTACACTGATAGGTAGAGTTTTTCAAATACCTAGATTCAATTGATGTGGGTGCTAAGTAGGGTGTGAGGTTAGTGGGGGTTGAATATAAAGTGATCCCAAACCTTCATAAGATAATCATTGAGATCCTTACTTCTTTAATAGTGAGATACAAAGGGGCAAACTTCATATTATAGAATTTGGATCCTATAGTGAGGAGTATCAAAGATAGAAGTAGGAGGTTTTCTTTGGCTTAGTACCTATATAGACCTATGTAGGATCACTTGGTTAGGTGCCTTATCAATCAACCACCTAACACATGTCATATGTTAAATGTATAATCACATGAACCCTTACCAAAGAGGTGTGGAGATTGATGCAATATGGGATATCAAAACCTCTAAATGGATGATATTATCTGGACCTATAGAGATCTCTATAATATCACTCAGTTATATGCCTTGTTAATTAGTGAACTAGTACTTGTCATGTGTTGAATGTAAAAGTACATGACACCATTCCAGAAAGGTATGGACATCAATGAAAAAAGAACCATCAAAGCCTCCATATATATGGGCATGGTTCCCCTCAAGGATACATCATTGGTTGTGGAAAATTTGATAGTAATAATTTTTATAGATATTTTGCACCAAGGGATGGTTAGGTAGTGGGTAGATGAAGACATTACTTTTACAGCCTATGAGAGTGCATGATAAGTTCATGATTAGAGTAGTTAGGTGGAGATGCACCATGTTGATAGATTTACCCAAAAGTTTAGGCTAAGATATGTAGAAAACCTACTCATTCCCAAATTATTCTACAAAGGGGAGTGGGAAACTAGGGATGTACAACTAGGGAGACTGGGGTGGAAACTATTGGTACCAAAGACTCACATCATATCAATGGTTAGAGGTTGATAGAGAGGAGGAAGAGTGTATGATAGTTATTATCCTGCAAAATGAGGAGGGGGAGTGTCAATTATATTTAAAATAGACTGAGTAGTTTAGGGAGCAACTAGAGGTGGTCAATAGTAGTAGCAATAACCACCACGACTATCACCATATGCTAATCCATAATATCAATAGTAGTAATAGGTGTAAATTATAGGAGAAGGGGAATAATTAGTATCAAAGGAGATCCAAACCCTTCATGGAATCAATCCTTTGGATAAACAAGATGAGGGTGAGATGAGTTCTAACAAGGATTATGATCTTGATTGGCAGGAAGGAGACCCAAGTAAGCTAGTGATTTGTTTTATTTTTAGCTATTGTATCATATCTAAACATTAATAACTAGTTTATTTTTTTTTTATTTGACTAGATAAATGATTTATATCTATGTATATGTACGTTCATATAATTGGCCATAGAGTGGAGGCACATCATAAGAGACACCATCATGAACTTGTTTCACATGGGTACTGGGATCATTAGAGATAAAATTCTAACATATGTGGGTCTTCTTTCAGGTGTGAGTATGCATATTTATGTCTTTTCTCTAACATATCATGGATCTCAATAACTCATTAGATAGAGGGTAGAAAATTTTATTTTATAGGTGAGGGTAAATATTTGAAGTTTTAGGTGAAGACTCTCAACAACCTTCTTATTCCTGAGAGGTGGATAGCATTATTACAATAGTAAAATGATAGGATGAATAACATAATAGGTAGGAATTAGCATAGATGCCACAATATCATTAACTTGATCCCTACCACTCTACCTCGATTCCTTCTCATAGAATGAGAATCAAGAGTCCTAGACATTTAGATTTTGAAGGATTATAATGTTAAGGGTGATCTAGGATTATTATTTTTTTTTTGAGACACATTTTACCTTTGTGAAGGTTTTTTTACTAATATTCTATGTATAAAAAACTTGATATATATATAAATATAAATATAAATAGAGAGATAGAGAGTTGACCCATTTTAGTTTGATCATTGTCTAACACCTTGTTCTATTTCTTGTAATGCAATTTATGCATATTAAATGGCTAAAAATGTGTTTAATAAATATGTATATTTGATTTGATAATATTATGTATGTGCTTATATTTTTAAATTCCATAATAAAATGTATACAAATGTAATAGGATAAATTTTTGCAAAACTACAAAAGTATTGATGATTGTTTTATAGGTGATAATTGAGAAAGTTTATTTCCATGACAAATAACTTTCAATCTACAATAGGGGAATTAATGGGAGATGGGATATGTATAATATCAAAATATGAAAACTATTCATCAAATTTTCACAAGGAATAGGAAGCTGACATAATCCTTATGAACAAAAGGAATAATTATACTTCTTACTAGGCTTAGAAAACACTAGTTTTGTTAGCTTCGTCTATCCTTAAATCAAAAGATATCCAAGTATAATATAATTTATAAGAGGGATGAGATTATCATTTTATCATATACATATATGTAATATTTTGGTATATTATATTAATTCTTGGATACTTTTTAGATTGATTTTTATCTTTCTTAGATTTTTGTGACAACTTATAATTAGTCTCATGGGACTAAGAAGATGTATGGGCTCATCACCAAAGGTTTAATGTAGACTAATAAGGTAATATTACCCAATGATAACCCCACACAACCAATAAGATGTGAGGAATAAATGCCAAGTATTAGTGAAGTGTGAGAAATATATGATTGATTTTGACTTGTATTAGCTTGAACTAACTCTCTCTCTCTCTCTCTCTCTCTCTCTCTCTCTCTCTCTCTCTCTCTCTCTCTCTCTCTCTCTCTCTCTCTCTCTCTCTCTCTCTCTCTCTCTCTCTCTCTCTCTCACGGGGGAGGCTCTATTCCCAAAATATTTATCCCATGCAACTATTAATATGCAAGGCTCATCACTAAAGATAAATATAGTTAGATAAGGTAGCCTATTTTTACTATGATTATAGTTTTGCTTAGATGTTTTTAACCCTAAATTTTAATAGATGGATATCTAGGGTTAAGGGGTAATATATTAGCTTTTACACAAGTATGGTGAGATAATGTAATGAGTAGGCCAATTAATAGAAACCAAGATAAATAATATTTTTAAGTTATAAAATTGATATTACTAAAAAAATAGTAAAGTATATTTATTGATAGATATTACAATAAAAAGGAATAATTTATATTTAGATGGTTTACTATGCTCATGCAGATCTAATATAGAACATATTGGAAGTAGACTAGAAGATGATCTTGGAATAGTCATTAGATTATATGAAGATTATTTCTATGGCCTTCGACCCTTATGTTGGATCTGTATAATTATATTGACATAGGTGTTTAATTTTAGCATAGGTGTGAATCATGGAATACTAACTGGATATGGATGCAACCAACTAGAGCCTTCTAGGTTTTCTATCACCTTTCTTTTGATGTATTTGTATAATGTGCATAAGATGTCATTCTTTGAAAAATTATCAAACCCTAGCTTCCTCACCCTTAAATTGACTATGGTAAAATGGATTAGTGTACTCATGGTGTCAAGCTACCCCAAGGACCCCTCTATCAATGGTCATTACCTACATAGCCAATACTCCAAACAAGACCTCAAACTTATGTAGTTCTCTTGTATGTTTGTATCAATATACAAGTTGTGATAATAAATGACATAATATGGCTCATGTCCTACTCTTTAAATGCTTCAAACCTATATAAATATTGTTCCTATGATTGATATAGAAATATGAATGAATAGGATAGTTTTTCTCACTTTAATGTTGGATTTAATATTCTTAGTAGATTTATATGTGAGTTATATGTGATTTATAGGTAAGATATGAATGAGGGTTGATCTTGTATATATACCAATCCTTTTTATAAATATCTCTCACTAAAGTACTTTGGCCAAATTTTATGATAAATTTTATTTAATCAAGTCTAACTTCTAAGCTTGGTAAGATTGAGTGATTTAATCAACTCAACCTTCTAAAATTGAGCCAATTACTACAGTAGATTGGCTCGATAATAGTTCATAAAAATCCAACTTGGGTATAGTAATAATCTATATTAGTATTTAAAATCTATAAATGATTTTATTTTTGTAATTTTAAGTGCCCTTTGCATGGAATATACACCTCATATACGTCTCATGTTAAAATATATGTATAGAAACAACATAAATGTATAGAATACTACCACAAATATGTAACTAAATCATATAATTGTGAAATTTAGTGAATCTAGAATCTATGCAATTATGTAGAAAATGTTTCCATAACATGCCCCCATTATAATATAGAGAATATGAGAACTAGTGTAAATGTTGATAACATGTTTCCATAACATTCCCTAACTATAATTTGGAGAATTTTAGAATTGGAGTAAATGTAAAGAACATGTTTCCATAACATGACCCTAATGTAATCTAGAGAATTTGTAAAAGTGTGGAAGTCATGCCTCTAAGGCATGCCCACAGTGATATGCCCCCTTTTAAGGTGAGGGGAAATAGAATATGGTAGTTACCTTACCTAAAAAGGACAAGATAATATTATAAGATATGTATGGCTCATGTAACATATAGGGGTAACATTTCTAGGTAGATATAACATTGAAGCATGTAACATGTGATAACATCAAGTCCTAAGGTGCATGATGTAGATCATGGAAATGCATAGAGATTAATAGTACAATATCAAAAATAAATCAAACACACACACAAGATCAATCAAAATAAAAGTAATAATATTTTTTTCCAAGGAGACCTAATACAAGGTGTATGCAATCAAAAATGCATCATGTCTATAAATCAATCCTGGCTCAGAGAAGATAGAGCATACCTACACTTCTGATTAGGGATATATTTGTTAAGCAGGGACATGACCAATATGAGGATATGATAGACCTAATTAGGGGATAAATTTTCACAATACACAATTGTAGGAAGGGTTCCAAATCCTACAATCTAACACAATCATGTAATAACCCTAAAAGAGTCTTAGGTTTAATTTTCACTCTATTCTAATAAACAAGAAAGTAAATCTAACCTAGTGTACACCAAAGATTTTGGTACAACATAAGGGGTTATTAAATCAATCAAAACATATATAATATAATCTCAATTAATATAAGTATGAGTAAGACCCTAATAAATGGAATATGAAGATAATTATTATTCAAGCCAATACTTATGCTACTTCTATCTACTAAAAAGAGGATAAAAAATTTAGAATATACTTACTTGAATGTGAACCCATCAAGATTCAATATCTCCCTTGGAAAATGGGGCTATGAAATAAGTTGTTAAGTTTTATAAAAATTCCAAAGCATCCAAGACTTATCTAGAAGACTAGATTCTTCAAATAGAAACCCTAAGCTAAGACTCCTTAAGTAAAATATGTAGACACTGAAAATGTGTCTGCACCTTGGTCATCTTTCATCCTCCCCCCTTGTCCACCTCGACCCATATCCTAACCCTTGTCCCAACCCCCTCCATTTATCAAATTTAAATAATTAAATATTTGGCCCCTTTCCACCTCACCCTTGCCACCTTGGATCCCCCCACCTCTCTCCTAGCCTTTATTACCCTAAATCTCCCATTTATCTCCCCTCTCGCATCCATTTAAGCCTTACCACGACTATTTTCCCCATGACCCCCTTGACCCAGCAGCGTGAAAGAATGGACAGAGGCTAATTTTAGCCTCTGTGCCCATTCTTCTACCACCGATGTCGGCTACACTACGGCCGATGTCGGCGATTCTGCTGGCATCAGCAGCCTTCAAAATCATTTCCTGCATCCGTTGCAAATGCCCCATGAACAAAACTCTTTGCACGCTCTTTGGCATTAGTATTCTCCTTTCTCTCTTCCTCATACAACAACAGTAGCAGGTACAGGCACTCTACATCAGTGATTTCTTCTTGCAACAGGTCTTTCATAGCTCCAACATCAGGGTCCTCCATTCTTCAATCAAGAAGCAGGAGGTAAGCAATTTTATTGTTTCATTTCATTGTTTCATTTGATTTCATTTATCTATCCTATCCACTATCTACCACTTCCCTTGTCCTTCCCTGAGAGGCTAAAAAGCCTTCTCAGACCCCTGTCTCCCATTCATCTTTCCTTTTGCCCTGTCACCCTTTCAGTCTAGTCCCAGACAACATTCTCAGTCCCTCAGACCCAAGACAAGTCCCTTAGACCTCCAAGAAATCCCTCAGACCTCTAAACAGACCTCCGTGACCCTCAAACAAGACCACAGTGCATTCTGTGTGTCCATAGACCCTGTCCACAAACCTGAAACCTGGCCCGACTCGTCCACAGATTACTACCCTGACCAACGCCAGTCTATTCCTCCACTGACGCCAGCAGAACAACTGACGTCGGCAACCTTTACAACTGATTCCGGTAGGACAACCGAAGTCAGCGACTGTGACCAGGCCGACAACTTCTTTCAGGTAAGCATTTGTCTTCCATTTCCTTTCCAATCTGTTATCATTTCAGTAGTTTGACATTTTGTCTTTTATCAGACATCCTTTTTTATTGACTAGTGGGTTGACATCCCTTAAGGAAGTTTTCATACTTCTGGGATCAAGCTTTCGCTTGACAACCCACCATCTCCTTATCTAACATTTTTCGTGTTTTAGTGTCTTTCTTTTGTAGGTGTCATTCCTCCACAGCCAAAGAGGAGTTCTCATGATCATCTGGATTATGGTGCATAAAAATATATCCAGGTACATACAAGCCTTGACCATTCTTCTAGTTTCTTGATTTCTTCTTTGAATGTGAAAGCGAAAATCTAGCGTAGAAACATTCTAGCACGCCTGGTGGGACCTTAGGGTCTCCCTTGGGTTCCTTTTCTTTTGTTCATATAGGTGCATTAGGTTTCTCCCTTTTCACCTTTTTCTTCTCTTCTAAACGACATCATAAGCAGGAATAAAAAGAACTTTTCTTTTCTTTTCTTGCACTTCTAGACTAGTCAAAAATCATATCCTTCAAACCCTTTCTCAAATTGTTTTCATTCCAACTTCACATTTCGACTTGGGGCTTAAAACACTTTGCATTCATTTATACTTGCTTGAATTTCTTAGTCCACACTTAGTAATTAATAACCACATATTGAATTAATCGTAGATCACTTGATGTTACACAACTGAACCACCTGCACAAATCAAACATCAAACAATACTTGAGACAAGGCCTGACTGGGATTTCATCACCCAGTGGATACCTTACCCCTACCTGGCAATCTTACTTGGATTTCATCACCAAGGGGAAAGCCCCCTCCATTCTCTGGTAGAGGATAATCTCTAGGCAAGGTATATTTTGGCTAAGTGAGACCAGCTTATCACTGGGCTCATGAAGTGAGGGGAGCTTGCTCCTTAGCACCAAGCCACGTACCGAACCTAATACAGACTTCTTGAGTACCTAAACATACTTGAAACCATCTATAGTCTACCTCTTCTAGGACCCTTTTAATAGCCAACCTCCCCAAACATCACTTTAAGGCATAAGCCACATGAGCTTAATAATTTATTTCTAGGGATTTAACTCTTAGGCTCTGCTTGCGTTCTTCATCTTTTCTATTCTTATCTGTTTGTTTGAGGTAGTGAGGATGTTCTTCTCTCTATTTTTCAAAAACTCTCAAATCTTTTGGGTTTCTAGAAAACACGGTCACTGGCATCAGTTTTACCACCGACGTCGGTAGCCTTTTCTCACCGGCATCGATTATCTGACTGACGTCGACCATCTTTCTCACCGACATCATTTTTTCAACTGACATCAGTCTCTATCACAGTCCTTTTTTTTCAAAAATAGCAGCCTTAAACCTGCCCCTTTTTCTACCAAAACCCCATTCTGAGTTTCTAAAACTAAAAAACATAGTTTCTGAAACCTGACCCTACTTGCCTTGAATGGTTCTGACTCGCAGTCAAGCCAAGGCTCTAGTCAACCACGCGAGGCATCAACCGCTTCTGTCTACCCTATCCATAACTAGTCCTATAATGGAGTTCCACTCAGAGACTGAAATAACTCCTACTCGCCCAACTCCGCCCCAGACTCCTATTGTCCTAGAAGGGGACCAAGATTTTGCACAATTCTTGGACCTCAACGTCAAAGCCTTGCAGCACTATCTCGTGCATAGCCAAACGTGAGACTCCCTAGGCAACCCAATCTATGGGATGCTGACTTCCTTAGTCGAGACAATGGTCACATCAACAACATCTATAATTCAACCTATAGACAATCAAGCCAACACCTCGACCAATAACCCAACCGTGTCCTACCTTCAAAATTTAGCCTCTCCTTCTAGATCTACCTCCATGGGGGCTCTGGTACCCCCTCAACCTCAAACTACTCAACCAAATCCTACACCTTTCCAAAACCTAGTGGTCTCTATTCCCCCTACTCTTGTGCCTATCAACACAAGAGTAACTATCTATCCTTCAACAAGTGTGGCCACTCCTCAACCATCTTTGATGGCCCCTATCCAATTTATACCTACCAACCCCATAACACAAGTGCCCTTAGCTCCAACTTCTGCCCCAATAACTAGCTACCCATATGTTGCATCTATGCAACCAACCATGTCATATGCCCCTCTTAATATCCTTCAAGTGCCTTATAATCTAGGAGGTGCTCCACCCGCCAATCCATCAGCAGAAATCATCAAAATGCTGATGGACAAGATGTCCAGCCTAGAGACCTCCATTTCTGGCTCACGCAATGCTCTCTCATATGAGAAAATTTGTAATGAGCCCATTCACCCTTCTGTCCCGATCAGGCCATACCCCAATCAATGGGAGCTTCCTAAATTCTCTCGCTTTCAAAGCAAGGAAGACCCACAACAGCACTTACGGGCATTCAGACATGCCTGTTACCTTATTGCCCATGATGATGCATTGCTTTTACGCACATTTCCTATGTCTCTCTCTGGTGCTGTGCTTGACTGGTATAGCTCTCTTGCCAGCCATTCCCTCTTCACATTCACATAGCTGGCCCAACTCTTTCTTGACCACTTCTCCATCAACATCACCAAGAAGGTCTCAATCACAGACCTCTATTCTATCCGCCAATTTGAGGATGAATCCATAGCTGACTTCCTTGCTCACTGGAGAGGCCTCATCAATCAACTCTCCTTTTCCTTACCCCAACCCAAACTTATTGAACTTTTCTCCCAAGCCTACGCCAAACATATTTCTTCCACCTTACGGGTTCAGACGTTCTGCACCTTCGACGAAGCCTTCATGATGGCCCGCAAACTCAAATTACGTGCCATCGAGGAGAATAAAGTCAAGTTACAGAGCAAGAATCCCAACTCTTAGACCAATGACTCCTCTTCTTCTAAACCTTCATCATCCAATCCTAAGTCTAAAGCTTCGGCTAACGCTGTGGTCGTTAGACCTTCATCCTCTTCACCTTCAACCAATCAACCTGAGCCATCCACATCTCAGAGCGCCACCTGCCAATTCCAACAGAGATACGTACAATGATAGTATACTCCTCTCAGAGAATCATACGCATCTGTGTTGGAAAAACTTGTTAAACAAGGGGTTCTCAATCTCTCCCAGATCTGACCACCTCCACAATTTGATCCCTCACGCGCCATCCCTGTGTGGTATAGGGAAAATGACTTCTGCAACTACCACCATGTTAAAGGCCATGACATGAGAAATTGCAAGACCCTTAGAAACATAATCCAAGACATGCTCAAAAAGGGGGACCTCATCCTAGACAATCCCAATGCCCCCCCTAATCAGGCGATCGACATCTTCAAGCAACCATTCCCCAATCATCCACCGACCCAAAACAATGTCCAGACCTTGATTGACAACACTCATGAACACAACATTCGAATAGTCAATACGGTCTAGCCCTTCATCCCCAACCAACCTCAAGAGGTTAGTCCATCTATTAGCCCATCACGTGTGGATGAACCTCTTTCCCCAGTTAGTTCTCTATCAATCTCTCTCATATTGGAGGATGCCTTAACCTTACCGGCACCACCGGTCTCACCATCCTCCTTCTTGCTACCTATGGAGGACCCGACCCTTCCTACTCCTCGACCGCAAGTGGAGGGCACCATCATCCTTGCCCTTTACCCGCTTGAGGAGCCTCATTCTTCAGTTTCTTCTCCACCCAGGGAAGAACCTACCTCTCCTTCATCTCCAACCAAGGACAAATCGGTCACGACTTCATCACGCCATGGGTCCGAGGCTACTACACCCATCTCATCTTTGGCCCCACAACCATCAACATCTTCTCAAGGACCCAAACCTCATCCAACATCTTCTCAACCATTTTCCTGACTAGTGGAGAAAATCAGACTTCTCCCTTCAAGGAAAGTGGAGCATCAGGGATTGTGGGAGCATCTTAAAGCTCTTCAACATGCCCGTGCCCTCTCATCTCATGCTGCCAATCCTCCCAAGGCAAAATCTCCCAAGACTCTCAACATAGACCAGACTCCCACTTCTAAACCCACATCTACCCCATCTAAACCTATCAAGTCACTTGGTGTTCACCCTGTCTCTACCCTCACTCACCCGCAAGTGAAGGTGGACTTAGACCAGACCTCAACCAATAGTAGTCTTCCAACCAAGTCGAAGAAGACTGCCGGACCACATAAGCGAACGCCTCTTCTCCCATCACCATTACCTTCAATTTTGGGCCCCCATCCTTCGACCCTGACCAGAGTCCTTCCCATTCCAACCTCTAATCAAAACCAATTGCCTCCTTTGCTTCCTCTGCCTATCTCTAGCCTACCCTCCCCTAAAAAGGTGGTACCTCTCATGAAGAAAGTGTCATCTCCGCCTGTCACCGCACCATCAACCCAAAAGGTGGTACGAAAACCTCCTCCAACTCCACCTAAGCAAAAGTCACCAGCATCACACACATCGACTAGCACAGACCCTTTAGTGGGCTCATACTCATTGATATTGCACCGAATTTTGTAGACTTCCAGCATAACCCTTCCTCCCATCAGGCCTTTCCAACCTCTCAGATCCAATCCCTCCTAGTTTGATGACATGAAGATTTGCTTATACCATCGTATGCTAGGACATGATACTGAGGCTTGTTGTGCCCTCAAGGCCATCATTCACCACTATATGGAGAAGGACACTCTTCTCCTTGAGGACACTCTTGATCGACCCTCGACACCTTCCTGTCCAACCTCTCCAACCACATCAACATCTCACCAGCAGGCCATGACCCCTTCTTCACCTCCCATCTTTGAAATCAATGATATCCATATAACCACTAGGTCACAAAAGGACAAGGCAAAAGAAAAAGCCCGCCATTCCTTGGACCTACCCTTTCGTCAAGCCGCCTCAACTGCCCAAGCCCAAAATTTCTATCCTTGGCACATCTCAGCCTTCTTCTTCTTCCTCTTCTAGACTGATTCATGACTCCATGTTGAAACAACTTTACCAAACACCTATGAAGATGTCCCTCTATGACCTCATCGAAACTTCACCTTAGCATTATCAAGCCCTTATCCAAGCCTTGCAGGCAGCGGAGGTCCAACCCGAAGACCCCCAACCACTCGCTACCCTCATCCACTCTTTATCTCCTATTGCCTCCATCACATTTAGCAATTCTAAGATTCCCACATCCAACACGAAAGATCAGGACACCGCCCTCTTCATCACTACTTATGTTGATCAGACATGCATCAAACATGTTATGATTGATGGAGGTGCCAACATCAACATTATCACCACCCATGCCTTTGATCAGTTGGCTCTTCCCAAGAATTGCATCTCCAAGACAGACGCAATCTTATGCTCCTTTAATGACACCACTGCCACAACCATTGGCATAGTCGTACTTCACATTCACGTTGGTCCATGCACAGTCCTGAAACTCTTCTATATCATCGAAGGAGAGTTTCAATACAACATGTTCCTGGGCTAACCCTGGATCCGTGCCATGGCTTGTGTCCCCTCCACCCTGCACCATTGTGTGAAATTTGAGCACAACGGGCAAGTCCACACCATTCCCGCTGACCCTTCACCCTTCAAAACTTGTAACATCACCTACCATCCAAATGATGTCCTCATTCCTATTAATCCATCAACCCCGGCACCGCCTCCATCCGCAGAAGCTTCAACTAGTTTGCAACCGGTGGTCACCCTCACCCCTACTCTTCAAGTGACTACCAAAGACCCCATGGAAGACATCTTCCAGCGACTTTCACTTGGGGAATATCGCTTGCTGACCTTAGACATGTTCCAAACTCTGCAAGAGTATGGACACCTTCATCACAGCCCCAGTTACGACCATCAGATCGAGATGGTCATACCTTATGGTCCTCCTCACCTCTGAACCAACCTCGTCTATGGGGGGCTCAACCAAGCTCCTCTTGATAGGAACCCTCTCTCTTCACCCCAACCATTCACATTAGACTTCTCATTTCTTGGCAACCCTGCCTTTGCACACACTTACCTTTACAGGTGTGCATGGAAGGGTTTTGGTTTCAAACGCTATGAGCAGGGCTCCCATCAGCCCATCGAGTCACTCAACGATGACGATGCCAAGAAACGGTATGGCCTAGGATATCACAACCCCACTCAGGCCTCTGCAGACCTTTGCCCTGAGCCAACTATTGACCAATCTCCTTCAGGCTCACCCATTCCTCCTCCTTCACCTACAGAGTCGGTGGTTTCCATCCCTCCTAATTTTTTTTTCCATAAACACCATCTGCCTGAAACCCCTTACCTATCAGCTAAATGGGGTGTCCAGGTCTCTCCCTCTCATTTATCCTTCCATGATAGAAGATGAGTCAGCGACCATCAACACTATATATTGCATAGACGATGATGCCATTCTATCTTACATGGGCACCGATGACTCTTTCATCTAGCTCTCCCTCCCTTCTAAGACCCAAGTTATGTTAAATGAATCAACCATTGACATCAACCTCCCTTCTTCTGATGTTCCTCACATCTTAAAGATTGGCCAATCTCTAGACACCGAGGAGCAGCTAGACTACACTCAGTTTCTCTCAGACCATAGCAAGGCCTTTGCCTGGACCTATAGTGACATGCCTGGCATCGACCCTACCATTGCCACCCATAACATTGTCACCAAACCAAAGGCTAAGCCTGTTAGGCAAAAGCTTTGAAAGATGCATCCTCGTGTTGTGCTCCTTATCAAAGAGGAGCTTCAGCACCTTCTTTCTGTCTCCTTCATCCAACCCATTGATTATCCACAGTGGGTCTCTAACATCATCCCAGTCACCAAAGCAACTGGGGGGATTCGGATCTGCATGGACTATTGTGACCTTAACCTAGCTTGTCCCAAAGATGACTTCCCTCTTCCTAACATTGACCAGCTTGTTTATCTCACGGCTGGCCATGAGATGCTATCTCTCATGGATGGGTTTTTAGGATACAACCAGATCCTAATTACACTGGAAGATTAGCACAAGACTACCTTTATCACCCCATGGGGGACTTTCTGCTATTGGGTCATGCCTTTCAACTTGAAGAATGTAGGCACTACTTATCAGTGCACCATGACTTACATTTTCCATGATCTCCTCCACAAAATCATGGAGGACTATGTGGATGACCTTCTCGGCAAGTCCAAGCTTCACCGCGACCATTTGACCATCCTCAAGATCATCTTCTCTCACCTTCTTCAATATAATGTCCACCTTAACCCCAAGAAATGTGTCTTTGGGGTCCTCTCAGGCAAGCTCCTCGGCTTCATCATTTCCTTTCGTGGCATCGAGATAGATCCCGCCAAGATCCATGCTATCCTTGAAATGCCACCTCCAACCAATCTCAAGCAGCTTCGCAGTCTACAGGGGAAGCTCCAGTCCATTCGCCGTTTCATCTTGCAACTTTCTGACCGCTGCCAACCTTTTCATCATCTCCTTAAGAAGGACATCTCCTTTAAGTGGGATAAGGACTATCAAGAGGCTTTTGAAGCCCTCAAATGCTATCTGGTCTCTCCACCAGTCCTCATCCCACCTAAAGATGACCAACCCTTCTACCTTTACATCTTAGCCACCAACCATTCGTTAGGTGCCATGATCACGCACTGAGACGAGCATCACCATGAGCAAGTGGTTTACTACATCAGCCAAACACTGGTTGACTATGAAACTCGATATACTCATATTGAGAAACTTTGTTTGGCATTAGTCTTTGCCTCTACTAAGCTCTGCCACTATCTTCTCAACCACAAGACCTTTGTCATCACTCACACTGACCCTCTCAAATATATGCACTCCAAGCTATATCAAAATCAACGTATGGCTCGGTGGCTCATGTTGCTTGCTGAGTTCGACCTCGAGTTCATCAAACAAAAATCTATCAAGGGGCAAACCATCACTGACCAATTGGTAGATGCCCCTCTTCCCGACAATCAACCTTCACAGTGCGAGTTTCCTGACGAATCTATTGCCGCGCTTTCCACTGATGATACCGTCTATCAAATGACCATGTTCTTCGATGGCTCTAAATGTCAACTCGGTGGGGGTGCGGGAGTCATTCTCATCCCACTCTAAGGTGAGCCCATGCCTCTCTCTTTCAAGCTCGACTTTGATTGTACCAATAATATGGCTGAATACGAAGCCTTAATATTGGGACTTCAAACCACCCTTTCCCTCGGCATCAAGTCTATCAACATCTTCAGCAACTCACAACTTGTCGTCAATCAGATCAATGGTTCATACCTCTGTAAAAATGAAATTTTACAAAGGTACAAAAATCGTGCTGACACTCTTCTAGCCTCTTTTGACCATTACCTCTTGCAGACTATTCCTCGATCCATGAACAAGTTTGTAGACACCATGGCTTCTCTTGCCTCACATATTCCATCATCATCATCTTCATCCAAAATTTTTGTCATGGTGCATCGTGTACCGTTGCCTTCATACATTTCTCCTAACATTAACCATGTCAACACCATAGACTCTAGTCCACGGGATGTTTGGTATAACCAACTTGTAGACTACTTATCTCATTCTATCATCCCTCCCAATCTCTTTAGCAATGCATGATGAGCTTTCATCAAATGCACGGCTTGCTACACCATGCTATGGGGTCTTCTCTATAAGCGAGGCTTCAACGGCCTCCTTTTTCACTGTCTAACCTCCACTGAAGCGTCTCATGCCATTAAACAAGTCCATGATGGGATTTGTGGCGGACACTTCAGTGGGGACTCGGTTGCCAAGCGCATCCTTCACCTGGGCTATTTTTGGCCCACTCTTCATCAAGACTGTAGTGACTATGTTCAGCGTTGCATCAAGTGTCAGTAGCATGCTAACTTGCTTCATCTCCCTAGCCACGCCTTACAAGTCACTCAAGATTTCTAGCCTTTTTCTCAGTGGGGCTTAGATCTCATCAATGAGATTAACCCTCACTCATCTCTTCATCATCAGTCCATCATCACCGCCATTGAGTATTTCACTAAATGGGTGGAAGCCATTCCTCTCGTCTCCACAAAAGCTGACAAAATTGTCGACTTCATCAGCACCCACACATCTGTCATTTTGGTGTTCCTCACAAAATCATCACCGATAACGGCAAGTCATTTAAAAACAAGACCATCCAGAAACTCTGACTCATTCAGCATCAAGCTCAGTTTCTCTTCGCCTTACTACCCACAATAAAATGGGTAAGTTGAGGCTTCCAACAAAATTTTGACTAAAATTCTCATGAAGGTGGTCAATGACACTAGAAGGGACTGGCACATTCACATTCCCTTCGCTTTATGGGCCTATCGCACTAGCATCCGAACCTCTACGAGTGCTACCCCTTTCTCTCTAGTGTATGGAATAGAGGCTGTCCTACCTCTCAAAGTACAGATCCCATCTCTCTGCATCTCTCTACATGACATTCTCTCCAACGATGACTTTTGTCAAGATCTCTTAGCTCAACTTGAGTTACTCGATGAACGTCATCTTGTTGCCCTCAACCATCTCCATGTCTATCAAAATCACATCAAGCGAGCCTATGGAAAAAATTTACGAGAATGAGATTTCAACATCGGAGACCTCATCCTCAAATAAAACCAGCATGTGACCAATATGGAGTGAAGTAAACGAGGCAAGTTTGCCCCTAATTGGCTCGGACCTTTCATCGTCACGCACAAGTATGGGTCAGGGACTTACCGTCTATCTTCTCTCGATGGACGGCCAGAACCTGAGCCTCTTAATGCCTTGCATCTGCGACCATTCTACTATTAGTCGAGTACTCATCCACTTGACATCTAACTTGAGCTCATCCCTTGAGCAATCCTCGTCCTCTTAATCCTCATTCCTTTCAACCCTATTCCCCTAAACAAATCCTCTATAATCCTTTTATGATGCATGGATGCTTTGTCCTAATAAAAGGGAGCCCTTGAACTTCTATAGTCTTGTCCATGACTCCAGACTGTCAAAAAAAAAAAAACTCAAGATGTCAAAACATATCCAAGGTCACCCAATCAAATCAAAAGGCAGACTACTCCCTCAAAGGATAGCTGTAATATCATTGTTGTATCTAATAGACTGCTCCCTCGAAGGACAGCTATTCAAACTTATATAAAGCAAAAATATAGACCACTCCCTCGAAGCATGGCTATGACTAAATCTTGCTACAAATAGCATTCTTGTAGAAGCTTCCCGCATTGATCAGCTTCATAATTGACCATAAAGCAAAATGACATCTCTATGTAGACTTCCCACATCGATCAGTCTGCGCAAAAAAAAAAGGGTCATGGACTTGGCTTGTAGTTGTCTTAGGGTCTCCTATAAAAAAGGGGCAAGGTTATCTCTACTCTAAAAATGGGTTACCCTATCCTCCTCCTATTATAACACCTGCTCAAGGGACTTTGAGCTCACTTTAATGTCAAAGTGATTCGATTACCATTCTAACACAACCTTGGTCAATGACGCAATGCATGAAGGGGGCTCTTTGTTCTAACAACCCCTATCTATGCTATCATTCTAGTCCTTGTCAATGAAAGGGCGATTATGCCTTTCACTTTCTGCTTACACTTTGGTCACATTCAAACTTCATCATTTGTCAAACCCAATCACCTCAACTCCAATCTTTTTTTTAGACCACTCACATAGTCTATTCACACTAGTTTTTATAGACACCAATACACATGGAAACTATCAACCAGACACAATTTATGTTAAGCATAAACCAATACTTGTTGACGCATAAATAGACCTCAATTCATTTTTGGCATACATCCATCATGACTATGGAACATTACTCAGGATGAAAGACTTCTCAACCAATGTTACAGAATACACCATTTGGAAAAAGCGGTAACATCTTTTTGACACATGACCAAACCAATCATCGACCAATCTTCTCAACTTGTCTAAACTACATTGGTCTGAGGCCCCTTCCAATCTAGGCTATGTAGGCATCACTCAGATGACACGACGTCTTCAGGGGTTAGCTCGACCACCCTCTATTTGTTCGTCTCTCTGATGGACAAACCTTCTCTTCTTTGACCATGACCTTGACCTCGACCAAGACCAACCAATCACTTCAACTCTTCCTCCCTCTTTGGGGGAACTACATTGGCCTAAGGCCCTTAAGACAAGGGCTATGTAGGTAGCACTCAGTTGACATGGGGTCTCCTGGGGTTAGCTCGGCCATCCTCTTCATCACTTTCTTCCATTACATTGTCTCATGACCTGTCAATCATATCATAGTTAGTCACATATTTTCATAATCATTAGCATAATCATTTTCATCATGTTCATCCATAGTCATTAAACATCACCACTTAATTTAAAAATCATAACCATTCACATCAAATATCAACATCAATATCATTAATCATCATCATATAACCATTTCATCATCACATTAGTCATCATAATCACAAACATAACAAACATATCATCATCATTATACACATCATATCAAAACATGCATCAAATCAAAGTGCCATAAACATTAAACACATCCATACAATTTCTCATAACTCATGTCAATAATCCAAAATAATCCCATCATATATATCTCAAAGTTTTATACAATCACACAATCTGTGCATCTCTCTCTAAAAAAATCACATACATCTCACATCATCGACACGTAGGCCGGTATATACATCATATCCAAATCTGCCCTCAAGGATGGGCTGTGGTGGTGGCCGAGAGGATGCTGTATCCTCTCCCCCCTCTGATCTGCACTGTCTGCATGAATCGGTGGTAGTCGCTCATGACATAGACCACTTTCAGCTCAGCTATGCCCTCATATTTGAGTATCATTGTATCTGAGGAAACCCTCTAATAGCTCCTTCATAATATGCAATCTCATCCAATGCATTATTGTATCTAACTATAGATACAGTCTGCGGTGGACCCATCTGACTTGCTGTTGTCCCCTGTATTGCCCCCTATGGCTATACAAATGTCAGTTGCACCGATAATGATGGTCCTACCCCCTATAAAAATGCCAGTTGCTGAGATGGCTGCTGTAATGGGCCCTGCCCTCCAAAGCTCTGACCTGTCACTCCCTGTGCCTGGGCTATAGCCAGCTATCCCTATAATAGAGTGACATGCCCTGTTAGCGCTGCCACTTGACCTGTCATCTCTATCACCTATCCCATCACCCCTGCCAGTTGCCCCTGCAAAGCCATGACCTATCCCTGCAAAATGGTCACCTGAACCTGTGCTGCATCCCTCTCCTGTCACGCTGTGTCCCTCTCCTCACGCGCTGTATCCCACTCCCTAGTGATAGCCTATAGATTCAATTGGGGACCCACTTGTATGCCTATGTACCATCCTATCCACCATGCTGTGTAGGCCTCTGTACACCTTAGGTTGGCTATCCCAAGTCCTGCCAGCAACTCCTCAAAATTTGGCCCCTCTGTCTCCTCTGGCAGTGGGAGTGGTGCCTCTATATCATCTCGCCTATACTGTGAGAATGCGGGAGGTACATCCTGTAGCAGCCCATACTGGCACCGCACTCTCTCTACTAGGATCCTCTCGAGCTCACCGGCTTGCCTACCTCTGACCCATCACATGCTCTGAGTCCTGACCATTTACTTGCCCTGGTCTCTGAACGCTGGATATACCAAGTATGGTCTCTAGATGATATCTGCCAGAATCAGGACCTCCAATACCCCTCTATAGTGATCAATATCCCTGACCACTCCATCCACCCACGTCTATGCCATCACCTCATGCCATCGCCTGAATCTAACTCTGAAGCCAGCCTGGATCCCCACTGGGAGGCTGAGAGGTCAGGTAACTACAATATGCTCGTATGCCCAGCAGTGTAGAAGGTGGCCTACACACAGACTGTACTGTCACCACCGACTGATGCCCCATAGCTCTCTGTATACCTAGGCCAAAAATATGGGTGCCCAGGCGAACACTATCTGCTGCTCCAACATGTCCATCAAAACTTTAGTCATGGCGATCGGAAACCTACCTCCCTCCACATTCAGTAATGCATAGACTGTGATGCTGATCATCATCAAAATAGCCAGCCGATGTGTGCCCTCATCCACCACGTACAAAGGCTCATAATCAAAACTCGCTGAATGGTAGCTCATCTCTATGACGTGCTCCCCAAATAGTGTAACCATGTGTATATCATGCACCTCTCTCGAGCACACATAGATGTCAGCTCCATGTACTGGCAGCCACAAAATCTCATACACATCCTTGACCATGACCATCATCTCACCCATAGGCAGGTGGAAGGTGGTGGTGGCATGGTCCCACTACTCAATCAACACCACCATGAGGCTCACATCCCTCACCACTCTGTAGTAGCGTCTCAGACCACTTAACCCCACTGTGCTCATCTGCACCCACTCTTCGACTGTCACACCTCTGCGCATTTGCATCAGCAAAGTCAGGAGGCAATCCTGTAGCATCAGAGTCTGCCTCACTTGCATCCATCCATAGTCAATCTCATGTTAAAACTGTTCCTACTCTTCCTATTTTACCAACCATTCTAACCATTTATGCCTAACCCAATACTTAGGAAGCCCTTGGCGTAGCTTCGACCTTTCAACTTGACCATTTTTCACCACCCTTTTTGACCAAGTAGCCACCGACATCAGTTATCATGTCGATGATAGCACTCACATAACCGATGTCAGTCACATAGTGACCAACGACGGCAAGTGAGTGATCGATGCTAGTCACTGGTCGATCAACGTCAGTTAACCCACCGATGTCGGTGACTAGTTCGGCCCTAGGGCCTAACGGAGCGAGCCTTAAATTTAGGGCTTCCCCCTATGGCCTCCCTAGCACCCCCAAAACCCTCCTAAATTTCTCCTAACCTCTCCTAGACCTATTCCCCACCTTCTTAGCTACCTCTCCTCTCAATTTCTGCCTACAACAACCAAAAATTCAAAAAACTAAATCAAAACAACAATCAATCAAGTAGGGCTCAGAGACCCTCCTACCTCATCTTAACGTCATCGGCATGGTGGCACGATGGGTGCCACTGATGGTGGCCCTCCTGTGGGTCCTCTACTCCCCTCTACCATCTCTTCCATGCTAATTACTCTGCACGCCCCTATTGGCCCACACGCATCCCTACAACGTCCAATTGACTCCTCTTCACCAATGTTCCTCTGCCACCTCGCACCGCTCCTTGGTTAACTCTGGGTCACTTTCACTCAATCAACTCCAGAGCTCTTTTTCCTCTCAGTCAACAAGTAGCAAATGACTTTTGGTGGGCCGCCAATCTAGTTTTGTCAGATTTGGTAGGCCACTGACGTCGGCATATTCGTGCCTATTTCACCGACATCAGCCAATTTAGTTTGACGTCGGTCTTATTTTCTAACTGGCATCAATTTTATGGCTGACATTAGCATATTTCAACTCTCCATCTTCTTTGCCATGACCAAAATCATGCCCCAATCAGTCAGCTTTCTCAATAGAAGTCATCTTAGCCCCCTTGGGCACACTTGAGATCACTTTTACCTCTGTCCATCGACCACCATACCTTGGAGATATTGACTATCTCTTCGGACTCTGACCACTTCCAAGACGAACGTTGCCTTGGTTGTTTTTGCATGTATGCTACCTCACGAATGGTTAGCAAAATTGTGTGTAGACTATTTATGAACTTCATAAGTATAGGATCGCAAGCCGGTTGATCCCCACTACTTGTGACTTTTCGTGTTTTCTAAGAGCACTTCCTGAGTCCAGGATACCTAGAACACAATGACCATTGGAGCTTCATCTTAGATTGAATAACTCGATCAGCTACAACCAAATGCTGGGGCCCAGTTATTTCAATTTTGGCACTCCTCAACCTTGACTTGCGACAATATGACCTGACCATCCCGTGAAGTGGTATACGTGCAATTACGACTATTACAACATTCTCACTCACCCCCTCTCTATCCATCTCTCTGTCAAATTGACACTCGATCTCTGGTTCCCTTCCCTCGACCCTTGCTTTGAGGGGGGAACACCTCATCCCATACCTGGGGCAACCAACTCTTATTTTTATCTTGTAGTTCGTCAAGAACAACTAACAAGACAAAAAAGGGCAAATATAGACACCAAAAATGTGTCTACACCTTGGTCATCTTTCATCCTCCCCCCTTGTCCGCCTCGACCCATATCCTAACCCTTGCCCCAACCCCCTCCATTTATTAAATTAAAATAATTAAATATTTGGCCCCTTTCCACCTCACCCTTGCCACCTTGGATCCCCCCACCTCTCTCCTAGCCTTTATTACCCCAAATCTCCCATTTATCTCCCCTCCCACATCCATTTAAGCCTTCCCACAACTATTTTCCCCATGACCCCTTGACCTGGCGGTGTGCAAGAACAGACATAGGCTAATTTTAGCCTCTGTGTCCATTCTTTTGCTGCTGACGTCAGCTACACTACGGTCGACATCAGTGATTCTACCGGCATCGATAGCCTTCAAAATCATTTCCTGCATCTATTCCAGATGCCCCGTGAATAGAACTCTTTACATGCTCTTTGGCATTGGTATTCTCCTTTCTCTCTTCCTTATACAGCAACAGCAGCAAGTATAGGCACTCTACATCAGTGATTTCTTCTTGCAACAGGTCTTCCACAGTTCCAACATCAGGGTCCTCCATTCTTCAATCAAGAAGTAGGAGGTAAGAAATTTCATTGTTTCATTTCATTGTTTCATTTGATTTCATTTATCTATCCTATCCACTGTCTACCACTTCCCTTGTCCTTCCCTGAGAGGCTGAAAAACCTTCTCAGACCCCTGTCTCCTGTTCATCTTTCCTTTTGCCCTGTCACCCTTTCAGTCTAGTCCCAGATAACATTCTCAGTCCCTCAGACCCAAGACAAGTCCCTTAGACCTCCAAGTAATCCCTCAGACCTCTAAATAGACCTCCATGACCCTCAGACAAGACCACAGTGCATTATGCGCGTCCATAGACCCTGTCCATAGACCTAAAACCTGGCCCGACTCATCCACAGACTACTACCCCGACCGACGTTGGTCTCTTCCTCCACTGACACTGGCAGAACAACTGACGTTGGCAACCTTTACAACTGACGCCAGTAGGACAACCGACATCGGTGACTATGACCAGGCCGATAGCTTCTTTTAGGTAAGCATTTGTCTTCCATTTCCTTTCCAGTCTGTTATCATTTCAGGAGTTTGACATTTTGTCTTTTATCAGACTTCCTTTTTTATTGACTAGTGGGTTGACATCCCTTAAGGAAGTTTTCATACTTCCGGGATCAAGCTTTCGCTTGACAACCCACCATCTCCTTATCTAACATTTTTTGTGTTTTAGTATCTTTCTTTTGCAGGTGTCATTCCTCCACAGCCAAAGAGGAGTTCTCACGATCATCTAGATTACGGTGTGCAAAACTATATCCAGGTACATACAAGCCTTGACCATTCTTCTAGTTTCTTGATTTCTTCTTTGAATGTGAAAGCGAAAATCTAGCGTAGAAACAGAATGGTGGAAGATAAAATTATAAAGAAGCATGAGTGAATAATAAATCTTTATTATGTATTAAAATAATGTATAAATTATCTATATTTATAGGATGATCTCACCCTAAATCCTTCTAAATATGTTAATTATATGGGGTTAACATAGTCGACCTTGTATGTTTTTTAGAGATAAATCAATAGGTCTCAAACTAGGTTGGTTGAAGGGAGGACAAAAATAAAATTTATAAACACCCTAAATATTACAAGGTCAAACCAATTGACCCTATATAATAATAAAATGATAAAAAAGTACAGGTTCAACCTAGTTGACCTATTACAGTCAACTCGCGAAAGGGGATCAAGATGAGGAAAAGAGGGATGGAAAGAGAAAAAAGATTGGAGAAGTGTAAAAGGGAGGATTAATATCTTATTTAATGGTTTTAGGATCTATTTATATTGTTAATAATTTGAAAATAAGGAAAAACAATCCTACGAAGCACCAATTATCTTCCCACCCCTTTCCCAATACACCCTTTAAGGTATGCACTTAGAGAGATTGAGTCTCAATGGGTTATTACAAGATGTAAAGCATTAGTATTTGATAAAATTTTGAAAATATTATGTGTATATATATTCCCCACTTTAGTCTCATCATGTGTCATTAAGGTGTAATAGGGGATGATGCTTCGAGAAAGAACATAGTAACACACAATGTTGATGCTAAAAAAAGTTACAATATTTTAAAGCAAAAATAACTAGAAGTAAATAACTGAAAAGTAAATGTAATTCCTACCTTGACTTACCTTTATTAATGTATGATTGTCTATTATGTTGTTATTTTTGATTATGTAGGGTGCAGAGACTACTTTTGACAAACCCAAGAAAAAAAACTAAAGAATAAAAAGAAAAAAATGTAATAAAAGCCAAAATAGCTCATGATATGAGGATAGCATGTACTTGGGAAAATTTTCAAGTTAGGGTGACAAGTGTTATGTTAGACCAAATGACCAAGTCAAAAATAAGAGTAAATAGGGTAACTGAAAAGCCAAGGTTACTAAAGATTAAAAAACTCAAACAAGCTATCCTCAAGTAAGAAAGGCAAACTCACCAAGTCAAACCAAGGATACATGTCAAATAGGATGGTAATAAAACAAATCAATGGTAAAAGAAGAAATAAAATGATAAAAATAACATTGATGAGTGAGAATTAACAATCCTTATCTCACTCAACAATGGAAAAAGGTGCATAAAATGGGAAACAACATTTATGAATGAGAAGTTACAAGCCAACCTCACTCAAAAATGGAAAAAGGGTATGAACTTAGGTGTCTATAATAGTAAGATAATACAAAAAATGATAAATGGTAAAATGAAAGTAAGACAAGTTTGGAAATGTAAAATCATATTGAAAAATAAATATGAATCCATAGTTACTCAAAAATGTTATTTCACTCTAAGGATAGATAAAACTGAAATAAAGTAGTTCTAGCATGTTTTTAAGAGGTGAATAAGAAGGAAGTAGAGAAGAGGGGGAAATATATTTTGTATCATGATTTTCCTATCAAGGGGGGAAATGAAATGGGTGGAGGGGAGAGTGAAGGAAAAATTAAGGTAGAGGAACTCTTTATCAAATTTAAGACACTCAAATTATGTTCATAAAAAAAAGAGGAGTTTTGACCTTAAGGAATCTAAAGAAATATTAGTTACACAAGTCTTAGATTAATAAATTTAGTATATAGATCATCCCATGAAGGCTATATGCATGAAAATTAAAATGGACCTACCTTCCCAGAACGTGTTCCTCATTCCTTAGGACCCCTTATAGAATCATCGGTGTATTATGAATATTAGGTACTTGCGTGAGAAAGTAGGTAGAACCATAGATTTTTTTCAATTCCCCTATTTCAATCTACTGGCCTATCACACCCCAAAGTACCTTAGTGCTATGTGAGGCCAATTGTGGAGTTTGAGCTTCAATTAGAGATAGGAGATGTGCTTGTAATCACATCTTTTGGTGTGATGCTAACTTTTGAGATTTGTATGTTGCCTTTTAAATATCATTGCCTTTTTATTCAAAAGATTTAGCTTTTAACTTTCTTGACGGATTTTTCTATTCCTCCTCCATATAGATTTGGAAAACTAAACATGGGTGCTAAAGATGAATTCTATTTGAATACTTGGGACAAGGTTTCTAAGAGAGAGATCTTCAAAGAGCATAGAGTCTAATATTCTCATAAATCTAGGTGAAATAAAAGTGCTATCTTGAATTTGACCTTGTTTTATCTAATGTGGAGTGAAAGGAAAGGGAAATCAAGAGGATTGACACATGGAACAAATTGAATTACTTCAAATTGAAAAAATAATGTGACAAAGGCTAAAAAGGGATATAATGACAGTAAAGTGTGATTCCTTATCATAAGAATGAGGGAAATGGAGGAAAAACATGCTAACATAGTTTTGGGGTTATTTTTCACATTGAAAAAAATTAGTTATTTATGAAAAGGTAAAAAGTAAATTAGTATTTACTATGATTGATATTTACCAAGAGTTAAATATAGTTAGTAAGTTTGTATATCAAAATATTGTTATATTAATGATATTATGATAATAGATTTTATATTGTTAGATATATTATTATATGATATATCAATATATAATATTTAGGTTTTCTATTATAGGAGGTTTTATAGGTATGAGATAATATTAGAAAGATATTATAGGGATTTGGGAATCCCTAGATATAGGAAATATTTTCTTATATATTTGTATATGTTCCATATGATTTATTTTATCAGAGAAATAATAAAAATAGAGAATATATAAATATATTATTATTGTTTGTAAAATTATATCTCTCTATTTATTTTGCCTCTCTCTACATAAAATAATTCTTGGTTCAACTCTCCATGATTTCTATTAGTGGTATCAGAGTAGCATTTAAATCCTATCACTAATGGAATATTGAAGATTTGTGAGGGATGGTAGTATGATACTTTTTCCCTATGTATGATGAACTTATTATTAGTTTTTTTATTTTTTCTAGACTATAGAAGTGTGGGTGTGAGCTTCATATATTTTCCTATTGTGTTTGTCTTGAATATCGCATGAGTTAAATCTATCTTTGGCTCTCTCAATTCACATGAAAAGAGAACATATGCTTAGAATAATATGCATATATAAAATAAGCATCCAAATTTTATAAGACTATGAAAGGCAGGATCTTTATGAGATCCTACATAGAGTCTATGGCATTCAATCCCAACCTTTCTCCTCTACAAGTAAAAATCATTGCATTTGTTTATCTCTATTTGTAATTAAGTAAAGTGTTGTCCATTACTAATATATATTCCATCACCAAATTCATGGAGGAATTAATAAGAACAAAATTATATAATACTATCATTCATATTGTTCAATTTGTGCTTCTCATACATTCTATAATAAGAGTTCAATTGGATAAAAGTGTGCATTATGTAATATCATTGTATTAGTACACCTATGTTTGATCATCCATCATATTCTTGTTGTGTGTAGCATAAAACATGACATGCACAAATGATCCATGTTGAACCTACCAACATTGATCAAATCAATTAAAATATATATATTGCATGCCATGTAAGCCATGCTTTATGCAAGTCTTTGTTGCTCAGCCATGTATTACCAACTGGTGAGGAGCTCCATGCAAATTTTAGATAATTGTGTAAGTCTGAGTTTAGCATGTCTTTGAGTATTAGATTTAAAACATAATAAAATTAAATTACTTTTTAATTTTTTTTTATTTAAAATCTTTTATTTAGTATGGTCCTTTTTTATTAATATAATCAAGATTTAAAAGTTAGTCATTTTGAAAAAGAGTCATTTTTTAAGAGTATATTGATTTTCATCAAAGTCTTTTTTTTGAGCTATTATCATTTAGGTGAATTAGGTAAATTTCAAAAGAATTAATTTTTAAATGTGTCATATTTTTCAAAGGCATGTTAGTCTTATTTAGGTGATTATTAGGAAAATTTTCTCATGTTGTTTGTATGGATGCATTATTGATGGAAACTGATGTCATATCTAGTCTAGGGCCATAATGGATCAACTAAGTAAAAGAAAAGATAAAAATAAGAAAAATATAGAGTGAAATGAATAAACCTATAAGATTTACATATTTAAGGTGTTGAAATAGGTGCACTTGGATCTTGATATTTCTAGAAAAGGTATGCATATAATAAGTTCTTTTATTAAAAATATCTTTGAGAAATTAGCTCAAGAGGTATCCAAGCTTGCTCATCACAACAAAAAATTAGTTATTACATCCAAAGAAATATAGACAATTGTACATCTTGTTTTGCCATAAGAACTCACTAAACATGATTTTTTTAAAGGTACCAAGACTGTCACCAGTTACACTAGTTCTTGAGTAAGTAGTGCTATTAGAGGTTGGAGGATATATGGAGGAAGGAAATATTTTAGTAACCTCTTGTCAGTTACCAACGATTGGGACACATCATGTTTTAGTGATGTGTGTGGTGTTTTTTTCATTTCAGTTATTTTAGTGTGGTAGTTACATTTATTTTTAGCATGTGTGAAAAATAAGAATAAGTAATGCATGTTCACTTGTGAAAGATATTCCCATGTAATCCTTTTATATAAGGTTAATAGTAAACCTGAGAAAACCATTATGTAAGGTTAATGGTGACCTTGAGAAAACCAGTTTGTAAGGTTATTGTTGAACCTATGAAAACCATTTTTTTATTTTATTGGTGAACCCATGAAAACCAATTGTAGATGAGTGAGATGGTGATCGTACATGTATGAAGATCATGAATACAAGGATGTGGAGCATGTTACAATAAAAAAATAGAGATATATTATACCATGTAAAAACTATGGGGGGGGGGGGGGGGAGAATTTTGGGGTTATTTTTCACATTGAGTAGATTTAGGTATTCATGAAAAGGTAAAATTTAAATTAGTATTTACTATGATTGATATTTACTAAGAGGTAAATATAGTTATTAAGTTTGTATATCAAAATATTATTATATTAATAATATTACAATAATAGATTTTATATTGTTAGATATATTTTTATATGTTATAACAATATATCATATTTAGTTTTTCACTATTATAAGAGGTTTTATAGGTATGAGAGAATATTGAAAAGATATTATAGGGATTTAGGAATCCCCAGATATAAGAAATATTTTACTATATATTTGTATATGTTTCATATGATTTATTTTATCAGAGAATTAATCAAAATAGAGAATATATAAATATATTATTATTATTTGTAAAATCATATCTCTTTGTGTATTCAGCCTCTCTCTACATGAAATAATTCTTGGTTTGGCTCTCCATGATTTCTATCACATAGATTGTTTTGAAAAATCCATCAAACAAAATAATCAAAATCTAAAGTTTAAGAACAAGGATCATAAAAAGATTTAAAAAATGGTAATTTTATGAGGAGGGTTGGGTCCTATCGATGGTCTTACACTGCAACTCACAAAAGATAAACCCAAGGGATACCAAAAAGCAAGTAAAATATAAAGTGAGGTAATAAAAAAGATGGAAATTTTGGGAGAAATGTCAGGTCCTATCCATGGTATTAAAAATCAATTATCAAAATAAAAACCCAAGGGTGTCAAAAATATAAAATGCAAGAAGATAAAGAAGACTATGGTACATCAAGAAACCAAAAGACCAAAAGGGAGGACTAAAGGTTTGTGAAAGAAAGGAACTTATTGTAGAGGGAGATACATGTGTAAGTCACCTATAAAAATTGTTAGATATATCTAGATAGAAAGCATGAAAATAAGGAAATGTTTAGGCAAAGTACTTTTTAAGTAATTGTGCATTGGTGGGCTCTTTGAAAACATGGCCTTCATTGGTTTGAAGATGGTAGGTTCTTGGACCAATAATATCTTTGAATAAATATGGTCCCTACCATTTTTGGGCATATTTACCTTCTTTGTCATGGGTGTAGTCTAATTTAAGGACAAGATCACCAACATTAAATGTGTGGACTTTAACACATTTTTTATGTTATCAGGTAATACGAGCCTTATATTAGTGTTTACGTTGTAAGGTGGAAAGATGACATTCATCAAGTAGATCAAGGGAATGAAGATGAGCTTCACATAATTTTTCATCAAGAATAATACCATGAAGAGATATATGAAAAGAGGGAAGCTCAACTTCTAAAGGAAGAACTGACTCAAAACCATAGACTAGTGAGAATGGAGTTTCCCTCAGTGGTAGTGTGTATGCTAGTATCATAAGCCCAAAGTGTAGGGTAAAGATGAAGATGCCAATATATGTAGGTTTCATGAATTATCTTTTCAATAATTTTGTTGTGAATTTTATTAGTGGCCTCAACATGGCCATTGCATTATGGATGATAAGGTGTGAAAAACTTGTGATTAATCTTGAATTTTTTGCAAAGTTATTTAACATGTTTGTTTTTGAAATTACCACCATTATCTAAAATGATGGTATGAGGAACACTAAAGTAGAAAATGTTTTAATTAATAATAAAACTATAAATAGTAGGATAGATGATGTTGACAAGAGGCATGGCTTCTACCCACTTGGTAAAATATTTGGTAGTGGTGATGATAAAAACATGCCCATCTTGGGAGCAAGGTAGTTTACTAATAAGATCGAATCCCCATGTGTAAAATGGCTAAGGAGATTTGATATTTTGAATTTTGGCTAGAGGTGAATAGATTAGATCATCATGAAACTGACAAAGATTACACTTTTTATCATATTCAATTACATCCTTTTCAAGAGTAGGTCAAAAGTAACCCATGTGTAGGCATTTGTGGGTTATATCATGTCTACTACAATGGCCACTAAAAATTCCCCCATGTGCTTGTTCAAGAAGACGAGGAATCTCATCTTTCATAACACAACGGATCAAGGTACCTTTAGGATTGTAATAATAAAGGATGTTATGTCAAAATACATACTTGAAAGCTTGTTTATGAATACATGTTTTTCATGAGAGCCTAAGTTAGGAGGATAAATTTTATGTTTCAGGTATTGAATTATGTCTTAATACCATGGGATTTGTCAAATGGTAATATCCTTAATATGAAAGATAAGTGAATTCAATAGTTGAGTAGAGGATGGATATTTTCTTATTTATATAATAAAATTAGGATAAAAAAGGACTTGGTGTGGGTGAAAGAGAGATGTTGAATAGGTAAGAGAATCAACAATGGAATTTTAATCTCTTTAAATAGCCTCAATAGTGAAAAAGATGAAATACTTAGCAAGAGTGGTTGTAATTTAATGATATGTAATGAGGTTCTCACTTTTATATTGATAATCACCACTGAATTGATGGAAAATAAGATGAGAGTCACCTAAAGCATGAAGGTATTAAATGTCTAAATCAAAAATATCTCGCATGCCTAAGATAATAGATTTATACTCAACCATATTGTTGGTGACGTCAAAGGTGAAGTAAAAATATAAAAGAATGATCTTGCCAAGAGGACTTGTGAGAATATAACCTACCCCAACTCCTTGAAACCATTTAGCACCATCAAAGTGAAGAGTCCAAGTATCCTCATGTAAGTTGACATTAATTTTAAGAAGTTCCTCGGTCACTCATTTTGGTTTAGTAGTGCCAAAGGGAGTGATGGAGTCATCAAGATTATTAGATTCAAATTAATGGTAAATCTATGAAAATAATCTTTGAGATAAATATATTGATTAAGACCTTTGATGTAAAGGATTTTGTCATCTAGAAGACTATCTTGAAGAGAAGAACTGGCTAGAATGGGAGATGTGCCAAGTTGATTAGCTATGATTTGCCCTTTGATATATTTTTGGGTGATGATACAAATATCAAATTCCATAAGGAGGACCATCCATTTACAAATTCTATCTCCAAGAAGAAATTTTTTGGAGAAGAAATGATGAAGGGGGTTAGAATGAATAATGACATAAGTAGTTTGGTAAAGCATGTAATGGAAAAGCTTTTTAGCTATGAAATAGGTGGCAAGTCAATCATGCTCAATTTTGGTATAACATGTTTCATAATCAATGAGGCCTCATCTAATGTAGTAAATAAAAGACTCTCTTCCCATATCATCTTGTTAGGCAAGCATTGCCCCAACTAAAATAGGTGTGGAATAAGTATATAAAATCAAAAGTTTATCATTGGAAGGAGGATGATGTCTAGGTGGATGAATCAATGACTCTTTTATGTTATCAAAGGTTTTTTGACATGGATCCATCCATTCTAAAGTATTACCTTTCTTTATAAATGAATTGATTGAGTGAGATTGATATGCCATTTCAAGGATGACTCATCTAATTTCCCCAAGTTTACCTAAATAAGTATGAATGTTGGGAATAGAATGAAGAATGGGCATGTTTATGATATCACTAATTTTTTCAAGGTCAACATCGATGCCATGGAGAGAGGCTAAGAATCTTAAAATTATTATAGATGTGACTCCAAAGACACATTTATAAGGATTAAGTCTAACTTTATATTTAAGTAGATGGTCAAAGATTATAGAAAGATCAGAAATATGATTCTTGTGATGTTTAGATTTATCAATAAGATCATCCACATAGGTTTCAACAATTTTTGAATGAGATCATGAAATATGTGTGTCATCGCTTATTGTTAATTGGCTCTAACATTTTTGAGGTTGAAGTGAATTTTGACATAGCAATAAGTGCCCCATTCTATGGTGAAAGTTGTATTATGTTGGTCCTCATGAATGATATGAATATGATTATATCTTGAGAAGCCATCCATAAGAAATAACATTTAGTAACCAACCATGGAATAAACAATGGCATCTATTAAAGGTAAAGGGAATTTATCCTTGGGACAAGTAAATTGAGATTGTAAAAATCAATACAAATGCAAATGACCATAGTGACCTTCTGAATAGGAATAATTTTGGATACCCATTCAAAATAATCCACTGGTTTGATATATTTAGCATCTAGTAATTTGATGTTTTCTTTATGACATAATGTGGAAACTTCAAGAAAAAAAGTTATTTGTTTTTGATGCACAGGCTTGGCATCAAAATAAGTATTCATATTATGCACCACAATGCTAGGTTTAATTCCAGGCCTGTCTTCATAAGACCAAGTAAAAGCCTCATGGTATTTATCAAATAAAAAGCTAAAATTATCATGTTCAGTAGGTGAAAGCTCACAATAGAGAGTAATTTTTCAAGGAAAAGATGATGTGCCATATTCAATGTGAGTGGTTTCTTTGATAATCATGGTAATGGTGCATTAGGTAAGGCAAAAATTGGGTTTATTTAGTATCAATTCTAGAAATGAAGCTATTGAAGCAAGGAGTTTTAGTTTTGAAATTCCCAAGTTTATGATGTTACCAAGGAAGTTGAGGTTATCAGGAATAAAGTAACTTGAGGATAGCTTCATCACTAGGAAAAGTAGGAAGAGGACCATAATAATCAACATCTACTTCAAAATCTAAAATTTTACTACCATGGTGATCATACTCAGAATGTATCTGATGAACATTGGTTACCTTGGCATCTAGTATAATTTTAGGAGTAGAAAAAGTATATAGATCAGAAGGGGTTAGAATATTAGTGGGTCTAATAATGGGAGAAATATTATAGGTAATGATTGGATTGATAGGTGGTAAAGGAGATATAAAATATTGTATAGGTTTAGAATGTATAATTTTCTCTATTACCCAAGGACTATTGATAAGAGAAGGATTGGCAGGAGGCACATGACCCTCAGGATCTAAGGTAAGATCCACAAAAATGGTATGAACATCTTGATTAAAAACATGAGTTTGGGATAAGTTTTTCTAATAATGATTGACATCTAAGTCTCTATATTGAGCTTGGGCCATTATATAATTATCATCATATGTTGGAGAAATTATACATGCTTGAGAATTAGGGGAGTTTCAAAGGGTAAAATCTTGATATTACTGAATGTATGAGGAGACATGATGAGAGGATATTTAAATAATTTGGCCACTCTAACATCATTACAAGTGAAGGCATTTTTAGGTAAATAAGGCTCCTAAACATTACATGGAGAGGTAAAATTGGTAATCTCATCAATAATAAGAATAGTATGATCCTTGGGTGATAGAAAAGGAGGAAGCCATTGTAAAATATAGAGAGATAACTTGGTAGTATTACAAGTATGTTTCAAATCATTAGGCTCATCATCATCAAATTTTACAAGAGTAACTTGTAATTAGGATTCATGTTAATGAACTTGAGTAAAGGAAAACTATTGATCTTAGGAATAGTAGGAATATAATATTATGATTTAGGATTGGGAATCTAAATACTCCATGGGTTGGGATCAAATTCATGCTTATACCATTTTCCATTATGTAGGAATTTAATACACTTACTACTAGAAGAAGAAATGGCCTTCATTCAATGAGTCCATGGATGGCCAAGGAGTATGTTATAAGATAAGGGTAAGTTAAGTACCATAAGGTTGGTTTGAACAGTCTTAGGTCTAATGGTTAATGGAATCCAAATAAAACCAAGTGGATTTTGATTAGTCTTATCAAAACCATGAAAAGTAATATGGGTTTGCTTGAGATGATCCTTGTTATAATTGAGTTAATGGATGAGACATAAAGATGTTACATTAATACCAAAACCTTCATCAACTATAAATTTTTGAATAAGAGTGGTATTAATGACTACTTTGATAAAGAGTGGTGGATCATTAGCATAAAAAATAATTTCATCATTGATCATGTCCTCTTTAAAGAATTCAATAGAGGTCTTGGAAGGAGGACACATAGTTTCAATGGTATTTACGTTGGTAGGTTGAGATTCAGTAGAAGGTGGTTCTTCATCAAATAAATATGGATCTTCAATTTCTTATAGTAGTTGCATAAGGAATTTATGATGATAGGGAGAAGTACGGACCAACTCCATAAGTGGAATCTTAAAAGGCATAGGGTTGAGTTCTTCAAGAAAGTTCTAAGGTGACTTAGAAGAACCAGTATGAGGTTTAGGAGGTAAATTAGACTTTGGAGGAGTAGATGTGGTTGGAAGATCAGGAGGAGATGGTTCCTCTTGAGCTTGTGAAACAACATTAGTAGTGGTAGTATCTTTAATAATTTGTTCCTCAAAAGATGGCTTCTTAGGCTTGATAACAGGATCTTTATGAGCCAGTTTACAATGAAAATTAGACTTAGCGGTATTGACATATTAATAATTATTTAAATATTGGTCATAATCAACATCAATGGGACAAACATCCTTGGTATATGATTTATTATTTGAATAATATTTTTTGTTATTTGAAGTAAAAGCTTTAGAATTTTGTCATTTTTGAAAATTAGCGGTGTATTCTTAATGATGAAGATTAATCATAGCTTCATGATTGAATGAATCACCAAGCATATAGGAGACAAAAAATATAGTGAGCCATCTACAAGATTCATGAGAATTCCCAATGTTATCTTGGAACCAAAAAAATAAAGTGGGGTCATAACATTTAGGAGGAGCATTGGGATAGATGAAAGGTTTTGAGGGTGGTAAAAATTGTTTCATTTGTTGAACCAAAAGAGGTGTATGAGAAGGTGAATGAACATCATTTTTGGAAACTCCAAGTTTGGTTTTCAAAGATTTACTAGTGATAGAATTATATGTTTGGAAAGGTACTTTAAGAATTTTAGGATTAGGTTCTAATTACTTCATGATAAATTCTTGACATTTAGCTTAGTCAAGAGCTTCATTAAGTGTTTGAGGAGTCAAGGTTATAACCTTATATTGAATAATGGGAGTTAAATCAATGATAAAGAGTTTTAATAAGATATCATCAATCATGTTATGGTTTTATTTATGAGATAAATATTTCCATATTTTGATAAATTCATGAGTTGATTCAGTGGGAGATTACTTAGCATTGATGAAGTGGCTAAGACAATTTTTGGGAAGATCATTGTGTTGAAACTCTTTAACTAAGAGATTTACCAAATATTTAAGTTTCCAAATAGAATGTTGGGGAAGTTGATTATACAATTATAATACATTTATAGTGAATTTTTTCACTAATATTTTAGTTGTGTAAAAGTTATTAGTTTGGATCCACTCTTTGTAAAGGTTTTAAGAAATGAGGCAGGGTCTTTAGTCCGATCATACTTGATAGTTAGAGATATGTTACCAATATCAATGTATATAATAAATGGAGATAAAGGCTCATTTTTAATGGTTTAAATCATCTTTTCATTAATTATGGGTTGATGAATAACATTTCTTAAGGCATCTTGAAGAGGTGGATGAATGAAAATGGGATTAGTTGGAGGTTGATTAGACACATCAATTAAATGTTGTTGAAGTTAAATCATTTAGTTGGTATTATAATTTTGAATTATGTTAATTTATTGGATAACTTGGGATAAAATTTGAGTTGTATCAAGAGGTGGGTTGGTGTTGGTAGGAGCACTCCCCAAATTGGTGTTAGGGGGAGGATTACTAGAAGAAGGATTATTAATGGGATTATTAAGTAAATTTATATCAATTACTCCCACATTAGTTTGAAGATTTTTAAGGTGATAAGTTTAATGGTAAGTTTAGAAAGGATTAGATCCATAAACTTCATCTTGAGGTGTTATTTGCACCATATTTCAAGTCATATATGAAGGATGAGAAGAGGTACCCCAAGAGTGATGTTGCTCTTAGGAGGAAAAAAGAGGGAGAAATAAACATCCCATATAGTATCTAAATGGATTCAATATATCAAATAATATTATGATAGGAGACTTCATTATGACTGAAAAGAGATGAACAAGATGCAAATAAGGATAAATAGATAACTAGATTGATAAACAAGAAAAGCAAAAAGTAGTACAGGGTCAACCTATCATAGAAAATAGGACCTATAAATAGTATAAGGCCGACTGGGTCGATCCAATACAATTAGTAAAGATTGGAAAAAGAAGAATTAGGGTCTAAAAATTATATATGGTCAACTGGGTTGATCTAGTATAGTGAAGAGGGGCTAAAAATATATATAGAATTAATTGGGTTAACCTAGTATAGCAGATAGGGAAAGTTAAGAAACCTATAACAGGTTGTGAAATTAAATAAGATAACTTTTACAATCAATTTGAAAATAAATGATAGAGAAGAAATAAATGGTCAGTTGGATTAACTCTAGCTAATCTAATTGAAGTGCATAACACAAAACCTTGCACCAACATTGGCTAATGCAAGTTTTTGCAATATAATATATAATTAAGCAAAGGGCAAGCAATCAACTTGAAAAGTAAATAGCTAACTAATTGGTCAATATAAATGATTATTATATTATTAAAATATGATTTTAAATGTGATGGGAAGTTTGTTATAATTAAGGAACTAGAATGGTAATCTAAGGATGGTTTTAGATAATTTGGGCTGAAAGGGACTATAATGGCAATGATACAAGCTTGGTATTGGGGCCTAACCCTTCACTTCACACACCATAGTGATAAGGGTGTCAAGTATTTATCTAGAATATATACCATTAACCACACTTTATACTTGACCATAGTATCAAGTTAACTTCCCCATTGGTGATGAAATCCAAGTAGGATGGCCTTGAGTAGATAAATGTTAAAATGCTTGTTTATATTTTATGATATATTTTATGATTTGGCCATATGTGCATAAAATAGAAATAGTGAAACTAAATGACTAATTGAAAAAACACTTAATTTGACTATGTGATCTATTTTAATCATGCAAGAAATAAGAAAATAAAGTGTGAACTAATTACTAGCATATAAGGTTAATTCCAACTTTGAAACAAGGTATAATGTTGATATAGTCAATAATATATGCACAAAATATAGAATAGGGTTGATAGGGTCAATATTATACTATAGAATCAAGGTCTAAAAATAAATAGGGTTGGTAGAGTTGACCCATTTATCTAGACAGTACACAGAACATAGAAATAGGGAAGTAGTATTGACCCAGTTGATTGTGCAAGGGCCATTTTAAAGACTGCAAACTATGAAAGGAAAGACTGTAAAGAAAAAGATACAGAGATAGAAAGGAACCTTGGTGGATCAAATATTTAGATAATGAAGTTTTTTTACAATAACCTTGATATAATCTTACAAATTATACTAACTGGGTCAACTGGGTTGATCAAGATTTCTAGAAACTTACTATTGAGTGCCTAAAATGTATAGGGTTAACTAGGTTAATCTAGTATTTTAAACCTAATGTCTAAAAAATTATATGGTCAAATATATCAAACTATTAGTCTATATTATATGTATATAAATATAAAAAAATTTACTAGGTCAATAGAGTTGATCCAATAGCTTGTACCTAAAATCTTGCACATAGAAGTTAGATACTGGGTCGATAGAGTTGATCTAATATGGTAAATATATGATAAAAATAATGATGAAAGAATGAAATAAATAAAATAAGATGAAAAAATATTACAAGGGTTAGTTCAAATTAGGTTTACTAGAATGTATGCAATAAAAATTCATCATGTCTATAAATCAATCCTACCTCAGAGAAGATAGAGCATACCTACACTTCTGATTAGGGATACACTTATTAAGCGGGGTATGACCAATATGGGGATTTGATATAACTTATTATTGAATAACTTTTAATAATACACCATGATAGGAAGGGTTCCAAATCTTACAATCTAACAAAATCATGCAAAAACATTAAAATAGTCCTAAGTTTAATGTTCACTCTATTATAATAAACAAGAAAGTAAATCTAATCCAGTACACACAAAATCTTGTGGCATAACATGAGGGGTTAGTAAAGCAATAAAAACATGTATAAGATAATCTAAATTAATCTAATTATGAGTAAGACCCTAATGCATGAAATATGAAGAGAAATATTATTTGAGCTAATACTTATACTACTTCTATCTACTACAAAGGGAAGAACAAAGTTAGAATATACTTACCTGAATGTGAACCTATCGAGACTCAATCTCTCTATTAGTTAATAGGGATTTGCAATAAGTTGTTTTGGTTTGTAAGGATAACTAAGAAAACCCAAAGCATCAAATACTTATCCACAAGACTATATAATCCAAGTAAAAACCCTAAGCTAGGTCTCCTTATGTAGAATGGTGGAAGAGCAAATTGTAAAAAAGTGCAAGTAAATAATAAATATTTATTTAATATTGAAATAATGATGAAATGATATTGTATTTATAAGTGGATCTCACCCTAAATCCTTTTGAATTTTTCAGTTGTATAAGGTTGACCCAGTCAACCTAGTATGTTTTTGAGAGATCAATCACTAGGTCTTGAGCTAGGTTAATAAAAGGGCTGACAAAACTCAAAGTGAAAAACACCCCAAACAATACAAGGTTAACCTAGTCAACCTTGTATAGTAATCAAGGGCTGAAAACTATATAGGGTCAACTTTAGTCGACCTAGTATAGTCAACTAGCTAAAGGGGATCAAGTTGAGGAAAAGAGGGATGGAAAGAGGAAAAATACTAGAGGAGTGTGAAAAGGAGGAGTAATAGATTAGGGAATGGTTGTAAGATTTTTTTGGATTGATAATAATGTGGAAATAAGGGATAATAATCTTGTGAAGCACCAAAGGTCTATCCACCCCTTTCCTGATATACCCTTTAAGGCATGCACTCAAAGAGATTGAGTTTCAATGGGTTTTTGTAAGATGTAAAGCATTAGAATTTGATAAAAGTTTGAAAATATTATGTGTATACATAAGGGGCATGTTTAAATGTTTCAAAATCAAAGGGGTATGACTTATTAAAATGTCCATAAAGTGTATAACGACATATTCAAATGTCCAAATAAGAAAGCATGGTATGAGGGTGACAATCAATAGATCATATTCAAATACTCCAAAAATTAATACAATGTCAGACAGTAGCAAACAAGGAAAATAGGCAACAATATGAACATATAATACTAGGTTCTAAAAATATGTCTTTGCAAATTGTTAAGTACATAGAATATCAAGTACACTATGAAATGTATAAGAAAGGATATAGTAATGTATAAGTAGCTAATTTCAAACATAATAATATAAATTGGTTATATAATAATGTAACATGGGTGTATTATGATCAAATAAGTAGATGCCCCCATCATACTTAAGATGTGAGTAGAGGGAAATCACAACATCTATATGTGCATATATCATGTACCTAGATATACATGTATCACACTCAAATGAAGATTGAGACATGTATATAAATAAAGGAATAATATGCTAACTATTAACATGGAGAAAATAACATATGTATAATAAATAGTACAACTATGAATATGTTGATTTTTTTGGTATATTTTATTTTTTTGAATGTTTTTGGTTTTTTTTAATTTTAGTTTTTTCTAATATATATTTTTTTTTGAATTTTTTAGGTATATGTTATGTTTTAAACCTTAGATTGAATCCTTTTCATTATTTGTAACATGGTTAGATAGGTAAAAATAATGCATGGCAAGTTCTCCCTCATGATTTCTATTTGAAGTATAAGAATGGTTATAATCATGTGGTATATGGATCAATATTCCCTCATGATAAAGGGAGATATCTTGATGATTTTGGTAATTTTTTGCTTTCATATAGTACAACCAAAGGTCTCTAACTGTGGATGCATATTGACATTTTTTGTGGCATAACCCAAACTCTTCTTTGAATGACTTTAGAACCATAATTAATTGGTATTATTTTAGTCATATAAAATTTCCAAATTAGTAGTTTGAGTGTGGCTTGTGACACCCTATCTATATCTCCTTTTTACATGATCTTATGATCCTTCTAGACACCTTGTTTCTCATTTCCATTCATCTCAAACCTTTAAAACAATCATTCCACCTTAGCCAAACTATGTTTCCCAGGATAATCCTATTCCCCCAAGTACTAAGCCTATAGGATAGGACCATCATAGTTCGACTATAGCACTGGATCCTAGGGTATCTCATTTTTGGTGCTCTTATACATTTACACTTTGAGCCCCAATGGTTATTTTCATCTGATCCCTATCCTTAATTATGTCAGCCTAGCATGAATACATCTAATCTATGACCAATTATTCCTTATAAAATCCCATCCAAAGCTCATTTACAGAGGGAGGTGAAAAATCTTAAAAATCAAGCAAGATTACAAATAAATCACTAAGGAAAGCTTCCTTATTCTCTGCATATAGTCACCTAATACAGCTATAAACCTACTCAAACCTTGATACCAGTCCCTAACCACCTTAAGCACTCTCAATTTGGAATTTTTGCATCTACATCACACTATTGCATAAAACACATTAGGTGGGAGAACTACATATGGATTGATCCCTCTTCAGAGTATTGGTGTGTAGGTAGTGTCCCTACATAAGGGGTGTGGATTACACATTCAGTACATATCACACACTAACCCCCCCCCCCACTTTTCTCAAGTAATTTAAACATAATTTTATCAAGAATGATGGAGGGTTAGGATTTTTAAGATTAAATCAGTTCTACAGTGAGTTCCATAGACAATCAACACTCAATATTTCATAGATAGGCTCACATAGACACAATGTAAATACATAGAAAATTTTAGGTCTCTATGACTAGTTTGGACAATAGTGGTAAGATTGGACTATAGTATTGGACCTTAAGGTGTCATTTTTTTAGAACTCTTATCCTTTCATCAAATGAAGGCTAGATCTAGGTTTTTTACACTTTCCCAATCTTGAATTTATTTACTTAATAGTACTTTTACATACTCTCATTAGTGAAAGCAATAAAATCGCCACTAAGGCACTTCTTCCCTCTCATTCTAGAGATAAATTTCTAAATTTTTCTCATAATTATGACAATGAATGGACAAATCTATAAAATGGCACATTAGCCAAAAATGAGGAAAATAATTTCATTTACAATGAATATAACTACTATTGTTTTAATGAGGAATATGATGATGCATCTGAAAGTGATAGTGAAGAAAAATTAGATGCATATTCTTCTCTCAAACCTAGCTCTTTTCTTCCCTCTTCCAAAGAAAATAATTTTGATAAATGGGAATGTTACTTTTCACCTTAGTCTCCTATACACAATACATCAAATGTACAAATTATTCATGCAATTCCAAGTGAACCTCTCATTAGTGATAATTTGCTTGCATTTGAACCTAGTTTTCCCCTCTTTTTTGCTAATTTTATGTTAAAATTACTTTAATATAAATGAAATAGAATAAAATTTACAATACATAATTCAAATGATCCATCTCATGTTCTTTTCTCTACTTTTTCATCTCAAACAATGGCAAAAGAATGTTTAAATGATAAATATCTTACTCTTACTTCGAATATTATAGATGAAAATAATGCATGCACTCCATTCAAAGATAACATAGATGCACATAGTATTCCAATTTCACAAGACAATTTATTACATATTAGAAAATATTTAACATCTTCTCTTACCCCTCTCCCTAGTGATAATGGAAGTGATAATGAGTATCATAGTGAACATGCAAATGAATATGACAATGAGAGTTGATACTAAAGTGATACTTATACTTGTCCTCTTTCAAATGAACAAAATTTTGATTGTGATAATGCATGAAATAATGATGACTATTAATCATACAATGAAGAAGAAAATGCATCTCATGCTTCTAACTCTTCTCTCACTCCTCTCAGACATAATGCATTAAAAAATGTTGCTTCTACTTCTATGCATGATTCTATTTTAAATGATGCACATGTCAATGATAACATCAAATCTTCTATTTAATTAGAATGTGATTCACTAAATACTAAAGATACAAATGAATATCTCAAGTCAACCCTACTATACTAGCACTTGTTTCTCACTCTCCACCCAAAGAGTATGGTAGCCCACATCCCTCTACTAAGGTCCAAGTTACCCTTACTCCAAAGGTTCAAGTGAGCACACCCCCTCTCTATGATCTAATTTCTAAATCTAGCATTCCCAAGGCTAAAATAAATGATGAAACTCAATGTTTAAATGAACCACTTCAAGATAATAATATACCATCTCAACAGATTATTTATTTGATGCATGCAGTTGGTGAATTGCAACACCAAGTACATCTCCTTACTTTGGAACATAAGGCTTATAAGTCTTAAATGGATGCTAATGACTTGCATGGTAACCCTCTTCTAAAGACATTTGTCAAAGCTTCATTGCCTAAGCATTTCTACATACCATCATTACCTTAATTTGATGGAAATAGAAATCCATTCATACCCATTAAAGCCTTTAAAAAGGCTTTAACATCTCATGTGAGTCCTTTGATTCTACTTAAGTTGTTCCAATAGACATTAGTGGGTAATGCACATAATTGGTTCTTTCATCTACTCCGTATTGGTTCCTTGCATACATATGATGACTTAGAGGAGACATTTCTTAGATTATACATAGAAAAAATGGGTCCTCATGTTACATATGAGACACTTACCACATTGCATCAGAATCCTTTATATCTAGTTAGTGATTATATCTTACAATTTAAGACTTACATGTTACACTTGATCTATAAACCAATATATTTATAGGTTTAACATATCTTTATTAAGTGGATTTACCAAACCCTCCTACAATATATATTATATCAAATAATGTCCTCCTTTAGGCACTTATGTTATATAGTTTTAACCTTGGAGAATAAATTAAGATTGATTTAGTCAAATTTAGTTGATTAGGTTACTCTATATTTCATAACATTACCTCCATATATAGCTCATATCACACAACATCCACCATGTCTCAAACAAGATAGGAGACCACAGCTAGAAAATCAACTAGCTAAGAATAGAGAGCTAATTTTTAGATCACCACCTATAGTATGCACTATAGAGAATAGTATTAGGACACCACTATAGTTTGATTTAGAGAGGGATATCCCATATGTCATATTATCATCACTACTAGATAAGAGGTTAATCACATTGCCTTCTACTCATCATTGAGATCCACATCTTTTACACAGATAGCCACATTGGCCTTTTTGTAACTATCATCATATCCATAGACATAGAGACAATGATTTTTATGGACTCAAGGAATATATTAATAGATGTGTTGATAATGGTATCATAACATTCACACTAGGGGCTCCAAGATCTCCTCCATCATGGATCTATAGACCTCATTCCTCCATGACTGAGTCATCCCAAGACATTCTTTCATAGGAATCATTAGTTACTCATCATGAGAGTAATGTAGTTTCCAAGATAGAGCCTCATAAGAGATCTCCTATTCCACCTACTCAGAGGGTTTGGATGCTAGTATAGTAGGAGTAGCCTACATATATAAGTGTAGTTTTTGGAATACATAGTATAATTCCATATACATATCTAGCACAGTCATAAGCACCGCCATAGATTTTTTAGGGTCTTATCTCACATAACAACCTGCTATAGTTAAGACTAAATAAAATTACATCATAGAGTACTAATCTAGACATATATTCACTATAGCTAAGTTTTTATGGTCTTGTCTCACATAGCAACCCATTATAGTTAAGATTAGATAAACCCACATCATAGAGTACTACTCCATATAGATATTCACTATAGAAAGTTTTCAAGGACCTATTTCACATGGTAACCTACTATGATTGATATTAGATGAGCCCCCCATCATAGGTTACAGTTCCATCTTGATCAATTTCTCAATTATATACATCATAGCAAAGGCCACAGGGTGTTATTTCATGTAGAAATGCACTATGATTGTGGATAGATGAGCCTCCTTCATAGCACATAGTTTCAATTGTACATCCATTGAGGTTACATATTATAGAGTCTCCATGTAAATATATAGTTAGTGCACCATAGACATCATCGGATATAAGACATGTTCCTACACAACTTGAGAAATATGGCCACTTGTTCAATTGGCCATCAGGATTTAGATAGTGATATCGTAGCGATGGGGTTGATATGCATAGAGTGATATCTTACATCCCCTTATACTAAAAAATATCATTCCTAGTTCTAAATAACCATTTCTTGTAAACACAGAGAGCTCATACACTTCCATGGAGGCCTCTCTTAGAGTGACCACTACATCAATGATAGTTTAAGACTCTAGATAGTTTCCAGCTATATTGAGGTATCATGCCTCTACACATAGAGAGAATTTTTAGATAGATTCTTCTACTACCAGATGGGTCCCTAAGATCCCCATAGTTGCATCCACTTCTCAAAGTAATAGGGGGACCCCACAGTTGGTTTCAACTATAGATATTTCAAATCACTTACAACATACATATCTTTTAGAGTCATAGACTCAGCCCTTCCATTATGGTTCATGATCACACATAATCCCTCTCCTTGATAGAGGACACTATGATAGGGAATATCTTATGAGACTCATCAGTTAGTATCATTTATGCTTAACTTACTTGTACATAGTTTATTTTTACTTACTTCTACATAGCTTATTTCAAAATACCAAAAATAATAAAATATTTTAAAACACCAAAAAGAATATAACATGTCAAAATATAAAAATATTCAAATAATTCAAAACACCAAAAACACTTTTCAATTACATGCATTATCCATGATTTACATTTCTACTACCATGCTAGACTTACATTTTGTTGTTCTATGATATTGTTTTATGATTTATCTATATTACCATGCTTCACTTGATCTCCTTTGAGTATGTGTAGTGATACCCAGATCTTTGATTGCTTTATTCTACCCATTGAGGGGGCATCCTAATTTTACATTCAAGACATACATTGACATATCTACCCATCAAGGGAATCTCCTACATGACTACACCATTCAGGTTATGTCATTCCTACACCACACACTCTATTTATCATGTTGATGTACATTACTTACTAGCTTACATAGATTATTCTATCAATACTCACTAGTATATAGCACTTATGTATTTATTAGCATCTACCTAGTCTTGTACTGCATGTTTTACATAATTTCACTTCTTAATTTGATTAGTTAGACACAATCTTATTTCCACCATTTACATGCTTGCCTTTATTACTTTGAGTAGCTAGATGAGATTACATTTCTTAGTTTTTATTTTTTCTCTTGTGTGTGTCTTAGGACATTTGCCAATATCATTTGCTTGTACTTTTCTATGTGTTTGTGGCCCTTATACTAACCTTTTTTGTTTTTAGTTATATGTGTATGTGGCATTTAAACATTCCTTGTATGATTAATTTCTTGGTTTGAGTCACATGTGCCCATGTCACTTGTTTACCTAGACCCTTGGCCTTTTTTGTATGCTTCTTGCCTTGTGTGCTTGTTTGCTTATTTTCTTCTCCGATGTTAGCAATACCATGATCCAAATCATGCATTATCTTGCCTTCTTGGATGCCATGATGGACATCATGCTTCATCCCTCCTTGAAAACTAACAACTAACCATATTTCCACTTTTAGTTCAGTAAACTATACATGTTATTACATTGTTACATCTATATAGGCATACTCATGTTGGTCTGACAATATCAAATACAAACTATTTTATATATTGAGACGTATTTTTTATTATCATTGTTATATCATGTATTAAATGACATAATACACTTGTAAGGATATTTTTTTTGAGGGTAGTCATTTTAGGATCTTCATTCCTACCCTCAAAATAGGGGGTAATAAAGAAGGGTTTTGTCATAGATATAAGATCCTTCGACCAATCAAAAATCAATTTTTAGAACACTTAGAATAGCAATCAGAACCCAAAACAAGTAGAATAGACTAGAAAAATAGTGGTGAGCATAGAATAGTGATCAAAAATAGTAAAGGACAAGAGCACCATATTTGGACTATAATACTAGACAACAAAGTATCTTATATTTGGTTCTCCTAGCCAAATATACAAAATTTCTAAAAATACATAGAAAGGTAAAGTCAGTTATAGTTTTTTCAACTACAGTGTAGTTTAGATTTAGTAGTTTTAGTAAATTTTTACTTAGAGTATCTAGATATAGGGGGAAATCATGCATGGTGTGATGGCTCTCACTTCCAATTTTAGATTAGATAGTTGGTACAACTTCTAGATCATAATCCATGTTATATACACCAGTGATTTGGGGTAATGTGCACAACACATTTTCCTTCTTTTCTTTCCAAGTTTAGTGTATTACCTAGGTATTCTTATTATTTTCATGCCTTATTCTATTTGTAGGTAGTTGGCATCATTTCAGAGTGGCTTTCATATAAGCTTAGTTCTTAGTTTTGGAGTGGCTTTCATACAAGACTAATCTCCAATTTTTAGAGTGGACAAGATTGGCCTAGTTCTCAACACATGTTTGGTTATACACACCACATTATCAAATTACAGAACATTCGTGAGATTCATGAGCCAGCTCATATGACACATGTTTATATTATTATCAGTTCATAGCTTTACACTTAGTGAGAAATGATGGAGCCAAAGGACTAGTTAGCCTTTGTATTCTTGAGCCACCTACTTAGAGGGATTAGACACATAGTCAAAACATTTATTAACACATGCATGATCACATAACTTCACTTAGTGGGTGATGATGGAGCGAAAGGGCTAGGTTTTATATCCTTAAGTCACCCTCAAGGAATTGAGCACTTAGCTCTATTCATGATATTACTGTTGATACAACACATACCCAACATCACTCAACATCACTCAACATCACAATATATTTACACTTCACACTGTGCTCTCTCTATGCACAGTCAACATCACACATATTCATGGACTTCACCCTTGAAAATAAGTTTAGGTATGATTTTTACTTTTCCTTTATCCTAGTATTTCACTTTATTTCATCACTAAAATAAAGGGGGTGAAATGTAGTCATATAAAATGTCCAAATTGGTAGTTTAAGTGTGGCTTGTGACACTCTATCTATAGTTCCATTTTGCATGCTCTTATGACCCTTATACACACCTTACTCATTGTTAGTAATTTTGAACCTTTATAACAATCATTCCACCTCAACCAAACTATATTTCCTAGGGAAATCCTATTCTCTTAGGTCCTAAGCCTATAGGATAGGATCACCATAGTTGGACTATAGATTTTGACCCTAGGGTATCCTATTTTTTGTGTTCCTATCCATTTTCACTTTGAGCCCCAATGGTTATTTTCATCTAATCCCTATCCTTAATTATGTTGGCCTAGTGTGAATACATCTAACCCATGACCAATTATTCCTTCTAAAATCCCATCCAAAGCTCATTTATAGAGGGAGGTGACAAATCTTACAAAGTAAGCAAGAATACAAATAAATCACTAAGGAAATCTTCCCTATTCTCTACATATGGTCACCCAACACAGTTGTAAACCTACTCAAACCCTCATACCAATCCTTAGCCACCTCAACCACTCTCAATTTGGAATTTTTGTATTTACATCACACTAGTTAAAAAAACACATTAGGTTGGAGAACTACATATGGCTTGATCCCTCTTTTGAGTATTGGTATATAGGTTGTGTCCCCATACAAGGGGTGTAAATTTCACACTCAGTGCATATTACACACTAACCCCCCTTTCTCAAGTGATTCAAACATCATTTTATCAATCATGATTGAGGGTTAGGGTTTTGAAGATTAAATCATCTCTATAGTGAGTTTCATCGATAATCAACACTTAATATTTCGTCAAGCTCACATAGACAATACAAACACCCAAAAAGTTTTAGGTCTATGTGACTAGTTTGGAAAATAGCAGTAAGATTGGAATACAACACCAAACCCCAAGGTTTCATTTTTTTGGTGCTCCTATCCTTTCACTAAATGAAGGCCAAATCTAAGATTTGACACTTTCCCAATCCTATAAAGCCAATTTTAACTTCCGTATCAACTGTCTCAGTATGATTTCAAGCTAAGTTATATTTCTCCTTATTTATTATTATTTTTAGAAAGGTAAAAAGGAAAAATAAATTATACAAATTAGGACTATAATTATATCTATATTTTGTAATAATTTATTAATCTAGACCCTTAACTAAAATAGGAATAAAACTCCATTATTACCAAATAATTTAAATCAATTATCATATTTCCCAAGGAGTCTTTCCAACCTCCTTTATGTTATAAGTATTTTAGGTCAAATCCTAGTTGTTGAAAATGTCTTACATTACAAGTAGTTTTTTCTTATGTAGGATCAACATGATTATGCCAAAATTAAGCACCATCCAAGAATAATGTGATTGTTAGATCTTGTTAGCATGGATGTTTTTGATTTTTTAAACTTGAGGTGTTTTTTTAGATGCATATCTTATATTGGTTTCATATTGAGTAATGATTGTAAATCTCCCATATGAATTTGAGGAACACCCACATATGTTCATAGTATTAACTTGGTAATTATCTTACTCATTTATATGTGGATTAAAACATTTGTATTTGTAAGGAGAGATATTAAGTTTATTTTAATGTGTGAGTATGAATTAATCATGTCTATGATCATCCAATTATAAAAAAGTAAATGATTCATATTCTTTAAGTAATGTTATTTCCCTTAATGGGGAAAGAACACCTCTACTAATATTAATTGAAATTTTAAATATGAGGGTCTAAATGCTAAGGCATATGATGTAATTTTAAATCGAATAGCATAATATTGAAGGGATTCAACATAATGTTGTTTGAAATTATGCAAATGTTATAATGTAAGTCTAGGTAAATTGTGTATATTGAAAGCCAAAAATAAGACATCTTCTAATTTTGAAAAAGTGGTTAATAACCTTTAGGTAATCTATAAAACCAATTGTGAGCTTCATCGGTGATACTCATATGAAAGGCTTTTATCAATAGTTTGTCATATTTATTCTATCAACCAAAATAATGTACATATATAATCATGTGATCAAAGGGATCTTTATGATGATCAAAAAGTGGTAATTTTTATAGTTTAAAACCTTGTGGATAAGGATATTCAAATATGCATTTTTTAATCAGTTGATTATGGAATGAGGTAATACTTGCATTAACATTATCGTGGGCCATTTGCATTTGAATTATATATACTTCACTTTGAATCTCTCTAATATCACTCAGACATGATATCATCACTATCAATGGTGGTATTTGGCAAATGTGTTATCATTTGTTCTAATCTACAACATCTTTTGAATTTAGGCATATTGGTATTATCATCCTTATGAATAACAAGGGTGAGTTCAGAATCACTAATTTAGGATATGTTGGCAATGGTATCAGATCTTTGAATTTTGTAACTTTTGGCCTATTATTTGATAATTCATCCACCTTTTGTAATGATATAAAAATTATAAATTTAGGTGTTTTTGGTAAATTTAATTCTTTTGATATGTTAGGAACCTTTTGTATGGATAAATATTTTGTCATATAAGAATTAATTTGTGTATAAACCTTGGTTGATATTGGTAAAAATGCATTTTTTGGAATATTGGGATATTTTTCCACTTTAGTTTTTTAATTCACCCTCATTCATGGTGACTTGATTGTATTTGATAAAGATTCCATGATATCTTTATTCAATCTTAATTTTGAATATCAAATGAAGGAACAAGTGACTCATCACCCTTGATAAGGGGGATTTTGTTTGGAAATGTTGTAATAGTGGGAGTTTAAATTAATATTTTTAAAGTAAAATTCCCTTTTTGATTATTTTATAAATCAACCATGATTACATTATGCATTTGGTGAATTTTTTCATGATCGTACAATGGAATATTTTGTCTATATTAATCAAATGTGTATGTAGGAAGTGAATAAAAAGTTTGACGATCTATTTTAGGATTGTTTGAATTATATTTTATGATGGTTGTGGCATATAACTAGTTAGAGGGATGGTATCTAGCATATTTTAAATCTTTATGATCATGTGCTTGTGCACTTGGAAAAAAATTGTGATCTATTTTCACTCCTTCCTTGATAGAAAGTTGGATAGTTTCATAACCATAATCATCAAAAAAATCTATATTATCCATGATGAAATAAGTAAAGAAAAAAATATGGAAAAAATAACAAAAATAAATCAAATATATAATACTTATGTGACAATCAAACTCATAGGTTGGGTTCACCAAATGTTTAACCCTAGGTTTTAATAAAGGGATATATAGGGTTAAAGGGTATTATATTAGATTTTACACAAGTATAGTAAAGTAATATAATGAGTAAGATAATTAATATAAAATCAAATAAATAATATTATAAAGTTATAAAATTTATATTTCTAAAGATAGTAAATTATATTTATTGATAGATATTGTAATAAAATAGAACAATTAATACTTAATTGGTCTACTATGCTAATGCATGGTCTAATGTAGAACAAGTTGGAAGTATATTGGAAGATGATCCTAGAAATTTTTTCAAATTATAGGAATATTATTTATGTTGCCTTGAATTCTTGTGTCAAATTTGAACAATTATGTTGATGCAAGTGTTTGACTATGATAAAGGTGTCTGGTACATAATACTGACTGGATCTAGATGTGGCCAATTAAAACCTTCTAGGTTTTCTATCACTTTTATTCTGATGTATTTAGATTGCATGCATAATTTTTCACTCTATCAAATTATCAAACCCTATATACCTCAACTTTGGAGTTATTGTGTAAAAAATGGGTTAATGCACTCACGATGTTGAGCTACCCTTAAGACCCCTCTATCAATGGGTGTTGCCTATATAGTTAATACTCTAAAGAGGGCCTCATAGTTATGTAGTTATCTCCTATGTTTTGGCTTGTGTGTATATTAATATGAAATGTGTGATAAATAATGGAATGTAGTGACCTATCTTGTGACTTAGAAAATATGGCTCATGGACTACTCTTTGAATGCTTCAAATCTATGAAAATACTACTCATATGATTGATTTAGAAATAAGAATTAATAATGTAGTTTTTATCAATTTAATGCTTGATTTAATGTTCCTTAGTATCTTTTTATGTGATTTGTATATTACTACCCCTTTCCTCTCTATGTATGATCTATCCATGATCTAGAGTTTAGATATTATCTATGGGGTAGAGGGTACAATCTATATTAAATATGTTTATGGTGGCCTGATAAAGATAGAGATAGCATTTATTATTAGATTGGGAGTTTATAGTTTAGATATAAAGGTGAGGGTCACTATATATATTTTGTTATCACCCCATATATATTTATATTTAGATTATATTGATATATGGTCACGTATATATAAGACCTATATAATGAAAAATTAATGGATGATACGGTATCCCCTCTCTATATATGGGGTCAAGACCCCCAATATATATATATATGGGGAACTATATTAAGGATCCCCCCCCACCCATACCCTACTCTCTTGTCTCTCTGAACTTAAATATAGATTTTCTCCCATATATAAATAGGCATATTGACTTTAGTGATAGAATGTTACATCCAGGTGATTTCTAGGTGAGGTATGAATGAGGGTTGATCTTGAATATGTACCAATCCATTTTAGAAAAATCTTGCAATAAATCACTTATTCAAACCTTTAATATAATTTTCATTTATAAATTAGATGACTTTTGGGAGCTAGACACTTTGTAGGAAAGTTAGACACTTACATCGTAGTAGGTGTCCACCTAGGACTCAAGTATCCAAGAAGATAGAAATAGGTGAAGGTATAGAGCTAGTGGTGAAGGATAATAATCAAGTTTAGAGATTTTTTCATAATACATAAGGTTTGGTCATCTGAATAAAAATGTTTGGACTAAGAGATAATAATTCATGTGCAAAGAGATAGTGAATGTGAGCCTTTCAGCAATGGGTAGGTCTATAATTGATAGATATAGCCATGATGGATATTTTACAAGTGTACAAGACTAGATTACTACATAAATTATATTTTAGTATCTACAAGAGGTGAATGTAAAAGGGGATTTTTATCATGGGCAGGCCTATAGACTAGGTCATAGGCTAGAGTTTCTAAGTTTTATAAGAAAGTGTATGGGAATGAGGTGCATAGTACTCGTAAGAACTAGGTAATGATTTTATTTCATCTTGATTTTGAGACTATTTTATGAAGTTAAATAGGGTAGCATGAAAATATGTAATAAGATGATATGTTGCATTAAAAATTCCTTTTCATGCAAACTTAGTAGCTAAATAATTACTTAATAAAATAACTAAAATGCAAAACAACACAATAATAATGAGAATTTTTCTAATTTAAAGATGCAAATTTGGAGTGCATTATTTATTTGAAGTAAAATTTAAGGTTTAATATTTCCAAAATTCATCTCAAACTCCTTTCCCTCCAAGGTGCATAATTGGAAAGATCCATTTTTAAGGACTTCTATTACCAAATATGGACCTAACCAATTATGTCTGAATTAAAACCTTCTCCTTTATTTTTATCAATTTTGTTATTGAGTCTTAGGATAAGGTATCATACTTTAATAGGGTACTCCTAAAAATTTTTATTGTATTGTTAGCACATAAGATCCACGTAATAAATTTAATTTTGTGTATCCACAATCTAATGCTCAGCTAAAGTTTCTAGTTCAGGCATGTGTGTTTCTACACCCTTAATGATCAAGGAGACCCTAAAGAGAAACGTGAAGGCTATAAATTTATACCTGTATGGGAAGAATGAATATATATATATATATATATATATATATATATATATATATATATATATATATATATATATATATATATATATATATATATCCAAAAGAATGGAATATAGGGTTGCCCTTATAGGCATATGAATGCTCATCCTATAAGCCCACAATGCAAGATAGAGATGAAGGTATCAATCTCTTTTGTTGTCTTTAATGGTCTTGACTAAAATTTGTCTTTAACATTTTGTTTATGGTCTCCAGTTGATCATTGGCCTAGGGGTAGTATATTGAGGTTGCATGATGAGATATATCAAATTTATTACATATCTCATGCACCTAATGGTTTTTAAAAGGGGGGATCCATTATTTGTGATAATGAATTTTATAAATCTAAACCTATAAATGATTTGATTTAAAATGAATTTATAAATTATCAATATAGTGATATTATTCAAGGGCATCACTTATGCCCACTTAGTGAAATAGTTAGTGGTAATAATAATGAAGTGGTGGCCATTAGAAAAATCAAGAGAAAGCTTTTTGACTAAGTCTAGCCCTCGAGTGGATAAGGTCCATGGTGTGACAATGGGTTGGAGTGCCCAAGTAGGAATGTGGATATCATGGGAGAATTGTTAACATTTATCAAATTTCATCACATATTTTATGATGTCTTATTAAGGAATAGGAAAAAATATCCCATCATATGGATGTTTCAATTATTTGTGTAGCCACCAAGGTGTGCACTATTAGTGTAGGTTTTTATTTTTCCATATTATTTAATTAGGGAATATTATATATTTGTGCATACATGGAGTTTTCCTACATTTGTGGGATAGGCTAGCTTATGTGGATATGTGTCTCATATATGTGTCATAGGTGTCATAAGAATGTCATAAGTAACTCCTTTGACCAACTATTCTGGGTATGGGAGTTACTTCTCTATTCTTAGCACCTTGTCACCACCTTTCATGGAGGAGTTACAGTCTATTCTTGGGGTGATTTGACCACCTTTTGTGGAGGAGTTACTTACGTGCTCTCCTATATGTATTCTTCACTTTGGCCATCTTAAGTTAATCGAATATTAGGTTTTGCTCCTATTTGTATTTTGTAAATTACTTCTTTCAGTGATTTCACTTTGCTTTAGCTTCTTTGTGGTGTGCACAAGCTTCGTCTCATGTGATCACTTGACCATTGAATTTGCATTATTTAGACCTTGGAAACAACTTTGATATGGTATCAGAGCCACCCTGATAATCGTGTGTCTAGTTATGTTATTAGTTTATTCTAAAATCTTGAGTTTTTTACTTGCAAAGGATCTTCAATTTTGTTATTTGCATGCATTATGTTTGTACTAGCATATAAGCCTTGATGTAGATTTGTAGGTTTGACTCATTCTCCATGTGAAGCATATGAGCATACCTGCATGTAAATAATCTGCAAGTTTTCTTGGAACGTCATTGATGTTATTGAAAAACTAGTGTGTTGGCATTTGACATGTGGAGAGCCTCTTAAGCTTTCTTGAATGCTGCATGAGCCATACAGCTTGGTGTCTCCTAAAAACCCCTCTCTTCCACTTTGGCATTATCTCCTTAACCAGGCATTTAGATATGTTGTGAAAATGTTCTTAAAGTGTGAAGTTATTTGCTAAAATCAGCCTCAAAGACCAGTGTGGACCGTACGGTCTGTACACCTACACAGTTTTCACTCACCTCTCACCTTGGCGTTTTAGTTTGGCTTTGGATAATAGAAAAAGGAGGCATTGGAGTTGTTTTGTCTTCACCAAGCTACTATATGGAGATCTGCATAGTCTTTCTACTGATGCACAATCAAAACAACAAACAAAAAGACCAAACCCTTAAAAATGGTGCCCTTTTTCATTTTGGCACTCCATGTGGGCCCTCACACAGCCTTTATTTGGTAAAATCTGCCTTTGTTTCTTAAATTCTTAGTCAAATTTGACTTTTCAAATCTTAAATCAGTCAATTTGGTTAAAAAATGAAGATTTAAGGCTGTATTTTACATTGTGGGCAATTTGGGGTTTTTTATTTTAAGTTTGAGTTTTCGTCTGTCGAAGTCGAAGGGTGAGGCCTGAGTTGGCATAAGGCCAATTACCCCTCACTAAGACCTCTTTTGGATTTATCACTCCATGCTGAGTCCAACGAGTGGTTGGAAGGGCACTTTCTCTCTCAAAACAGGCATTTTTAAAATGTTTTAGTGCTATTTTTTTGTAAAATTACTAGTTTATGGGAAATTAAAACTTTAAAATCTTGTAAACGGTAGCTCAGATTCGAGTGTCATCTTTTGAAAAAGTTCTTAGTTTTCAATTTTCCACAACTTAGGCTAGATAATTGTCAAAAAATCACTACTTTATAAAGTGCCAAAATTTTGGGTCTCCCGAGACGCATTTTCGGCTGGGTCCAACGTCTTATTTGCTTGGGTTATTAACTTGACTTGCACAAATTTCTCTAAGATGAATTTTTAGCTAATTCCAACATATTTTGAGAGTGCACTTGCATATTTTGGGGGGATCAACATTTTATTTTTGGGGGTGGGGGGGTTGATTGTGTTTCAGCACTTTGTTTACTTTTGTTATCTTTCTCCTTTCTGCATACTTTCACAAACTTGCAATCAACACAATTTCACCTAAATTCAGCTTAAAATGGATTCCTTTCAACTTAAACCCATAACACCCTTCAACTATCATGAATGAAAGATTAAAATGTCAATCATTCTTAGAAGTAAAGGGTTGTATAGGTTCACCATGGGTACCGAAGTAAAACCCAACACTGATGCTGAAAAGGTCAAGTGGTACAACCGTAGTGATGAAGCTTATAGATTACTGAGCTTGTCCATGTCTCTAGAACTTCTCTTCCATTTAGAAACCTCTAAGACTCCCAAAGACATATGGGACACCTTAGAAACCTTATTTGGGAAGCTTGATGAGATGAGAGGTCATGAGCTCAAAAATAAACACATAAGTCTAAGTCTTAGCAACTTTGACACCCTACAAGACTTCTTCACTAAGTTTAAGGCCCTTAGATTACAATTGAAAGAATTTAAGATAGAGAAGAAATATGCTCAACTCATCCTTTCTATTCTCACATAGTTAGGTCCAAGATATTCAGTCTTTGTCTCCACTTTCCATGCCACAAAAAGTGCCCTTGGCACTACATGGAAAATGCCTTCTTTGGATTCATTCATTGCTGACTTGACGAGGGAGAAAGATAAGATAATTAAAATGGGTACAATGAATTCTCCTCGACCCCAAGCTTTGATAGCTGGAAATGGTAAGGATAAGACTTCAACAAAGGAGAAGAAGAAAAAGAACAAGGACCATGAGAAGAAGAAAGAAAACAACAATCTTGCCAAAAACAACACTAAGTCTTCCTCCTCTAATGCTAAACCTGAGAAGGAGAAGGTTAAGTGTGCCTATTGTAATAAGATAGGGCATGATGAACACAAATGCATGAAGAAACAAATAGATCACCTAACTCATCTTCTAGAGAAGCACAACATAGGTGTTCCTGAGTCCATCAAGCAGAATTCATCTACCCAAGATTCTACTAAGGCAAAAGGCAAGGGTAAGGAGAAAGAAAAGGGAAAGTCCCTTGTAGCTACAACAACTTCTACATCTTTATGGGTCATTGACTCGGGTGCTTCTCACCATATAGGCTCTTCCCTAGTTGAGTTTCCATCTTTAGAGCCTTGTAGTACGACTTCAATTAGTTTGGGTGATGACACATCAGTTTCCATTTTAGGGAGAGGGTTAGTTGAAATGGAAGGAGGAACATTCAATAATGTTATAAGTGTTCCTTCTCTTTCAACCAATCTCCTATCAGTGTACCAAATCACTCACATTGGTTGAGGCATGAGAGTTGAGTTTTCACCAGATTCAGTGGCTATTAAGGAGTTGCATAGTGATACTACAGTGGCAGTGGGTAGGGCAGATCACCAAGCAAGGTTATACACCTTCTCACATTTTGCACCTGATTCTTCTCTAATAGCATTGTTGACTCATTCAGAAGGAGTTAGCAAATTATGGCATGAGAGGTTTGGCCATCTTAACTACTGCTACCTTGAGCAACTTTGTAAACATGACGTGGTCATTGGATTGCCTTGTGTCCAATTCTCAAAAGGACTTTGTGAGGGGTGCTCCCTTGGGAAGCATCCTAAAGAAAAATTTGATAAAGGTAAAGTTTGGAGGGCTTCAAAACCTTTGGAGTTAGTCCACAGTGATGTATCAGGACCCTTTCCCAAACCATCTTTCACAAGGGCCAAGTACATCCTCACTTTCATTGATGATTACTCTAGGAACACTTGGATATATTTTCTCAAACAAAAGTCTGAAGTGTTTGAAAATTTTCTAGACTTCAAGGCTCTTGTTGAGAAATAGAGTGAGAAATCCATCAAGGTTCTTGAAACTGATAATGGAGGGGAGTATGTCAGCAATAGGTTTGAGTAATTTGTCACCATAGAGGGGATTGATTTGTAGTGCACAGTCACTTATAGTCCTTCACAGAATGGGGTTGCAAAACACAAAAATAGGTTCTTGAAAGAGATGGGTAGCTGTATGATTCACTCCAAATCCTTAGCACCATGATACTAGGCCAAAGCCATCAATTGTGCTTGTTATATTCAAAATAGGGTTCCTCAAAAAACTTTAAAAGGGATAACATCCTTTGAAGCTTGGCATAAAAGGAAACCTGATGTTGAGCACCTTAGGGTTTTTATATCCCCATCCATGGCCCACATACCAAAGAAGAAATGCAAAGCTATGGAACATCGGTCTAAGCCTTGCATCTTTGTAGGATATCCAGATGGTGTTAAGGGGTATCACCTTCTAGATATGACCACTCATGAGTTGTTCATTGAGAGAAGTGTCCACTTTTAAGAGAGTCCTAGAGACTCAACACTTGGCACTTCTTCTCTCTCATAAGACCTACTTCTTCATGATGATTCCTCAAATTCAGATTAACCATAGCAGGTTATTGAGCTAGAGATATCTTCTTCTTCTTCGAGTTTAGACAATAAGGATAGTGATGTAGAGTCATCCACCTCTAGTCAGTTAGAGGATGAGGAGTTAGCACCTGACTCACCCACTTTTGGGCTACTTTGGGCTAGACAGACACTTGAGAGTGCTGGCACTTGGATAGGAGATATCATAAATGATAGACATACTAGGGGGATTTTCAGAGAGATCCACATGCCTTCTTTGCCTCAATTTTAGATCCACAAACTTTTTGATAGGCATCGGGAGTACCTAAGTGGGATAGTGCTATGGAGGAAGAATATTCTTCCTTAATGAAAAATCACACTTGGGAATTGACTTCACTTCCTAAGGGAAGGAAGATGGTTTGATGTAGGTGGATATATCAAACCAAGTTTGTAGTAGATGGGTCAGTTGATATGTACAAGGTGTGATTGGTTGACAAGGGTTTCTCATAGGTGGCAGGCATTGACTAATCAGAGACCTTTGCACCCATTGTAAAGATGACTTCTATCTGACTCACCTTGGCTATTACTATAGCACATGGTTGGGATGTGCACTAGATGGATGTGAAGAGTGCCTTTCTTCACTGAGACCTAGAGGAGGATATTTACATGGAGTAGCTGCCAAGATTTATTCAAGATCCTTCCTTAGTATGCAGACTTAGGAAATCTATATATGGCCTCAAACAAGCCCCTTGGGCTTGATATGCCAAGATGGATTCCTTCCTTCTCATAATGGGTTTCACTAAGTGCCATTCTGACCCCAATGTCTACTTCTTGATGATTCACTCCTGATTTTGGTTTTATATATTGATGACCTTTTGATCACTGGGAGTTATTCATCGGCTATTGCAGCGGTGAAGATATCTCTCCAAGATAGATTTGACATGATAGACTTGGGTTTGTTGCACTACTTCCTTGGCATCAAGATCTTATAGTCAGATTTAGGGATTTCTCTTGCACAACCTAAGTATGCTCTTGATTTATTGTCTCAATTTCACATGGCTGATTGCAAGCCATCTCCAACTCCCTTTCTATCAGGAGTCAAGCTTGAGGCTAACTGTTCTTCACCATTAGTTGATGCCACTCGGTATCAAAAACTTGTTGGCAATCTCATCTACTTGACTCACACCAGGCCTGACATATCATATGCAGTGGGACTTGTCTCTATATTTATGCAAGAACCTCATGAGCTACATTGGAAAGTAGCTAAGAGGATCTTGCATTACATACAAGGTTCACATAGATATGGGATTCATTACAGATCTGGCATAGAGGTTGACTTGATTGGTATACTAATTTAGACTGGGCTAGTGATTCAAAGACTCACAAGTCCACTTTTGGTTACAATTTCTCTCTAGGTTCTAGTCTTATCAGTTAGTCTAGCAAGAAGCAAGATATTATTGCTATATCATCCATAGAGGTAGAGTACAGGGGAGCTCTTAATGTAGCTATTGAGGCTATTTGGCTTCAAGGGATACTTTCTGAGTTTGGCATTCCTATCAAGTAACCCACCATCATTTATTGTGACAACTAGAGTACCATTCAAATTTATAGGAATCTAGTTTAACACCAGTAGACCAAGCACATAGAGATTCACATTCATTTCATTCGGGAGCTTATTCATAGTCAGGTCATTGAATTGATATTTTGCTAGTCTTCAGAGTAGGTTATAAATATCTTCACCAAACCTTTTAGTGAGAGAAAGTTCATTCATCTATGAGCTCTTCTTGGGGTGTGGTCCACATCTTCAGCAGCATCATCTTTGGGGGGGCCTTTAGCCTCTTCATTTCTTTTATGTCTCTCTTTTGGAGGGGAGTTTTTTCCTATGGGTTTTTTCATTTTCTCTATCTTATGGGAGATTGCATTTTTACATGGGTACCTCATCAGGCCTAGTTGTCAGGACCCATTTTATATTTCCACACTACCCACCTAAGTTATGCTTATGGGGGGGTGTTAGTGTAGGTTTTTATTTTTACCTATTATTTAATTAGGGAATATTATATATTTGTGCATACATGGAGTTTTCCTACATTCATGGGATAGGCTAGCTTATGTGGAGATGTGTGTCATAGATGTGTCATAGGTGTCATAAGAATGTCATAAGTAACTCCTTTGATGGGCTATTCTAGGTATGGGAGTTGCTTCTCTATTCTTAGCACCTTGTCACCACCTTTCATGGAGGAGTTATAGTCTATTCTTGGGGTGTTTTGACCACCTTTTGTGAATGAGTTACTTACATGCTCTCCTATATGTATTCTTCACTTTGGCCATCTTAAGTTAATCAAATATTGGGATTTTCTCCTATTTGTCTTTTGCAAATTACTTCTTTCAGTGATTTCACTTTGCTTTAGCTTCTTTGTGGTGTGCACCAGCTTCATCTCATGTGATCACTTGACCATTGCATTCACATTATTTGGACCCTGGAAACAACTCCAATATGCACCACAAATTCCACCATGAAAATGGAAATAGATTTCTTAAACTCCTCTTGGTTAAAGCATCTAAGGAATATGTCATTAAAAGCCTTTTAATTTATAACTTCATAAAGAATTGCATATTTAGACCCAATAACATGAAGAGGTCATATATATTTTGAGTTGGCACCTTTGGGATATTTAAAATCAACTAAGTATTTTATGTAAATTGGTTTTATGTACAAACACACTCAGCTACTAAAATAGTTTGAATGCAGTGTTACAATATCCAAATGTAGGCAATGTAATACAATATTTTGATAACCAAATCATTCAAACATGTGTACTAAATATAAAAATAATTGTACAATAATACAACTAATGGATAGGAGAGAGTATATATTATTTGATGATATATACTATACTTTAAAAAAAAATTATATTCTTTTTAGTCTTATAAATCAAATCTATGTTTTATTCATTCAGGATTTTGACTATTTTTATTCCTTAGACATGATTGATAAATCTGGACACTTTCATCCATGTAAGTTTCCTCCTCTAAATGTTAGTGTCCCTCAAAAAATATAAACTCTTTTCTAGATCTGTTAATTATGTTTTTTTGTATTTGTTATCACCTTTCTTCTAATGTCTTCAAACCCTGTAAATAGGTTGTCACTCTTTATCAAATGATCAAACCCTAGATCTTCACCCTTAGAGTGATTGTGGGAAAAATAGGGTAGTGGGATCACAATGTTGATATGCCCTAAAGACCCATCTATTAATGGGCATTTCCTAAATATATAATACTCTAAAGAGGGCCTCAGACTTATGTAGTTTTCCCCTAGTTGTTGTCTTATGTGTACACAAGGATGCAATGTATGATAAGTAAAGAGATGTAGTGACCTAGCTTATAACTTGGGAAATATGGATCATGGGATATGCCTTGAATGTTTTAGACCTTAAAAAATACTTCTCTTATGACTAACATATAAATAGGAATGAATAGGACAAGTTTGCTCACTTGAATTCTTGATTGAGTGATTCTTAGTATATTTCCTTGTGAGTTATATGTGATTTATAGGTGTTTATAGGTTTTTATTAGGTAGGGAATGAATGAGAGTTGATATTTTATATATACCAATCCATTTTAAAAATAATTTTCACTAAATCACTTAGGTTTACCTTTAGAATATGTTTATTTTGGAAATTTGGATGACTTTTGGGCACTGGACACTTTGTAAGAAAAGAGGACTCTTACTTTGACATAGGTATTTGTTTGGGATGTATGTGTCAAAGGATATAATAATTAGGTACATGTTCATAATTAGAAGTAAAGGATAATAATTAGGTTTATATATTTTTAGATGATATAGAAGGCCCAACCATCAAAATAATAATGGTTAGACTAAGAGATAAGTAATTATTCATAAAGAGATGTTAAACACAAGCCTTTCAATAGTAGGAAGGTCTATAACTTAAAGGTGCATCCATGATAGTTATTTTCCAAGTATATAATACTTAAGTACTATATAAATTAGATTTTAGTATCTAAATTTGCCTCCACTTTAATCTAGTAATGAAATTACTAGTTTAAAGGAAAGAAATGTGTACATAGGTGTGTATAACACACCTTGTCTTTGCATAAGCCCAACTTGATTGATTTGTTGGTGACTGACCTAAAACCAAGATTATATTATATTATATAATCAGTGTATGAAATATAAGTTTTAAATAATTTTAAATGCTTTAAAGTAAGAAGAGCAAGGTTATGAGTACACCTATGTGTTGATTTAACCATCTTGATTTTTGGCAATTTGATTTGAAAGAATGCCTCATTATGAAGTATTGATGTTGAGATTAGGACAATTATAAACTTGAAATTGCATATATATAGATATATTTTATTACACATTTCCCTAACCTTGGTGTAAAGGTGAGTTGTAACATGACCATTGAGTTTGTTTCATCTCAATTGTGTAACCCAAATATGTGCACAATATGGTGAGTCTGAATGATTTAATCAACTCACACTATATATTTGGTGAGGATGGATGATTTAATCAAATTAAACCTATAATTATAGTAGATTTAGATGATTTAATCAAATCTAACTTATAATTTTTGTAATATTTAGTGATTTAATCAACTCAACCTTTCAAAGGTTAACCAATAATAGATTACCTCGATAGCAGTCCATAATAGTACATCTTAGGTATGATAAAAGTCCATAATAGTATTTGAAATATATAAATATATTTGATTTGGAAATTTTATATGCCCTTTTCATGGCATATGTATCAATCTAAAATTTGGGTATAATAATAGCATCAATGTATATAATGCTACCACAAATATGTATTTTAATTGTATAACTATGAAATTTGGTGAAATTTAAATTGGTGAAAGTGTGGAGGACATGTTTCTATGACATTCCCCCACTAAATCTCGGAAATCTAATAATTTCTTTAAATGTGGATAGCACGTTTCCATAACATGCCCCTACTATGATTTGGATATGTTGAATACTAAATAAGTTTTGATGTCATGCCTTTTTAACATGCCCCCATTGTAAATGGAACTATGAAAATTTAGAAGTCAAGGTTCTATGACATGCCTCCACTGATATGCCCCCTATTTTGAAGCATAGGAAAGTAAAATCTGGTAGTTACCTTACCTCAAAAGGATAAGATAATTATATAATTTGTGTATGGATTATATATCCTATAAGAGTAATATTTCTAGGATGATATAGCATTGAGGCATGTAGTGTGCAATCATATCAATTCCTAATATGCATGATCTATATCATGGAAATGTCTAGAGAATAACAATACAAGTTTAACAAGTAATCAAGCACAAACACAAGAGCACTTAAAATCAAAGCAAAAGGAAATGGTCCAAGGATACCTCATGCAAGGGGCATGTTTCAATGTTGCACTATTGAAGGTACATGACTCAGTCAAATGTCCAAAATTCATAGAAATGACATACTCAAATGTCCACATACAACATAGAGTTATATATTCAAAATTCCAATTAGGCAAGTAAAATCATAGGGGGCATAATCAATGGAGCATATTAAAATGATTTAACATGAAATATAACTCAAGATAGTATCAATTAAGGAATATATGTAATGAATATCATAAATGAAATCATATAATATATGCAACCATTATGAACATATAATACTAGTTCCTAAACATATATTTTAAAAAAAATTTAAGTGCATATCATATCAAGTACACTATGAAAAATATAAGCATGGATAGAGGCATGTGTAAGTATATAAGCTCAAACATGATAATGAAAAGTGATCATATAATAATGTAGCCTAGGTGTATCAACATCAAAGAAGTAGATGCCCCCAATATACTTATGTTGTGAGTAGAGGGAAGGCTCAAAATTTGAATGTGATTATATCATGTGTTTGGGTGTGCCTATATCATACTAAAATGAAGTGTGAAACACATGTATATAGGAAAGTAATGATATGTTATCTACTAACATGGAGAAATCATGTGTTTTATAAATAGTACACTTATGAATGTGTTTATTTTTTTTAGTATTTTTGAATATTCTAAATGTTTTTGTATTTTGTAATATTTCATATTTTTGAATTTTTTGAATATTTGAAAAAGGTAGTCTTGACAATTATCCCATCTAAGGGATGATAATATGGAAGTGATTTAAACACTAAATATAGTATATAAAACTATTAGTACTATCAAGGAGCATGCATAGGTGTAATATCTAGTGTCATAGGCTCTATAATATTTTCCATATATATTATAGGACTTTGTGGTCTTAGAGAGATAATAGGAGTAGGTATTTGTGGAACCCAGCATTTATTGCTATGTGGTTTCTCTAAAGTATCCATTATTGGAACATGTTTAGTTTCTCTAAGTAACTGAGTATGATGTGTAAGCATTAATTTATATTCCATGTAATCCACTATGTATCTCTAGTGCAAAGGCCTCTCAAGTATGGGCCACCTAAGAAAGGGAATTGTCTATTGTTTACCCTTTCATGGATGATTAACCTTAGTAAGTTTGATAATTAGCTATCATGGAATAAACTAATCTTGTTCAAGTGGATGTTCATATGGAATTCGAGAAACTATGATTACCATGTTGTCATGAATGTATTTAATACACCCATGTACTATGGAAGGTATTGGATAGAGTTTATGTGTATTGCTTCAAATGTTTTACTTTTGTTCATGCAATATATTTGAAATATATGTTATTTTCTTATGTGGTAAAGTATTGATAGTTGTTCATTTGCTTTGATTTAGTGATAACTGAGGTAATCACCATACATAATGTAATCTAGTTGGTAATAATAAATCTCAACTATAATGATCAAGAGGTAACTAAGTTTTTACATTCAGTTATAACATTGTAACTAATGTATTTGTGGGAGTATCATGTGTATCTATCTGATATGTATCTATGTGTGCTAGTTTAGATACCCATATCTATTTTGTACATACGTTAGTAGGATCTATTAAATTTATTCCAATTCCTCCTCCACGTGTCCTTTTATCAAGATCTTGATCAACCAATTATTCCTTAGTAGGATTAATGTGTGAGAGATTAGTCTTGGTAGAGGGTACACCAAGATAAGGACTTTGACTAGTGGTTGACTTATATGAAGGTTGGTGGACCATATGTTCCTTAAAAGGAGTAGCATTGTATGTTTTCACCCTCTTATAATAACCTTTATGATAATTATGGAAAGATACCTTGATATGTATTTTTGATAGGTAATGATATTGTGATTGACAAGTTGTGTAAGTTTTTGCTTGAGAGCAAAACAATCATTATATTGATGCTTATTAATACCACAATAAGTGAAAAAGAGTTATCCCTTTACTTTTTTAAATATGTATGGTGGATGGTAGTAACTAGGAGAAATTTTTATCATCCATTTATCTAATAGTGAATGCAATATATCATGTGGTCTATCTCATAACCAATCAAACTAAAGTTATTATCTTTTAGTAGAGGCATCTAGTTTTTATTATAGGATGTACTTTATATGTGAAATCTTTTCCTGTATAAAAATTTTACTATTTTATCCTTGGTAAGTAATATTGGTTTTTTGAGGAGGTATTTGAAGTGGTTTATAAGCCCTTTTGGTTTGTTGCTTTGTTTTTTGAAAATTTATTGTAGCATGTTTTCCTTTAGGTGGTGAAATAGGCCATTCTATTTTGGTATTTGATAGAACACATGCATATTTATTCACATCCTAATATAAAGTGTGAATGAAGAAAAATTATTATGCAATGTTATTTATCTAATTGGAAAAAGAAGACCCCTATTGAATATAAATTGTACTTCTAAATTTGTTAGGTTGTAGTTTAAGAAATACAAGATATCCTTAAATCTAATGGCATAGTCTTGAGGGATTCATCTTCATTTTGAGTTGAGGCCTAAAAGCATTATAATGGTAGTTTGGGTAATGTGTGATTATGTAAATTAGATAATAATATATCCTCAAGTTTTTTAAATGTTGATAAGGAATTGTTTAAGAATGTATAGAACCAATCAAGATCCTCTTGAGATAAACTTCTATGGAAATCCTTTAATAACAAGCATACATATTTACCCCAATGTTCAAAGGAGTGTATATATTATTTCAAATGGTTTGGAGGATATACTTTGCCATTAAAGGAAGATAAAATAGGCATAATGAAGGTGGAAGGATATGGCTACTAAAAACATATCTAGTTAGGGGTTGTCCTCCAAGATATTATCATTAAAAGTAGACTCATGGGAGGACACATACAACTTAAGAATAGTAATTTTTTTTTTGAATATCTACCATGGTAGTCATTAGATATAGAATATCACTAGGGGATGTTGGTAAAGATGTTGAAGAATTACTTAGAGGTTGTAATTTTGCATCCATATGCAACATAGGAATAATAGACTCTTTACCACTAGGGGATGTTGGTAGAGATGTTGAAGAATTGCTTAGTGGTTGTAATTTTGCATCCATATGCAACATAGGAATAATAGACTCTTTAACACCCTCATTGTGTTTTAAGATAGGATCATCACATGGTTTGGAAACATTAGGTAAAGGGATATCCACTTCACATGATGATTTAAAATATAACATTATATCATTTTGGACTTCATGAATGTTAATTAAATCATTATTTGAAAGATTTTGAGTACTTGGAATATTATTACATACAAGAGGGATAAAATATATACATTCATTATTTTCATCTATAATTCAGACATGTGTTTTAGTAAAAAATGTAAAAGAAGAATAAAGAGAAATGTTCTCCATTTTTATTGAACTATTATCATGGAAGGAAATATGAAAGATTCATTTTCAATTTTGAGCTTAAAATAAAATGGGATAGAATATGAAATGTCACTTTCTACTTTAGGTACATCATTTTCATAACTATCATTTGCATCATTGTTGTTCTTATTAGGAAACATTTAACAAAGATGTTTTGGTGTTTCTTTTGAATTGGAAGAAAATTAGAAGAACATGCATCTACACTACTTTCAACATCATTTTCATTTACATATTTCCAACATATAAGGGGGGAGAGAGAGAGAGAGAGAGAGAGAGAGAGAGAGAGAGAGAGAGAGAGAGAGAGAGAGAGAGAGAGAGAGAGAGAGAGAGAGAGAGAGAGAGAGAGAGAGAGAGAGAGGAGAGGAGAGTACATGCATTTGTATCATTAAGATCTAGAGAAGAATTTTCCCTATATTCATGGGAGTGGTTCTACATAAGGAACAAAATTTTCAACATTATCATCATTTTGGAGAGAAGGCTCACATTCATATTTTTCATCATTCACGTGATTTGAAATAATAGAGGATAATTTAATGTTTGATTCATGTAGAGAGAGAGAGAGAGAGAGAGAGAGAGAGAGAGAGAGAGAGAGGAGAGAGAGAGAGAGAGAGAGAGAGAGAGAGAGAGAGAGAGGAGAGAGAGAGAGGAGAGAGAGAGAGAGAGAGAGAGGTATTACATGCATTTGTATCATTGAGATCTAGAGAAGAATTTTCCCTATATTCATGGGAGTGGTCTACATAAGGAACAAAATTATCAAAATTATCATCATTTTGGAGGGAAGGCTCACATTCATATTTTTCAACATTCACATGATTTGAAATAATAGAGGAGAATTAAATGTTTGATTCATGTAGAAAATGTATGTATGAAAATTTGTGACTTTCAATATAATGAATACTAATTTATTACATATCTATTGTATCATCTTTATGTGAGGTGCTACAAAAATTGATCTTTTTTAAAATTTTTATACCTTTAACCATTGGAAATAGAAGTAGGAGAACTAGGCTCCTCATATTCACATTCAAAAGGGATATAATCACACTCATAACCATATGAAAAAAAATTAATAATTGTCAACATGTTCATTTATACTTGAATTTTCATCATTAGTTTTTTCATTATCAAAGTTATAAGCAAAGGAGGGGTTTTGAGCCTATTTTTCAAATGCAATGCATTAGTCATCAAGTACATTAAATGATTTATCCAAAGGATGGGATTTCCTATGGATTTAAGTAAGAGAATTCATAATAAGGGTTTTAACTTTGGACATAACCATATAGGAAATAATCAAAATGCCTAAGGAAAAAATATGACGAAGTATTCCTCAAACTATGCCCATTAAATAAATTAGATATAAAAAATAAATATAGGAATTTGAAAGAAACTTTTTGTACAAGGAGAAGCCTTACTTGCAATCTAGGTTTTGGTTCAAAATATAGATGTTGGGTTCACCATAATTTTTTATGATAAATGGGTTTTATATACAAACACACTAAGCTACTAAAATGGATTAAATGAAACATTGTAATATTCAGATCTAGGCAATGTAATATAATATATTGATGATAAATTCATTCAAGAATGTGTAATAAATATAAAAATAATTAAAAAACTATGTAGATAAGGGATAGGAAAGTGCATATCTTGTTTGATGTTCTATCCTAGAATTTCACTATTTTTTAGATTCTTCTCAATCTTGCAAATCAGCTTTATATTATGTTCATTCAATAGTTTGACTATTTTTATTCCTCAAACACTTCTGGTAGATCTAGATACTTTTTTCCATGTTAGTGTCCTCTTCTATATGTTAGTTTCCCTCAAGAAATATAGAGTTTTCTATGGATCTGTTAGTTGCACTTTTTTGGATTTTTTACATTTCTTTTGATGTCTTCAAATTCTACACATAGGTTGTCACTCTTTGTCAAATGATCAAACCCTAGCTCTTCACCTTTGGAGTGACTATGGGAAAAATGGGTTAGTGTGATCATGGTGTCGAACTACTATAAGGACCCCTCTATCAATGAGCACTACCTACATAGCCTATACTCTAAAGAGGAACTCAAACTTATGTATTTCTCCCATGTGGCTTGGATTGTGTGTACATAAAGATGTAATGTGTGATAAACAAAGATAGGTAGTGACCTATCTTGTAACTTGGAAAATATGGCTCATGGGTTTTTCCTTGAATTTTTCAGACCCATGTAAATACCATTTCTATGATTGACATAGAAATAGGGATGAATATGGTAAAATTTATCTCTTTAATGTTTGATTGAGTGTTTCTTGGTATATTTACTTGTGAGTTGTATGTGATTTCTAGGTGTTTCCAAGTTATTTATAAGTGAAGAATGAATGAGGGTTAATATTTTATATGTATCAATCCCTTTTAGAAATATCTCACACTAATGTACTTAGTATAACCTTGAGGATATGTCTCTTTTGAAAATTTGGATGACTTTTGGGCACTAGACACTTTGTAGGAAAAGTGGACACTTATGTCAACATAGGTGTCTATCTAGGATGCATATGTCTAGGGAGATATAAAATAGGTTCAAGCTCAAAATTTATAGTGAAGAATAATAATTAGGTTTATAATTTTTTTAGAAATATAAAAGGCCTAGTAATCAAAATTATAATGGTTAGACTAAGAGATAAGCAATAGGCAAAAATATATGGTTAACATGATCTTTTGATAATGGGCAGGTCTATAACTGAAAGGTATAGCCATTATAGGTATTTTACAAGTGTACAAGGCTAAGGTACTACATAAATCAGATTTTAGTATCTACAATAAGTATAATATAATTTCAATATACCACAAGGAAGAAATAATTGTGTGCTTCTCTATGTAGCATATTATTTCATTTTAGAAATTAGTGTTAATGAGATTACATACTTCTAATGGAGATTTTTCCAACCAATAAGTGAGAACTTATCTTTTGATGGAATTTTAGTTCACAAATACCAACTCAAACTCACTCAAAATCAAGATGAAACATCTATATTTTCATGAGAGGGGTGGTTGGGTTAAGAATGTACATAGATCATAAGATCTTAAAATGACCCTTATTTCTTGATGGAGCATGTAATGCCTCAATCATTTAGTATAGCCAATTACTCTTTATATTCTTACATATAATGAGTCTAATAACACATGAGAGTGTAGATAATAAAATTTATCACTCATTCCATACCATCATCATCCTCTTGGGCCAACATGTATGGAAAATATACCTTTATTTCTTTGAAGTAAAGTATGAGGGTCCTATTAGACTTAGGTGGCATAAGGGAGAGTCATAAAGAAGTATTTTGATACCTCAAATGTGTCTTGAAAATCTTAGGTACAAGTTAGATCACCTTCCTTTGTGAGAAAGTGATTGATAGGATGAATAATATAGGTGAGCCCAGATATAAATCTATGAATTTCCCCTAACTTCCCCAAGAATGGATTAATTCCTGACTCATCAGTTAGGGGTTCATGTCTAGGATTAGATAAATTTTAAAAAGGTTGATATCAATCCCACACATATATATGATAAAACCTAGGATTTTTTCACATGTAACTCCAAAAACACATTTTTTAAGATTAAGTGTGACACCATTTTTTATTAGACATGTAAGGATAATACGTATGACCTCAAGGTGGTCATCTCTAATCATGGCTTTTTCAATAAGATCATCAACATAGACCTCCACTATTTTATGAATGAGATCATGGAAAATATTTGTCATAGTCCTTTGAAAGGTTACTACAACATTTAAATTTGAAAGGCATAAGTACATAACATAAGTTTCCCTATGGTGTGGTAAAAGAGGTCTTGCTTTAGTCCTCAAAAATTTGAATCTAGTTATATCCTAAAATCACGAGAGATAGAAATTCATAACCTATAATACCATTCACAATCATATCAGTGGAATCTAAATGGTGATCATCCTTTGGACATGATTTTTTTATATCTCTAAAATATATGTGTATCTTGAATTTTATGTTCTTATTGATAATAGGGATGATATTAAATAACCATTTGGTGTAATCAATATGCTTAATGAACCCTAATTTTGTAATATTGATGACCTCTTCCTTGACTATCAATGTGACCTTAATTTTTACTAGCCTGATATTTTTTTTATAGTTTTTGCATCAAGCATAATGACTAGGATGTGCCCAAATACTTTAGGTTGGTTCCCTATCATGTCCACATAGGAAAAGGTAAAAGCATTAAACAACTCAGTGATTAGTTTATTATGGTCTTCCACCTCTTTGGGGAATAATGATGAAATTTGAGGATCGTAGGGTGCTCTTCAACCCATATATTAATTTTGATGATGTCTTTTATAAGGGAAGCATTCCCTTTTTCAAAATATTTAAGGGTAGGAGGAAGATTGAGATATTTATCATTCACCTTGAAAACATCATGTTCCTTAGAAGAGAAATATTCCTCGATCATAAAATATGAATCATAATAATGTGATATGAGGGTAAATTATTAGTAATATGTGAGCTAAAAAAACCCTCTTATGATGGATCGATGGGAGGTGATCATAAACTCATAGAAACTCTAAGATTGTCTCATCATTTTTTATGAAATCAAGGATAAGAGGATAAGTTTCCTCTTCAATGTGGGAAAGGGTTTGATCATTTGGATTTTTGTGAAGAAGGGGTTCAAATATCATGGATACTAAGAATTCAAACTTTGGTATTGTTGCATAAAGGTAAAAATAAGAGAATAAAGTTGCCATAGAATTGGACAGTTGGTTACTTTATCTAAGAATAGCCTCAATGGAAATGAAATCAAAATCTGTGGAAAATTCATGTATAAAATTTTTTTAGAGATGAAGATGTTTAGCTTTAGTCTGATAAACCTCTAAAACTTGGTTCATTACTGTAGACACATAAATTTACATTTAAGCTAAAATGTTGCAGTTATTTCTACCTCTTTGACACACTTTACTCATGACCTATTCTAGGTCCTTTAGACCATTTTCATTCACTTACCACATGATGAGTCATTATTTAAAGAAACCCAAATCACTTAATAATGTATATATACAAACTAATTATTATCCTAAGCTCATTCTCAAATTGGGACACACCTTCATACTAAATTGTTTTTCCTTTACGATAATTATCGAAGTTGTTGCCAGGGTCTGAATAATGCGAATGCAATGATCAAGTGATCACACGAGACAAAGTTGGTGCACACCACAAAGAATCTAAAGTAAAGTGAAAACATTGAAAGAGATAATTTTCAAAAGAAAAATAGGAGAAAAACCCAATATTCAATTTAGCATGAGATGGCCATAATGAAGAATACATATAGGAGAGCTCGTAAGTAACTCCTCCACAAATGGTGGTAAAATCACCCCAAGAATAGACTATAACTTCTCCACAAAAGGTGGTGATAAGGTGCTAAGAATAAAGAAGTAACTCCCATACACAGAATAGCTAGTCAAAGGAGTTACTTATGACATTTTTATGACACCTATGACACATCTATGACACACATCTCCATATAAGCTAGCCTATCCCATGAATGTAGGAAAACTCCATGTATGCACAAATATATAATATTACCTAATTAAATAATAGGGAAAAATAAAAACCTACACTAACACCCCCCATAAGCATAGCTTAGGTGGGTAGTGTGGAAATATAAAATGGGTCTCGATAACTAGGCCTGGTGAGGTACCCATGTACAAATGAAATCTCCCATAAGATAGAGAAAAGGAGAAAACCTGTAGGAAAAAACTCCCCCCCAAAAGAGAGACATAAAATAAATTAAGAGGCTAGTGGCCGCCCTAAAGATGATGCTACTATAGATGTGGACCACACCCCAAGAAGAGCTCGTAGATGAATGAAGTTGCTCTTAGTGAAAGGTTTGGTGAAGATGTCTACAACCTGCTCTGAAGACTAGCAAAATATCAAGTCAATGCCTTGACTATGAATAAGCTCCTGAATGAAATACATGTGAATCTCTATGTCCTTGGTATGCTGGTGTTGAACTGGATTCTTACAAATATGAATGCTACTCTAATTGTCACAAAAAATGATGGTGGGCTGCCGGATGGGAATGCCAAACTCATAAAGAATCCCCTGAAGCCAAATAGCCTCAGTAGCCACATTAATAGATCCCCTGTACTCTACCTCTATAGATGATATAGCAATAGCATTTTGCTTCTTGCTAGACTAAATGATAAGACCAGAACCTAGAGAGAAACTATAACCAGAAGTGGACTTGTGAGTCTATGAATTGCTAGCCTAGTCTGAATCTGTATATCTAACCAAGTCAACCTCTATGCCAAATTTGTAATGAATCCTGTATCTATGTGAACCCTATATGTAATGTAAGATCCTCTTAGCTGCTTTTCAATGTAGCTCATGAGGTTCCTGCATAAATTTGGAGACAATTCCCACTGCATATGCTATGTTAGGCCTAGTGTGAGTCAAGTAGATGAGACTACCAACAAGTTTTTGATGCCGAGTGGCATCAACCAATGGTGAAAAAAATCAGCCTCAAGCTTAACTCCTAATAGAAAGTGAGTTAGAGATGGCTTGTAATCAGCCATGTGAAATTGAGCCAATAAGTCAAGAGCATACTTAGGATGTGCAAGATAAATCCCTAAATTTGACTATGAGATCTCGATGCCAAGGAAGTAGTGTAACAAACTCAAGTCTGTCATGTCAAATCTATCTTAGAGAGATGCCTTCACCACTGTAATAGCCAATGAAGAACTCTTGGTAATCAAAAGGTCATCAACATATAGAACCAAAATCAAGAGTGAATCATCCTGCCATAAAAAGTAGACATTGGGGTCAGAATGGCACCTAGTGAAACCTGCAGTGAGAAGGAAGGAATCCATCTTGGCATACCAAGCCCGATGGGCCTGTTTGAGGCCATAGATAGATTTCCTAAGTCTGCATACTAAGGAAGAATCCTAAACAAATCTTGGCAGTTGCTCCATGTAGATCTCCTCCTCTAGGTCTCCATGAAGAAAGGCACTCTTCACATCCATCTAGTTCACATCCCAACCATGTGTTACGACAATAGCCAAGGTGAGTCAGATAGAAGTCATCTTTGCAATGAGTGCAAAGGTCTTTGAGTAGTCAATGCCTACCACCTGTGAGAAACCCTTGGCAACCAATCATGCCTTGTACTTATCAACCAACCCATCTATTGCAAACTTGGTCTAATATATCCACCTACATCGAACCATCTTCCTTCCCTTAGGAAGTGAAGTCAAGTCCCAAGTGTGATTTTTGATTAAGGAAGAATATTCTTCCTCCATAGCACTATCCCACTCAGGTACTCTCGATGCCTCTCAAAAAGTCTATGGATCTGAAACTGAGGCAAAGAAGGCATGTGGATCTCTCTAAAAATCCCCCCTAGTACATCTATCATCTACGAGATCTCCTGCCCAAGTGCCAGCACTCTCAAGTGTTTGTTTGGCCCAAAGTGGCCCAAAAGTGGGTGATTCAGGTGTTAACTCTTCATCCTCTGACTAACTAGAGGTGGATGACTCTGCATCTTATCCTCATTATCTAAACTCAAAGAAGAAGAATATGTCTCTAGCTTAGGAACCTATTGTGGTTGATCTGAATCTAAGGAATCATCATGAAGAAGTAGATCTGATGAGAGAGAATAAGTGCCAAGTGTTGAGTCTCTAGGACTCTCTTGAAAGTGGACACTTCTCGTAATGAAAAACTCATGAGTGGTCAAATCTAGAAGGTGATACCCCTTAACACCATCTAGATATCTTATAAATAAGCAAGGCTTTGACTGACATTCCATAACTTTGCATTTCTTCTTCAGTATGTAGGCCATGGCTGGGGATCCAAAAACCCTAAGATACTCAACATCAGGTTTCCTTTTATGCCAAGATTCAAAGGGTGTTATCCCTTTTAAAGCTTTGTGAGGAACCCTATTTTGAATGTAGCAAGCATAATTGATGGCTTCAGCCCAGTATTGTGGTGCTAAGGATTTGGAGTGAATCATGCAGCTACCCATCTCTTTCAAGAACCTATTCTTGCATTCTACAACCCCATTCTGTGAAGGACTGTAAGTGACTGTGTGCTGCAAATCAATCCCCTCTGTGGTGCAAAAATATTCAAACCTATTACTGACATACTCCCCTCCATTATTAGTTTAAATAACCTTGATATATTTCTCACTTTGTTTCTCAACAAGAGCCTTGAAGTCTAGAAAAATTTCAAACACTTCAGACTTTTGTTTGAGAAAATATATCCAAGTGTACCTAGAGAAATCATCAATGAAAGTGAAGATGTACTTGGCCCTTGTGAAAGATGGTTTGGGAAAGGGTCTCGATACATCACTATGGACTAACTCCAAAGTTTGTGAATCCCTCCAAGCTTTACCTTTATCAAATTTTGCTTTGAGATGCTTCCCAAGGGAGCACCCCTCGCAAAGTCTTTTTGAGAATTAGACACGAGGCAAGCCAATGACCATGTCATGTTTACAAAGTTACTCAAGGTAGCGGTAGTTAAGGTGGCTAAACCACTCATGCCATAATTTTATAAATTCATCTGAATGATTCAACAATGTTGTTAGAGAAGAATCAAGTGAAAAATGTGAGAAGGTGTATAACCTTGCTTGGTGATCTGCCCTACCCACTGCCATTGTAGTATCACTATGCAACTCCCTGATAGCCACTGAATCTGGTGAAAACTCAACTCTCATGCCCCAACCAATGTGAGTGATTTGGTACACTGATAGAAGATTAGTTGAAAGAGAAGGAACACTTAGAACATTATCGAATGTTCCTCCTTCCATTTCAACTGACCCTCTCCCTACAACATAAACTGATGTGTCATCACCCAAACTAATTGAAATCATGCTACAAGGCTCTAAAGATGAAAAATCAACTAGGGAGAGCCCATGTGGTGAGAAGAACCCGAGTCAATGACCCATGAATATGTAAAAGCTATTGTAGTTACAAGGGCCTTGCCCTTTTCTTTCTCCCTACCCTTGCCTTTTGCCTTAGTAGAATCTTTGGTAGATGAATTCTGCTTGGACTCAGGAACACCTATGTTGTGCTTCTCTAGAAGATAAGTTAGGTGATCTATTTGTTTCTTCATGAATTTGTGTTCATCATGCCCTATCTTCTTACAATAGGTACACTTAACCTTCTCCTTCTTAGGTTTGGCATTGGAGGAGGAAGACTCAGTGTTTTTTTTGGCAGGATTGTTGTTTTCTTTCTTCTTCTCCTAGTCTTTATTCTTTTTCTTTTTCTCCTTTATTGAAGTCTTATCCTTACCATTTCTAGATATCAAATCTTGGGGTTGAGTAGACTTCATTTTGCCCATTTGAATTAGTTATCTTGCTCCCTATTCAAGTCGGCAATGAATGAATCCAAAGAAGGCATTTTCCATGTAGTGCCAAGGGCACTTTTTGTGGCATGGAAAGTGGAGACAAAGACTGAATAGCTTGGACCTAACTTTGTGAGAATAGAAAGGATGAGTTGATCATATTTCTTCTCTATCCCAAATTATTTCAATTGCAATCTAAGGGCCTTAAACTTAGTGAAGAAGTCCTATAGGGTGTCAAAGTTGCTAGGACTTAGACTTATGAGTTCATTTTCGAGCTCATGACCTCTCATCTCATCAAGCTTCCCAAATAAGGTTTATAGGTTGTCCCATATGCCTTTGGGAGTCTTAGAGGTTTCTAAATAGAAGAGAAGTTCTATAGGCATGGATAAGCTTAGTAATCCATAGGCTTCATCACTACGGTTGTACCACTTGACCTTTTAAGCATCAATGCTAGGTTCTACTTCAGCACCCATGGTGATCCTATACAACCCTTTACTTATAAGAATGATTGAAATTTTAACCTTCCATTCATGATAGTTGAAGGGTGTTAGGAGTTTAAGTTTAAAATAATCTATTTTAAGCTGAATTTAGGTGAAGTTGTGTTGATTGCAAGTTGTGAAATTATGCAAAAAAGAGAATGAAAGCAAAGATTGCAAGTGCTGAAAAGCAATCACACCCCCCATGAAATGTTGAGCCCCCCCCCCAAATATTCAATTGCATGCTCAAAAGACTTTGGGCTCAGCTTAGATTGTGTCTTAGAGCAATCAATGCAAGACTTTAAGCAAACAAGACATTGGACTCAGCCGAAAATGCGTCCCAAGAGACCCAAATTTTTGGCACTTTATAAAGTAGTGCATTTTTGATAATTATCTAGCCTAAGCTATGGAAAATTGAAAACTAAGCACTTTTCCAAAAGATGGCACTCGAATCCAAGCTACCATTTTCAAGATTTTAAAGTTTGAATTTCCCATAAACTAGTAATTTTGTAAAAAAAATAACACTAAAACATTAAAAAAATGCATGTTTTGAGAGAGAAAGTGGCCTTCCAACCACTCGTTGGACTCAACACAGAGTGAAGAATGAAGTGGTTTAGTCTTTTGAGGGGGATTCAATGCCTTGCCAATCCAGGCCTCAACTTCGTCTTCGTCAAGCGAAGATACAAGTTTTTAAAAAAACTTTAAATTGCCTTCAATGCTATTTTATCAAAAATAACTTAATTCATAAAATCATAAAATATGATCTTAGAATATAAAGATAATTCAAATGAGAAATAAATAGCATAAAGTCAAATTGCGTTGGATTTGAAGTGGGCCCACCAAAGAGAAGAGCCAAAAATGAAGCGCCCAAACCCTTACTTCTTTTGCTGGTAATTTTTTTTATATTGGGCACTGCCAAAGGAGAAATGCAGGGCTAAGATGAATCAGGCTATTTGTTGGGATGTTGAGGAAGGTTATGAGTAGCTACCAAAGACTTGCAGATTGAGAACACACAGGGTTTTAATGACCCCCGATACAAAAATGTCGCTAAAGGGACGTTTTTTCAGTCAGAGCCTTAAAAAATGCCTCCTAAAGATTTGAGGTTGCATGTAGAGGCCAAAAAAACTCTTTCCAAGGGTTTGAAACTGGTCAAATTGCCTTTTTACTCCATTTTAGGGCTGAAACAGAAATTATGGGATGCTAACTTCCACCAGAGAGCAAAAAACGTGATCTGATTTTTCTATTGGTTTGCAGGATGTTGGAAGAGCCATGGAGATCCTTCACACAACTAAGAAACTCTGCAAATGAGCTATTGAAACCTCCTTGGTAACCAACAAATGGATTTGTCCTGACAAATAATGAGAACCACAAACAAACCAACAAAAAACAATACCACAAAGGTAGTCCACATGAAAGATAAATGCAACACAAGAAATGATATTGAAAAGCTTTTTTAGATCAGATCTAGAAATAAGAAAAAGAACATAAAGAGAACTCCACTCCTCATGTTTTCAAAATAAACTAATAGCATAACCAGACACATGATTATCGGGGTGGCTATGATACCATATTAGAGTTGTTGCTAGGGTCCGAATAACGCGAATGCAATGGTCAAGTGATCACACGAGACAAAGCTGGTGCACACCACAAAGAAGCTAAAGCAAAGTGAAAACACTGAAAGAGATAATTTGCAAAAGACAAATAGGAGCAAAACCCAATATTTGATTTAACATGAGATGGCCATAATGAAGAATACATATAGGAGAGCTCGTAAGTAACTCCTCCACAAATGGTGGTCAAAGCACCCCAAGAATAGACTGTAACTCATCCACAAAAGGTAGTGATAAGGTGCTAAGAATAGAGAAGTAACTCCCATACTTGGAATAGCCGGTCAAAGGAGTTACTTATGACATTCTTATGACACCTATGACACATCTATGACACACATCTCCACATAAGCTAGCCTATCCCATGAATGTAGGAATACTCCATGTATGCACAAATATATAATATTCCTTAATTAAATAATAGGGAAAAAGAAAAACCTACACTAACAATAATAACACATCTCATTATTGTCCAATTCTACCAATAGTGTCATCCCACCCATTAACGACTATTTTCCAATATTAAAAAGTTGAGAAAGGCTCATCCTAGAATTTTAACAAGCCCCATCCAAATTAATTCCAAATGTACCATTCTAAAATCACTTTTCAAATCATTTTGCATAAAAGATGCTTCCACATTGAAAATCTCTAGAATTATAATTGTACATTAAGAGAAAAATCTATATTTCTCTCAATTTTGACTACATACAATGATAGTATCCCTAATCTAAAGTTTGAATACACATCCAAGGACACAAGTCATAGTTGAAGCACTTAATCACAATAGGATTTTACTATCATCTATAATTTTGTACTAGATTCAGACACACCATCATAGCATGGGATAACTACATAGATTTTGATTCCTCCATAGAGTATTGGTATGTAGTCAACACTTAACATAAGGGGTGTTTAGGTAAAGAATAATTTCAACCACTACCCATTTTTATTCCATGGTTTAATTTTGTATTCTTATCTATTAAAGCTAGTGTTTCAATTGAAAAAAAAGTTATGTAGTAGATCAGAAGCTCCTACACAATTTGTAAAATAAATAGGTGAAAGTGAATATGCCAAAAATATCAAAGCCTTATTATCTACCAGATGAGGCTACCCTATTCATATTATCATGTCACCCACATCTATCTAGTTTTAATGTTGTTATCTAGAAACCATATTAGCTCTTATTCTAGTTCCACACTCAATCAACATAGTCTATCAGTTAGTCTCAGGTGTAGAAATAATCTATATCTTAGTTTTATAGATAAGTTTATATTTATATTTTATGATTTCCATATTTAGTATATTTCAAAATTTAGTAATTTCCAAATCAACTTGTGGCATTTATAGTATATAAGTAGTAGTCTAATTTTATTCAACAATTTTTATATTTAGGTAATCTATTTCCTAGTTTTCCAAAATAGGGTGAAAATATTGGTGAACCTGGTTATTGTTAAACGTAGCCAAACTCAATATTATAACCATAAGACTTTCCTCATAAAATTTTATCCTCCCAATGTTTCAAATTCAATTTTGATTTTCTTATCATTTTGGATGGTTTTCTAACATTTTTATGTCTATCCTTTCTTATTCTCCTTTTAGTCTTTAGAAATTTTAAAATGGATAACAAAGAATATCTCCCTCCTAACGCTCAATGTTTTGATAGATAATTTACATCTAATCAATTCCATTCTATTATTATCCCAAGAAGTATGTTAGCCCATCCTATAGTGCCAAATTATGGTAACCAACGTATTCTTCCTCAAACCCCTCCACCTCCCACATCTCTTATAGATGGCATGTGCATGCATATTCAATTTGAAGTACTTAGAGTGTGTGCTTATGAATCCATTAAATACCAAACCATAAATATGGTAATGATAATAGAATAGTTGAAAAATCAAAATTAGTATTCTAGTTTAAAGATCACATCATTGAAAATTCAGCTCACATATGCCAGAAATCTAGAATGTCTTACTATTAATCATGCATTTTTATCTTCATCTAACAATGTTGTGAATAATAAGACTTCATATAAAAGTGAGAAGATATAATAAAATACATATACAAAAATTGATTCAAAAAGTATAAATAAGGCTAATAAGAGTTCAATTAAGATTCTAAGGGAAATGCTTAGAAATAAATTAATCAAATTACTTCCTCTGCATCCTCTAAGGAGATTAAAATACTATTGTTCATACCATAGGATGCATGGGAACCATACACATAGTTGTTTTTATTTGAAGAACAAAATACAAAATATAATTTATAGTGGTGATCTAATCATTGATACATCAATTAAGTAACCCACTCATCCTATGAGTGCATCTTCTACAACACAAATACAAAAAGAACCAATATGGGTACAAAAGGAAAATTCAAATAAAAATAGATGCAAATGAAAAAATTAGAGTAAGAAAAGATTCAAAAATCATAATTAAAGTAATAAAATATTCAAAAGGCATAATTAGAGCAAGAAAATATTCAAAAGGTGCAATTATAACAAGAAAACATTCAAAAGGAAAATTTGGAGAAATTAAAATTATAAAAGGCATAGGATGAAAAAAATAATTACAAAAGGCATAATTTGAAAATCAAAGGATACATCAAGAAAAAGTGAAATTATTAAAATATAAGTTAATAAATCAAATTAAATATAATCAAAAAAACATTATTAAACTATGTCTTCTAACAAAAGATCTCCAAAGCAAGAGATGCCTAAAAAAGCTAATGTTACAAGTGTGGTTTCAAAGGAGTAAACTCAAAAGCATTCATTATTTTGAGATCCTTTGATTCTTAACCCGTTAATAGATATAAATAAATGTACCAATGTTGTGATATATAACACTATTGAAATGAATGTTTATAGCATGACACTCTTACAATATTTAGGATATGATAAAGAACACTTGAGTAAGACTATTATATCTAAATTGTTTTTTGGATACATTGAGGTATCTTTCATAGTTGGTCCAAAAATATGTTCAGTGGTATTTCATGTATGTCTTAATTTGGCCCAATATAATTTTGAATTAGGAAGATCATATATGAAATCAATGGGAGCAAAAAATGGGTAAATATCATAACCATGTCATATTTAAACATGAAAGTGTCATGATCATAGTTTTAAGAGAAGATAGAATTTATTTAAAGAGATACATACAAACATAAAGCATGTCTCCAGCTAGTATACAAAAACTACAAGTAATGGAATATAAATACAAGCACATGGTATATTAAATATGTAAAAATAAAAATTATAAAGGTTAATACCACAACATAGGGTAGTTGATTTTACATGTCTAGATACTTCTAAGTTGCATGATTATCTTCATTTGATAGTGATCACCATTCCTTTGTTCAATACAGGATCTATTGATGGTATGGATCTTAATGGACTCATTGGTTAGTATTATTATTTCAATTTTTCACTTTACATATATATGCAAAAATACCAAAAAAATAGATATTTTAGAAATTAGGACCTATGCATGCTTATGTTTAGTTCATTTACATCAGTTAATTTATGCATAATATTCAGTATTTATATTTATCCATTTTTCATATCATTTATTTTTATGAGTGAATATGAGTGACTGTAGAACATACATGATGTCATGCCCATACCTAGTTACAAGTTATTTATTGTCTCAAACTCATGAATTATTGTTTAGACAATAGTGCCTTAACCAAACAGTAGTGCACCCCACTATTGTCCTAGTGAGTTCAGGCTATTATTTTTTAGATATAAAATAGACACATGCCTTTAGCATCTTGTTTTTACTTTATCAATATCATTGGGGGCATCTCATACACATGTTTTATCCTTCTTTGGTTATCTCTTGTTGTTCATAGCTTAATTTTTTATAGGGCATATAATCTATTGATATTACTCACTAACACAATGATATCATGTTGGTTACTAACTTACCAAATTTAAAAGTGTTAAAATTACTTATATAGATAAATTACATATATTCATTCATGTTTTTCATGTTTTCTTTCCCACTTTGTGTCTTGCATGTATTCTTTGTTTGGAGTGAGGAAATTTGAGCATGTTTTGTGTGCGGATATAATCCTTCATTGTATGTTTGTATACATGTGAGGACATTTAAATATGTCCTTTTGTGTGTATCTAATCCTTCCTTGTATGTTTATATGTGTGTGAATGACATTTGAACATGTCCCTTGTATGTGGCCCATTGGACTTCTATTGTGTGTTTTATGTGTATTATTTATTTGTGTGCATCATGGCCATGACACTTGCTTACTTGTTTGCTCCATTTTTGATGCCATGATAGATATCATTCATCCTCCTAGCTTTCGATTCCATGATGGATATCATGCATCTCCCCTAACTAGTTTTAATCAAATTTTAGTTGTCAGTTTTGATCACTTATTTGTGTGCCTAATTGTTAACATCTATCTTGACGTTCTCACTATATATGTATGTTCTTACATGCATCTCACATTTCTATTATGTCTAGTTTATCTATATGACTATGTCATGTTCCTCCATGTTATCATTACTAATTAGTTTTACATATTTTGTATAACATGTGTGAATAATTTTTTCTTATGAATTAAGTGATTTTGAAAGCTCAATAACTTGCCTCAAAAGAGAGGGCATATATATGGGTTTGTTTTAGAGATTTATTCCCTACAGTACTGTGCATAGATAGATTTTTACAAGCCTTACATAGTATATCATAGAGCACACCCAAAAAGTACTCAAATATTTATTTTGGACAAGTGCACTCCATATGTATAGGAGTACCCCCACTATTGTCAAAATATGGTGATATTATCCTAAAACACAAACAATAGTCATTTCTAAAATTTACCAATCTTAGATAGTTTAGAGCAATTTTCAACATATTCATAGTTTTAGTTCCCTAAAAATACTCAATTTTTGTTTATTGGGTTAATTTCCTATCGAGGCTTAACTTTCCCTAGTCAAGCAATAAAGTGAAAAAAACCTAATAATCAGGTGTACTAGCATTTCATGTAAGATTTAGGGTTCTTGTGCACTCACCCAAATCATGTAGTGAGGGACCAATTCCTATGGGTTTGTCATACAAAGGTGTACTTATCATATATTGGCCATTGAATATTCACCTTATTCAATGACTAACTAAATAAATAAATACACAATTATGGGCCTAAGTTAAGTTAAATTACAAAACACAACTAAAATAATCATCACAATTATTTTTAGAATCCACATGCTAACATTCAGATAACATAAATTTTTTTAATCATATTCTTAATAGATTCACAAGTTACATAACAAAGGTATGGTGAAACTCACTAATACAACTTAGCTATAAACTAGAGTACGACAATAATATTACAATGGTATCCATGATTACATCAATGGAATAATAATTAGCATCAATCAATTAGTATACAATAATAATCAAAAATATTATAAGGATTTAAATAGGGGTATTCATACTTAGTTTTCTTTGACCAAGTAGTTACAATAATAATGACACTCTTAGTTACTATCCCATTATATTTAGTGGAATAAGAGTCATGGCATCCAACAACATTATTTTCCTAAGGTCTTAGGCTTTTATGCCCCTATATTCTCATTCGGTGTTGGGTCCTCATTTCCAAGTACCTATATTCTAGCAATATGGAGCTAGATTTGTGTGTGACTTAGTCTATTTCATCCTTGAGAATTGTTCTGTAGTTGTCTCCTACATCCTGCATGCTCCCCAAGTCTTTTACTAGTGTTTTAAGTCCTCCATTCTTGATTTCTCCATTTATTATGCATATTATTTGATTGGGTATCCTCTTAATATAAGATGATATGCCATGGTCTTCTACACTTGTATGCCTTTTGCACCATAATCCTTCCATTTCATGATTCTTCCATGCCTCTATCAAAATACTTAGACAAAATTTGGGTTCCAACATCACTATGCCATTATTATGTCCCAAACTAAGCACTAGTATCAACTTCTAAAAAAAATTTAGGGCTAACTTGTTTAATCTACTTTTGACACCTTCCCAATGTGACAAGGTGTTAATCATCTTTCTTGTTATTTCTTCAATGGCCACTTTTAGCTTTTTGGTCTCCTCGGGTTGGGTAGGACACTTGTTTACTTTATTGACCAAACATTCAATGGATGTGGAAGCATCCTTATGAATGCCCTCAAGTGTGATGAAATTTAATATAACCTATCCTCAGAGTGACAATAAATTAGAATTTATTTCTTATTGATGTGTGATTATTGTCTCTTACATAGCCTCAAAATCCTTAAATGTCTTTGTGCACTTAGAGTGGTCTTTTATTATAAAGGTTATATCAGCTAATTACTGGCATTGAAACTCTTCTACTTGAAACTAAGCTTATAAAAAAAAATGGGATATGCTTCTTCTTAAAACCCCCATCTAGAATGGGAATCACATCCCCAACTCTGTACAAGGCACATTTACACACCTCTACCTCTTCAATAAACTCTTTTATTGACCATACATTTTCATTTCTAGTCATAGGCTACTCTTTACACCATTTAAAAAGGAGGTCCACAAGAATCTCCAACTTGTCAATTACCTCACTAGCTAAGGGGACTTTATCTATGATCATTAGGCTTTATCTTATAATAGCCTTACAAATATTTAGTGTTTTCACCTTAGTGGTTGTCCCTACCTCCAACTAGTGCTTCAACTCAACCATTTATTCTTCCAATTTGGTGTGGGTGGAGACCTCCTTATTTTAAATCTCCACCACATTGTCATGTTTTTATTCAACCCACCATACATCAGATTCTAAAAGAACATTCTATCATACAACCTCAAATGCTAGTTTCAAGAGTGTCATGTTAATTTGTATATAAGTAAGCTAACAGGGATCTACCAAAGAGTAGTGGGCAGTGCCTCTACTTTCAAATATAATACAAGACTATCTAAGGGAATCTAAAAGTGGGATTTTTCATTGTACATGTCAAGGAAGAATGACATCTCACATCGGGTTTTGTCAAATGCATCTTCCTAAGCAATATGGTAATATAGATAAAGTAGCTTGCCAATGATGCCTTTTTGGTATTGGGCATGGAGGTTAGTGGTTACAAAAACCCTATTTATTTTGAACATAAACTCAACTAGATATTTCTCTTTCATGGGATCCTACTCAAGTATCTCAACATCCATGTCTTGCTCATGGTAAGTGATTATGATGTCAAGGCCATTCAATCCTTCTGTTTCAAAGCTATCCCTCTCTTTTCTAGGTAGATATTCAATCTCCATCTACATCTCATCGAGGGTGGTCTCTTCTTGTTACACCAAGGAGAGTGTATTCTCAAAGTTAGTGGCTTGTTAAATGTTGACTCTATCCAAGGTTCCTCCTAGTAACTCTCCCATCTCCTCCCTATCACCATCCTTAGGCTGCTCTATCACCTGTTCTAAGGGAGTAGTTCATGTAGTTAGTGTTGGACCTTCCATTTGACTCGTTGGTGGATCCATTTTTGTTGGTGCTTGGTTAGTCCTTTGTTTTTTCAAAGGTTATGGATGGGATCTTACATTGTTATCATTCTTAGAGCACTTATTTTTCCTTTATAGTGGTGGTGCTTAAGGGAGTTTCTCTTTCTTGTGATCTACACTTCCTAGAGGTTTCTTCTTTGGATTTAGAATATAAAATAAAGTAGGAATGAAATCCCCAACAAAGGTTTGATGTAACTTTATGTTAGTTATATCCAAATCAACCCTTTCTCTATAAGCTTTCTCCCTAGGGTATCCATACATTTGACAAAGAGTGTGAGTCTCTGAGTCAATTTGTTTATCTTCAAGTGTCATCAACTATGCATTATATATTCAATTGATAGAGTTCATAAAGTATCATGTCCTAAAAGCATAAGGTAGTATAACCAAGTAGAAAATTATCCATATGAGGCCATCCTAATATGCATGAGGTAGTACTATTGATTTACATCAAACTTGGATTGATTATCAACATGTGTAGGCAAGTCTTTTAGAATGTACCACTCATTCCCAAAGGCTTACTTCATCCCATCATACCATGAATTCATCTTGAGCTTATATGACAGATTAATCAGGCTAGGGTAGGTGAATTCCTTGTACCACTCCATATGGGACTTATGTTTATGTGGGTATGCCCATTTTAATTCTCCATAGGTGTAGTTATGTACAGTAATTTCATCTAACACCATTAGTAATAAGAATGTGCCCCATGAAAACCTATGGTTGGGCATCTAGTGAGATTTTTTTGTATCCTCTATGATTTTATTAGAAAAATAAATTTCCTATTTGTACTTTAAACCATCAATGACTTGGTGTACAACATACAGGTGGGCCATGTCCACCTCCTTCCATCTATCTTCATCACCAACTTTCATCATTATGATGTACATGGCCACTTAGAGGGTAGGATCCTAAAGGTTTTTTTATATGTATAACATGGACTTATTTTTGGTATTCAAGCACCATAACTATCTTCTCTATCTCCTCCATGTCCTCTAGATCATATTCAAGGTCTACACCTAAGCAATACAACCCTGACACTTTGCTAATTCTTTTAGTCCTGATTTTCATTTGGTTCCTAGTAAAGTAGATGTAGTCCTCATACACTCATGAGATTAAAAACTTGACCACTTCTATTGGATTTCCAAACTAGGTGAGGTTGAAGAATTAGAAAATGTCAATAGTATTTAGGGCATTAAAAATATTTAAGCCATAAACCATCTCACTCCTTGTATTTAGGCACTCAAATATATAATAATTATATAGTTTTACATCATTCATGGGCTATCGATGGTTTTATTTAGAGATAGTATATGTCAACACATTAGATACATATTTTTTGGCATGTAACACCATATTAAGGTATTGAATTTCCTTAATTAACAAAGGTGGAGGTGAATGCACATGATATTTCTTTATTTATTGGCATGCCATCCATGTTCATTTATCTCTCATGTTCATGCCTTGTTCTTTAGGTATTTCTTGATCTATGTGTAATTTTTTCACCATCGAGTTTACTCCTCATTTGCTCCTCTGCATAGTGCCTACATGTATCACCCAATCTTATGCACTCCAATTCTAGAAGTTGGTTAACAAACTTCCACATAAGTCCTATGCCAAATTGAATACTTTCTTGCATTGGTTGCCTTAGATCATATATTATGCACCTCACTATGCATTCCACTCATTGTTCATTCCATAACTCATAGAACCATGCTAAGTCCTACACTTGCTCACTAACTTCTATGCCCTCACATGCCTTATAGCTCCATGCTAACTTATATGTCTACTTATTGACATATGCATCCTTCATAACTTGTAGATCCATGTGCCTTGATCTTGCATGTTCCATAATCCCAATAATCTTCAACTTTTGGGATTCCACAACACATCCATATGTTGAATCACTTTGTCCATATACTCTAGGAGGTTCCTCAACTATCATCCATCTAGGAATGTGAATTGATGTAACTATTTTCTTGATAATTGACAGCATTTATAACTTCTCTTGTATTCTACTTATACAAGTATGTAAAATATGCAACTATCTAGAGGTTGATGCTTTTACACAATCATAACATAGATAGTATGCTTCACGTATCTACTCTGTAATACATGTATTATATCACATTGGACCGATTTCCCTATTCACCATTAATGAATAAAAGTCATATTTCTTGTAAATAAGACTTTCAATCCATTAAATGTGTTTGGTTACTTTCATCTAAATTAGATTTACTCATTCACTCGACATAACCAAACTCATTTTCCCCCCATGTACTTGGTCTAGAGCCCTATGGTGTAGATCATTGGTATCAAAGCTTAAAGATCTATCCTATCTCTATACCTATAAACACATGAGTGTAATTCAAGAAGAAAAGTTTTTTAATCAGTTCTATTTCATAATATTTGGAAGAATTTCATAGAAATATTAAGATGGTTGACACCTAAAAGCAACCTAAGGTACAATAAAAGTATAAAAGCTCATTGTTAATGCCATGGAGGCACAATGTACCACATGTTTTATCCAATTATATGACTTGATAGTATAATTCAACCTAAAATATTCTAAACCACCTCTATAATTTTTTGAATAGAAGTTTTAGAATAGACCCCCTTTAAAGTGTAAGTCAATCTCAACATCCCTCTGTTTAAAGGCAAGATTGATGCTAAAGCATTAGATACCTAGATTTGACAACTCAAGTTGTATTTCTTAGTAAATCACTTCACTAATTTTGAGAATATGGCCTTTATAGTGATAAAGATGTCTATTATAGTGGTTCACTAGTGGGAGTTTTTTAGTGTGTAGTATGCACAAGAGTGCATTCCAATTAAATCTTGAAAGACTTTTGTTGATGCATTGAAGGAGGAATACTACCCTCTACACCACCTTGAATATGAATATATCAATTTCTAACAATTATACCAATGTAAAGAGTAGTCTATAGAATAATACACCAACATATTCCATGACTAAATAGAAATAATAATAGTAAACTTCTCTAATACATTGTGTAAGGCCCTGCCTATGCATAAATCCACATCATAACCCTATACACAAAAACAACAATAATATACTTCTCATAAAAGAGAGAAACATTATAATATGGGTTAATAATCAATGTCTCTAACCTATTTTGATTTAGAAAAAGGTAAAAATAAGAATTCAAGTGATAAGTGGTGACATTACCATCACTCATCCACTCATGATGATTCTAAATGTCATCAACATTAGTCCTTATTCACCCAATCTACATCAAGACCCACATTGATGGATGACACTAATCTAGATGCCTCTTTTCTAAGCACTAGCACCACTATGATCAAAATATTTGAGGAGCATAAATTCCTCTTCCATACCAAGTTTTAGGTGAAGGGTCAACATCTCCACATCATCATCAACAATGGTAGCTAGAATATCATTATACCATCAATGAATCAATTCCTTGGTCTTGTCACTAATGTGTATCCTAAGCCATACTATCTGGGGTGATTGTAGTAGGGGAAAGATATATAAGTCTAGTGATAATGCACTTTTTAGTACAAAATGAAGCCTATGGAAGAAAATGTCACTTGTGACATCGTACCTTTAGAGGTATATGAAATCTTACTAGGAAGACCATATTTATATGACTATGAAGATATATATATCAATCCAAGCCATAGCATTAGACTATTTTCATGCAAGATCACTTATATAACCTCTTTGATTTTATGCTCATAACTAGAGTCACCTTGGTCTTTGCTAACCAGTGTTACAAGATCTTATCACATACATAAAAAAAAATTTACTCATGGTCTACCTTAACACACTTGCATAATATAAAATGAAAAAGTGCACCCTTAAAATGTGTATAAATTGCACACCATCATAGTAGTAGTAGCTTGACAATTTACTATTACATCAAAGTGAAGTATAAAAATAACTTGTAGGCCTTCCAATACACTACATAGTAAAGCACCACATCAATTTGGTTCCTATATCCCCTCTTCACAATATCCCCCTGTATCAAAGATCAGTTTGGGATAATGATGAAATTTGGTAATAGATACAAGAGTTCTTTGATCAAGACAAGATATAGCCTAACCACCTTGTGAGAGTTTGATAGTCCTCATATCCAAGAAGGATGGGTATTAGAAAATTTGTATTGACTATTTCACACTCAAGAAAATCAAGGTGAAGAATTAATATCCACTACCATGCATTGATGACCTCTTAGAAAAAATTCAAGGCGTGTAATACTTCACCAAGATCAACTTGAAGTTAGGTTATCATCAGGTTCTAGTCCACCCTTGAAGATGTCTAGAGAAGAATATTTAATACATGGAAGGGATTATATGAGTGGTTGTTCATGCCTTTCAGCCTCACTAATGCACTATCCATATTCATATGCTTTATGGATGATCTACTTAGGCCTTTCCTAAACTCTTTCATCACTATTTACTTGGATTATATCCTCATCTTCAACAAGACTTGGGAGGAACATATGGAGCACATCTCAATCATCTTAGATAATTTATGCCAACATAAGTTACAAGCCAACTTAGTGAAGTATACATTTAGTGTAGCATAAACCAATACCTAAGATACATCATTGATCACATTAGCATTAGAGTAGATCCATAAAAGATCAAAGTGATCCAAGATTGGCCTAATCTGTGTAATCTCATAGAATTAAAGATTTTTGTTGGACTTAATAACTTATATCATAGTTTTGTCCTTGTTTTTTTTCACATCTCTTATGTTCTTAGCCAGGTCATCTGTGCCAAATCCAAGCTTGACTAGACTCATCCACAATAGTGTACTTTTAAGACATTCAAGAAATGCCTCTATGTAAAATTGATTATCATAATGCTTGACATTATGCACTCATTTGAAATAAACATTGATACATCTAAATACACACTCAGTACAGTGCTCATGTAGCATGGACATCTAGTCACATACCACTTAGAGACATTTAGTAACATGGTGTAAATATACTCCACCTATGAGAATGAATTTTATTCTATTGTGTAATCAATTAAGTAATGATGACACTATGTTCTCTAGAAAGAGATAGTTATCTATTCAAATCATCAACCTCTTCAATTATTTTAGATGCAAAACAAGATGTAAAATTCACACCAAATGATATGGATGACATACCTATAGCAATTCCATATTGTGATAAAACACAAGAAAGGTAAGGACATTAAAGTTACAGATTGTCTTAGTTGACTACTAGTTTACGTGTTCATCATGATGTTAGACACATGTGGCCATAAATTCATAGACTGGGTACCTCTTTATTCAATTTTCCAAGACTTTATAATGACTTATACCAACCTTAATTAAGGTAAATAAGTGTTAGAGTTATACTTGTCTAACTAGAATCTTTATAAGCTTGGACATCTCTATGTTCCCACTGGTTCACCTCACCAATGACTCATCTAGAAAGCACACTATGCCAAAACCTTTGGACTCTTTGGCATGACAAAGATTCTCACCACATTATAGTCACATTTATTTTGGCCACACATCCACATTAATATCAAGTGATACATCAAGTCTTTTATTCCTTGTTACATCACCAAACCCAAAAATAGGAAGTAAGGACTCTACTCACCTCTACCACTTCTATTTAAACCATGAGAATCCATCAACATGGATTTTATGACTAGACTACCAATGATGAGATGACAACATGATGGCATGTTCATTATAGTGGATCAGTTTTCCAAGATCAATATCATGGTTTTTTGTAAAAAAGGCATTAATATAGCTAGCATTGTCTAGGCTTTCTTTAACCATATTTGGGTTCATTTTGGGCTACCAACATCCATCATATTTGATCATGATCCATGCTTTATGAGTCATTTTTGGCAAGAATTATGGTACTTGATGGGTATGCAACTGGATTAGTCAATAGCGTTTCATCCTTAGACAAATGGGCAAATCAAAGTGGTCAATTACACACTTATTCATCTTCTATGAATTTATAACCATGTGCATTCTAAAACTTGGGATGGAAATCTTTTGTACATAAAACATGCCTACACCTAGGCTCTTCATATCTCTATGGGCCATAGTCCATTTTAGACGTGTCTTGGGTTTTTACCTTTGGTAGCTATAGACATCTCCTACTATGCACCAATATGCACTAAATCATGTGAAAAATAACTAAAAGTGGATAAAGTTGAGAATTTTATTCACCACATCTAGTCTATTCACTAATAAGTTTATTAGATTATCTCTTACACCCAAGTAAAGTACAAGGAGTGGAATGATGCACATTGCACACATCATATATTTTGAGTTGGTGATAAATTCTGGATACAACTTCAAAAATAATGATTCAAAGGTCCAAATTAGAAGATCAAGCCTTTGTACTATGGTTTATGCACAATTTTGCTCATAGATGGTGAGAATGCCTTCATTTTTGATCTACCTTAGTACTTGGGCATGCACCTTGTCTTCAATGTAGATATTCTTAAGCCTTATACTTTACCACTTTTTGAGATAGTAGTGACACAACATCCTTCTAATTTGGATCCCAAGATTTTATGCCTAGTAGTGAAGGACCATATTATTGAAGTAATAGTAATATGCACCCACCATATCACACATCATCTTTTTAGAGTGGTCAAGGTTAGATAATTCACTGATCAAGCCAAGTGGTACACTTCATAGCAACTTTAGGTGTAGTTTTTTAATTACACATTAATGAAATGGAGACCATTACTCTTCATGAAAGAGTAAATAATTCATGCATAGTTTATGCACCATCAAGTTCACTCCTCATTTGTTCCTCTACATAACACATGCATGTCTCACCCAATTTTGCATGATCCTTTTCTATAATTTGGTTGATAACCTTCCACACAAGTCTCACACTAGATCATAGACTTTCATTCAGTGGTTGCCTCAGATCATAGGCTATGCTTCTCACCATGCACTTCACTCATTATGCACTCCATAACTCATATAAATATACCAAGTCCTACACCTACTCACCAATTTTTTTACCCTCACATGCCTTCCAAATTTATGATAACTTATGCACCTACTAATTAAATTTTTCACCATTCATAGCTTGTAGATCTATGCACCTTGCTCTTGTACATTCTAGAGTCCCAAGGCTCTTCAAATTCTTGGATTCTATAGAACATCCATGTGTTAAATCACTTTGTCCATATGCTACAGGAGGTTCCTCAACCATCATCCAACCAAGAAGATGTACTGGTGTGACCATCTTCATGTTAACTGATATTAGTTTTAACTACTCCTATATTCTACCTGTATAAGTATGTAGAATTCATATGAATAGAGGTCAATGGTTTTACATAGTCATAACATAGATAACATTTTTTTTATATCTACTCTATAATTCATACATTGAATTGTATCACATTTGACTAATTTCCCTATTTACCATTAATGAATAAAAGTTGCATTTCCTACAAATAATACTTTTGTTCCATTGAATGTGTTTAGTTACTTCTATTTAAATTATCTTTACTCATTCACTCTACACAACCAAACTCAGTTATCCCCCACACACTTGTTCCTTGGTCCCATGGCATGGATCATTTTTTATTTGATTAACATTATTTCCCCACCAATATTTATCTCTTCTTCTTTTTTAATTGTAGGTAGTGGTTCACTTCATTGGGCATTTTTTTTAGATTGCATCACCCTTCATGGATCTCAAAGGTTAAGGCATGACCATCCAGTATTCCCAAATGAATAAATATATTTTGTTATAAGTGCCTCAACTCTCCTACTTTAATACCCATTAATGGTAGATGCTAACCCCTACAACATGAAACTCAAGAAATTCTACTCATCCTTCTAATTCACTTGGATCTGGCTCCTTATTTTAGTTAAAACATAATTCAAGATCAAGAAATAAATTGAAATTGACACTCTAAATATTTCAAGTAGCATACACCATTGGGATGGATACTATGAATAATAAAAGGACCATCTTAGTGAACATGAAGCTTCTCAAAGTGGCACACAAACTTGGAGTCATATATTAAGAATTAAATTCTAGGAGTAAAAGTTATATTCTTGAGGTGGTGATCATGCCATACCTTTTATTTTTATTTATCAATGTCTTAAATCCAATATGCAATAAAATTAGATTCATCTAATTACAACAAGGCATCGAGGTGTGCTTTTTATGATGCATCATCATCTAGTCATCTAATGCACACAATGAAAAGAGAGGGAACAAGAAACTTTACTAGAATAACTACCTTGGTTCTAAAAACAAGATTTAATGGTGTATTTTTGAGGTGCTTGTAGGTGGTCTAATAATTCCAAAGGATTATAGACAATCGATCATCTTAGTTAGTGCATCAAATATTATTTATCTTGGTGTAAAGATTAACATATTTAAAAAGGGTAGACCACCATAAATTGACAAATAAAACCTTTCATGTGGTATCTTCTCTTGCATAATATCCCCCAATAACACCTTTATAAACCTCATGGATCACCTTAGCACACTATTGTTTCATTACACAACATCAAATTACCTCATCTTTACCAAGCTTATCAAGGTCTCCCCCAATGATTTGGAATGAAGTGGCATGAATGGTGAGTTATTTCTTAGTTGGAGGGGTTAAATGAGATGGAGTTGATCTTGTAGTCAAAAATGTTGTTATGTCCTCTAACTCTTAGAGAACGTGTGAGACATGAAATAACTACATGATAGATAGGTCATCTTTGATGGTGCATATTGGTTCACCATATTCAATTCATGAGATATGGTCGAGACCACAATTGGCCTTACCAAGCTTGACCATGATAGAGAACTAGAACTCTTAAAGTAACACTATCTAGTAGAAAATACAACCATGCAAAACTAGTTTGTTGACCAAATACTTCAATAACTCATGGTCTATGAAAAAAACAAAAGGGGTTTCTAGTAGATACTATCCAATTTTTTTAAGATCATAGACCTTGGATAATGCCTCATGCTCTATAGTGGTATATTTACTTTCAACCAGAGTAAGATTTATACTTGTAAAATATATAGGGTAATCCAAATTACCTTCACCAAGCTGAACATGTATTGCACCAACTACCTTGCCAAAAGCATTGACATGGATAAGGAATACTTTAGTCTAATTGGGGAACTAGAGAATTGATGAAATGATAAGCTTATCCTTTAAGTAAATAAAAGATTATTGGCATGATAAAGTCCAAATGAAATTTTTATTATGTTTTGAAATATCCTTTAGAGGTGTTGTAATCCTTGCATATCCATGAATGAATTTCCTATAATATCTAGTGTGACCTAGGAAGGAATAAACCTCTCTTTGGGTAATCAATGCTAGAAGGTGATGGATGATGGAAATCTTGGTGGGGTCTACTATAAGTTCATCTCATAAAATAATATGACCAAGGAAAATGCCGAACAGAGTAGTAAAATGACATTTTTTCAATTTGAGATAAATCTAAAGGGTTTTGTAATGCTCAATCATGAGTATTATATTGGAACATACCAAGTTTCCTATCATCCAATCATCTAGATAAACCTAAAAGAAATTATGGATAAAGTCATTAAAAGATTCAATGGTAATCCTAGAGAATATAGTAGGGGCACTCTTCAACCTAAATAACATGAAATTATATGCAAAACACCCCCACTCAATGAAAAATGTAGTCTTGGGTTTATCCTCCTCTATAATCTACACTTGATGGTACCCAGAGAAACCATTTATTGAGGTATAAATTTCACATCCATCAACACTTTAGAATATATCTTTGATTAATGGTTTAGGAAAGGATTATTAACACAAGTAACATTAACATGTAATCCACACAAATCATTATGCACCCATCTTTTTTGAATTTTTATCACCATAGGACTTACCCACTCAGGACTCATCTATAGGAGTAATGACTCATGTGTGCAACATACTATGAATCTCTTCTTTAACATATACATATAAATTAGGATTCATTCGATAAGGTTATTTAATGACTTGGTGGGTGCCTTCAAACATTTTGATATGCATTATACCCAAATAAGAGTGAACACCCTTCATTTCAATAAAGTTTCTAGGGAAAACATCTTGAAACTCTTTCATCATTTCAAACACTTTTGTGATTTTAGTATAAGACCATTAATTTCCCATGGTAGCCATCTTTGGTGCATCTTCCATGCCAATATTACATTATATGGTCTAAATTGGCTCCAAGTATGGGTGTTATGTATTCATCATTGTATCATGAATATTTATAGTTCCATACTCCATGTGTATAGCCAAATGATTGGTCAATGGGTTGGGAGGATCAAATACTTCACCCTCATCAACTTGAAACACACATTTTTACTTACTTTCTCAGATTTATTCTCAAAGTGTATTATTGATTATATGTTCAGGTGTGAAAGAATATACCTACTCAATAGGCTCATTAAAAAAGGTCAATTCTTCTTTTGGCACCTTAGGTATGCTTAAAATCCAATCTTCAATAAGACTTGGGTCACTGATGATTACTTGGCATATTTCTTTAAGTGTAAAGCATAAATAAATCCTTGGGGATGAATAGGATAATGCCAAAACCATATTTTCCTTAAGTAGGTGCTAAGAAAATGTACCCAGATAACATTCCTCATAGACATACCACACTTTGGCCTACATGCACAGAGTACCATATAATGCATGAACCCAAAGATATTCTTGCAAGAAAGTTTCATTAGCCACCCAAATTGCCTCATATGCCTCAAGGTGAGGTTTCAATGCTTAAATACCATTATAGATGATAGTGCTATGTATATGCTTATCATGATGAAATATATGATGTAATATAGAAAGTACATGGTCTTAATTAAGTAGACCCTCATGATGAGTTCATCACCACCTTGTAATTATGCCATCAAGAATGTGAACAAGTGATCACATGTGATCAACATCAGAATCATATAAAGCTTCTAGTTTATGGACAAATTTATAAACTTTCATTTTCCTATAGAACTATGGAGCTTCATCTAACCTTCTGAGTGGTGCATCCATGATTGTTCTATGCATGACTTGCCCAATTATGAGATGAATAGATATATTCCACTTGTGATACTTGAACTGAGTATATTTGTGACTATTGATAACACACATACTCTCTTAATAGGATTGTAGTCACCTTGTGCAAAAAAATCATAGGAATTACTCATTTTAATAGACAAAGATTGTGTATCTATCCATCATAGCATGCCATTAGGGGTGGGATCATGGAGTTCACTATCGTAAGTTGTGACATTATATATATGATTAATATCCTCATTAGTGTGAATAGGTTCAATGTATGAGGCCCATGAGCATAGTCCAATAGAATGATAATGCATTGGTCAATATTTTCAAAGTTGATGTACCTTTTCTTAAAGCTTACATCAGAATTGTTGGAATAATACCATGGACAACCCAACATGGCTAGGAAGTCATCAACCTCAACTAACTCTAGAACTTCAAATTCTACTTTGAACATAACACAAAGGATATCCATGATGGCATCTTTATGGACACTAATTAAAAAATCATGGGTCTTATTGGCCATGTAAAATACATGGGGAAAAGGTTAAAAATCTAGGTTAGTTAAATTTCACTAAGCATCCTTTGTGAGGATATTAGCTTTAGTGTTGATGTCTACTAAAATGTTCTAGATTACCCATCCATCAATGGTAGCATTCACTAATATTTTTTTATCCTCTTATGGGCTAGGGGAATGGGAGTATTTTATCATTGATAATGATTTAATTGATGATATTCAATAGGTCTTAGCATCTAATGCTTAAGTTAATTATGTAATAGTGGTACATATCCTAATATAATAGGCACTTACAAAGCTCTTGAAACTCATCTTGCATCACATCATGATGGTCTATAGCCTCTTCATATTAGAACACTAAGTGACATCATGGTCCATTAGAAATTAGATTTTCCCTTGTAAATCCATTAATAAACTCATAGTATCCTAGAGCACCTCTTTTTGTTCTTGATCATTGGGATACCTAGTAGCACATGGCTCTTCATGGTATACATTTTCCATAAGTGGAGTCAATGTTGACTGGGACTATCCACCACTATGCATTATAATATTAACTTTTTGAGCTATTATATTGATAGGGTGTAGTCTCTAGTGTGGTTTATCAATGTGTATCTATATACACCCTAAATTGGTCAAGAAACCACATATATCATGGATTTTCATAGTCCTTTCATAGGAGACTCCAACTAGAGAATATGGTCCTTGTTCACATTAGCCATGTCTTTTTTTTTTTTACTTATCTTGGTCTTGTTTCATACTTGAGTCACCTTTTTTCTTATTCCCAGTCATATACAACCTTCCATATAGTCAATACAATTTAGTTAGACTCTTTTTCTTGTGTTAATTGCATCCCCCTAGGTCCTGAGCCTATAGGATAAGAGCACTAGGATTATACTATAGTATTGGGCCTTAGGGTATCTATTTCTAGTGCTCCTATCCAATGACATTTGAGTCCCAATAGTCAGTTTTCATTTTTTGATAAGTCCTAAACCTTTCTTAGCTTCATCTTTAGTGTTGTTTATCTTTCTAATGTTGACCAAATATGAATAAAGTTCCCAAATTCAAAATAAATATTTTCTTATATAAAGGACTTCATTTTATTATATAAAGGACTTCATAAGGCATTTTATATCTAACACTTACTACTTTGGCATAGTACATAATTAAAAAATTTAGTTAATAGTATAGCTTAGCATTTTACATAATACATACATTTGCATGCTTGATCATGGAAGTGCCTAGGTGAAAGTTCATTCTTGCATCTATCATGCACATTGATTATGCATGTTCCTTAAGGGACATTTAATCTGAGACCCTAGCTTGAGGGTTAATGTAGGCAATGATCAAGACATTAGGGGTTCTATATTGTGTAATCATACTTATCCTAACCTAGTTTTCCCCCTTTTACTTTTGATGTATTTGTTGTTTCATGTGTGTAGATAGACTTAGGGTTTTGAATATTGAACCAACTCTATAAGGAGATATATCAAAATTCATCCTTTAAAATTTCATAGATAGAATCATATAAAGACAACAGATAGAACCCAAAAAACTCAAGACTCTACAAGTAGTTTGGGCAATAGTGGTAGAAAGGGATAACAATGTCAAACCCTAAGGTGTCCTATTTTAGCACTCCTATCCTTTCATAAAATTAAGAAAAATTGTAGGTTATTGACATCTTCTCAGTCCTACACAGTAGTTTTATACCCCTGAATCATTCATCTCAACCTATTTTTCTAGATAAGTTTACTTCTCTTCCTATGCAATTAATTTGATTAAATTGATATACAACTATATTTTACTATATTTAATTACATTTTTTCCCTTTAATCCAAACCCTTTATTGGTTAGGAACTATACATTATTTTCTCAAAAATAATAAACATTTGCTGAACTCGACTTACTTTAAATAAATCTAAAATCCTGGTACCCTTAGGGTTTTTCTTTCATATTTTGTGCAAAAATTCAATTTCAAAATTTTGATTTTTTGTATAAATTTTTATGCATTTATTTTTTTAAAATTTATTTTAGAATTTAAATTATTGTAATAATTTAAAAAAATTCTAAAACCCCAACCCAAAACCCTAGATTTCCAAACTAGGTCCTCAAACACCAAGCCTTCCTTACAATTTTTAGATAATTTTTTTTGAATTTTTACAATTGTTTAGAGTGTTAAAAATATTTTCAAAATATCTATATTGGTATTTATTTTTTGTAAAAATTCGATTTCAAAATTCTATTTTTTTGTATAATTTTTTATGCATTTATCTTATTCAAATTTATTTTAGAATTTAAATTATTGCAATAATTTTCAAAAATTCTAAAACCTTAACCCAAAACCCTAGATTTCCAAACTAGGTCCTCAAACCCCAAGCTTTCCTTACACTTTTTAGATAAATTTTTTGGAATTTTTGAAAATTATTTGGAGTGTCAAAAATATTTTCAAAATCTCTATGTTAGTAGTTAGTATTGCATTTATTTACTTAATAGTACTTTTACATATTCTCTTTGGTGAATGAAATAAAATGTCCACTAAGTCATTTCTTCCCTCTCATCCCATAGATCAATTTCTAAATTTTTCTCATAATTATGACAATAAATGGACACATTTTCAAAATTGAACACTAGCTAAAAATGTGGAAAATGATTTCATTTACAATGAATATAATTACTATTGTTGTAATGAGTAATGTGATGATACATGTGAAAGTGATAGTGAAGAAAAAGTACATGCATCTTCTTCTCTCAAACCTATCTCTTTTATTTCCTCTTCTAAAGAAAATAATTCTGATAAATGGGAAAGGTACTGTTCACCTCATCTTCCTAGGCATAATGCACCAAATGAAAAAATTATTCATGCACTTCCAAGTGAATCTCTTATTGGCGTGAATTTGCTTCTATATGGACCTAATATCTCTCTCTCTCTCTCTCTTTTTCTACTTCTATGTTCAAATTACAATAATATAAATGCAATATAATCAAATTATCAATGCATAGTTCAAATGATCCATCTCATGCTCTCAACTATACTTTATCAAAATAATGTCTAAATGATAACTCTCTTACTCTTACTTCTCATATTATAAATGGAAATAATGCATACACTCCATCCATGGATAACATATATGCACATAATATTCTAATTTCACATGATAATTTATTAAATTCATCTCTTACACCTCTACCTAGTGACAATGGAAGTGATAAGGAGTATGATAGTGAACATGAAAATGAATATGAAAATGAGAGTGACTATGAACAAAATTTTGATTATGATAATGTATGGAATAATTATGAGTATTATGAACATAGTGAAGAAGAAAATGCATCTCATGTTTGTAACTCTTCTTTCACTCCTCTTCTCAAATATAATGCACTATCAAATGTTTTTTCTATTTCTATGTATGATTCTATTTCAAATAATGCACATGTCAATAATAACATCACATATTCTACTCAATTAGCATGTGATTCACTAAAAAATAAAAATACCAATGAATCTCCAAAGCCACCTCCTACTATAGTAGCACCTATTTATCACTCTTTACCCAAAGAGAATGGTATCCCACATCCTCCTACTAAGGTCCAAGTTACCATTCCTCCAAAGGTTCAAGTGAGCACACCCCCTCTCTATGATCCAATTTATAAGTGTAACATTCTCATGGCTAAAATTAATGATCAAATTAAATTATTAAATGAACCACTTCAAGATGCTAATATACCATCCGAGGAGATTATTTATTTGATTCATGTTATTGGTGAATTACAATACCAAGTACATTTCCTCACCTTAGAAAACAAGGCTTATAAGTCTTGGATGGATGCCAATGAATTACATGGTAACCCTCTTACGAAGACATCTTTAAAATATTCCTTGCCTAAGCATTTCCAAATACCATCATTGCCTCAATTTGATGGAATTAGAGATCCATGTGTACACCTTTAAGCCTTTCATAAGTATTTTCCATCTCATGTGAGTCTTTTGATTCTACTCAAGTTGTTCCAACAGACATTAGTGGGGAAGTACAAAATTGGTTCTTTCATCTACTCCTCATTAGCTCCTTGTACATATATGATGACTTAGAGGAGGCATTTATTAGATATTACATAGAAAACACATGCCCTCATGTTACATATGAGAAACTTGCCACATTATATCAGAATACTTTAGAGCCATTTAGTGATTATGTCTTATGATTCAAGAATCACATGTTAAGATTTATCTATAAACCAATAGATTTAGAGATTTATCATATATTTATAAAATGGCTTTATCAACCTCTCTTTGAGCATCTATTATATCAAACATAGTCTTCTTTCAATATATAATTTTAGCCCTAGAAAATAAATTAAAATTGATTGAGGTAGATTCAATTGATTGAATTACTCTAGATTTCATAGCAGTACTTCCATCTACATCTCCTACCATTCAGCATCTACCATGTCCTAAAAAGATAGGAGACCACAACTATAAAAGAAACTAGTTAAAAATAGAGAGCTAGTCTCTAGAATATAACCTATAGTATGCACTACGAATAATAGTAGCAAGGCACCCCTACAATTTAATTCAGAGTGGGATAGCCCATATGTCATATTATCAGCACTAATAGATAGGAGGTTAATCACATTACCTTATACTCATCGATGAGATCCACATCTCTTACAAAAATAGCCACATCAGCCCTTTTGTAATTATCATCATATCTGTGGACACAAAGATAATGATTATTATGGACTCAAAGATAACATTAATAGATATGTTGACAATGGCATCATAGGATTCACATAGGGGGCACTAAGATATCCCCATCATGAAACCATAGACCTCATTCCTCTATGACTGATTCATCCTAAAACATTCCTTCATAGGAATCATTAATTACTCATCATGTGAGTAATGTAACTTCTAGGATAGAGCCTCATAGGAGATCTCCTATTCCACCTATTCAAAAGGTTTATAAACTAGTAAAATGAGAATAACCTACATATAATAGTGTAGTCTAAGGAGTACATAATGCATTTCCATATACATATCCAACACAGTCATAGGCACTGTAGTAAATTACTACTCCAAATAGATATTCACTATGGTTGAGTTTTTAGGGTCTTATCTCATGTATCAATCCACTATGGTTAAGATTAGATGAACCCACATCATAGAGTACTACTCTAGATAGATATTCACTATGGCTAAGTTTTTAGGGACCTATTTCACATAACAACCCACTACAATTGAGATTAGACAATTCACCATCATAGGTTTTAGCTCCTTCTCAATTTATTACTTAGTCATATGTATCACAACAGAGGCCATATGGTATTATTTCACACAACAATTCATTATGATTGCAAATAGATGAGCCTTCTTCATAGCACACAGTTTTAGTTGCACATCTAATAAGGTTATATTTGGTAGAGTCTCCACATATAGCTACATTTAGCGCATAGTAGATAGTATCATATATAGTGCATGTTCCTACACAACATGAGAATTATGGGCACTTATTTAATTGGCCATCAAGGTTTAGATAGTGATAATACACAGATTCATATCGATATCAGTTCATAGCTTCACTTTATGGGGCAATGATAGAACCAAAGGATTACCTAGCCTTTGTATTCTTGAGCTACCTAATCAAATGGATTGGACACATAGTCTAAACATTGCTTAACACACACATGATTACATAGATTCACTTAGTAAGTGATGATGGAACCAAGGGGCCAGCCTTTGTATTCTTGAGCCACTCTCAAGGAATTGAGCACAAAGTGATCTCTTACATCCCCTTATACTAATAACTAACATTCCTCATTCCAAATAACCATCTCTATCTAGACTAAATTCTCCAAATCTTGATCTTACTGATATCCCATTTTACCAATCTTAAACTAACTCACTTTATCAAATCAATTTACAAACTACATACTAACAAAAAAAATCACCCATATATGATTCAAAATAAAAAAACTAGCATTACACTTGAAAAATCAAATCACATCCCAGATACTATTTTACCAAACATATACAACCTTAAACATAAATACTAATAAATTATTTCTAAATCAACCATTTGTAATAAATATACCAATACACCCCAAATTTCATAGCATAATACACATGCATCTAAAGTCAAACTAGTATCCATATATATAATAAAGTTTTCAAAACATATACACCATATCAAATACAATAAATCATGAATGGACACCGTGGCCTCACTCTCAGTCTCACTCTCCCCATTAGTGCCAGTCCCATAATCCACTCTAGCACTCAATGGCCCCACACCTCCTTGAGATATTGCATGCCTCTTGTGAATGACTCTCTCACTCCATTAACCAACCATGCTCCTCCCATAAATCTACATATCACCTCTAAAGTTATGTATACTCATCCATGATCCTCATGCTAATAAAACTAAAATTAGGTAGAGGCATCTTATTCCTATCTAACTCAGCTCTCAGCTCATCTCTCTCTCCTACTTCCCTAACATATGAAATTATTGCTATATCATCCCTATCAAATAGATGACCATGAATAATGATCATGACCATCACTCACTCTATAAATCCATCCTCTACTGCATCATCATGAACATGTCATGTGAGATTTTGAAGTGTTAACTCAATGATGATCTCCCAATAATCATCTTCACTTACCACCCTAGCATGTACCTCATTATGCGCACCTCCAACTCCACTTACACATAAAATGTGACACTACATTAACTAAGTACTTTAAACTAAAACTAAAATCACAAATTTGTATATAATTCAAATGAAATTTTTTCTTACCTCCCATCATCTAGATCAGCTCAAGATCCTCATACTCAAGATCATCCTTTTCATTAATAGGGTATAATGGAATCCACTGATTCCTACCCCACCACACATTATATGCATTTATACATCCAACATCATCCACATTAGGAATATCTATAACCACATCCCATGCATCCAAAGGTAATAGTGTTATCCTAGCCTTAGCAGGCCTTGTATGAGCTCCTACCCTCACTGGTGCTTATGCACTCCTCACCCATACCCATGCTATCAAGGGCACATCCTATGGTACCCCAAACTATCTAGTCACATGTTCATACTGAAATCACTCATACACTCCAACCTAATGGTCATGTATCCAATAGCTAACCCTCATATATCACAATTTCACTCCATCCTCAACCCACCCAAGAAATCCTTAATAATTCCTTTATATAATATCATGAGCCACCAATCTATCTAAAACTCATCTATAATGATCCATTTTAGGAGATTGGATTTCTAATGTACTCATTCACCATTCCCTAAATCATCATGAAGTTAGCCACTATATCCTAGTTAATCTAATCGATCATACAATTTTTATGTGCTCATGAGCCCAATAGTGCAATAAGGTATCTACACTCACACCACCACTAAATACCTCTTATGTAATCTTATAAATATTCATGTATAGGTGGGAAAGCATAGTCTTACCTCATAATAACACAATGTTGTATACCTTCACACTACATACAATCCTATGCACCTTATATGCAATCAGCACCCTACTCTTATCCACAACAATAAATGAGGCCAACAACATGACCAACCACTTTTGTAGGTGTATAAAACTAGAATATACTATAACTGATAGTAGAAAATCATTATCACTACCTCTTTGATGTATATCTGAGGGCACACCATCAAAATATAAGAATGCACAATCAATAGCATCAGTACCCATGTCATCTTGTAGCACCACATGTGATTCACTAACTGGTAAATGTAAAATGTGATATAAATCCTCTAGAGTCACAGTAATCTTGCCTATAGGAAGATATAAAGTACATGTATCTACATTCATCCTCCTACATAAGATAGTGATCAAATACCTATCCCACTACACTATGTCGAGGTCACACATATGACCCAACCCAACCCTATCCATGATATCTCTCTTATCATTAAATAATGGTAACAACCTAAATATTTACATAACTTGGCCCTTATAGAACTCCCTCATCTACACCTCACCTTAAAAACACCAAAAATAACATATATATCAGTCCACGATGCCAAATAACTAGCCAAGTAAAAATAACAACTAACCAAGCAACATCTCAAAAAATCCTACCCATAGGACAACAGTGATGGGTACTGGATAGGAGCATTGTAACCTAGGAAGGATCATTATAACCTAGATAAGAGCACTGGATATAGGACATGAGTGCTAAAACTAGTGAAATTTTTCTTAGAACACTTTAAACAACTCAAAAATCACCATAATATTCTTCAAAATAGACAAAAACCAAGCATTAATGTTACTTACCAAGCTAACATCACCACCAACCTCAACCTGGGCTACCAACTACTTGGACTAGGTCATGGTAGGTGCTCATATCCTTAGCATATCTCTCACTCTAGAGCTCTAAATATCAAACTCATCAATACACAAATGAATCACGAATCAATCCAATTTTTTATATTACTTAGTTTTCTCAATCAAAGAAAAAAACCATTTTACCCATAGCTTGAACCTCATAACTCCATTTTTTAAACCATTTTCTTTCATGGAATCATGAAAATGATACCTTCAACATCACTCAAAATTTTCTCTGTTACTACCTCATATTCCTACTATGGCATGAGTATCTCTCTATCTCTTTTATACTCCAACACACATCTTGGTCCTCACCAATAAAAATGTGTTCCACTTTCAACAACTCAATATAATCAATCAAACAACCTCTCAAGCTATTTACAAGTCAACCTTACTTCTACTTATTCCACTAGTCATCACTTTTGTCTCGACATCCTCTATCAAAAATTATATCTCACCCAAAAATGGGGGCATCATTCTTACTATTCTTATTTCTACACTTGCCTAACATGCCCATCCACTCTCATAGGTAGATAAACCATGGTTCATACACATCTAGCATTTAGATTATTAGATTTAGCTCAGATCGATTGAAATATATAGTGATTTAGATTACATGGGTCACTCAACATTACTCAAGACATTTAGAGGGATATACCTTCAATTTATAGATACATAGACTATTCAAATATAGTGGTTGTGATTAAGATTATATCAATTCATATTTACTTCAATATAGATTCAAAATCAGATACTAGATTTCAAGGCATGTACCTTATTATACATCTCACACATATAGCTTCATACAATATGACATAGTTATAGGATCAAATAGCAGATTATAGGGATAGTGCAGAGCATAGTGTTTTGATCTCTAGTTTTGCACATGGGGCATGGCATGATAGGTCATTTAACATGTGGTTACATAGATTACCAAATTATATAGACACATCAATCACATACTAAATTTGGGGGCATGACATAGATGTTCATATTCTTCATCTTCTAGGATTATACAAATAGAATGGCAAGACATGCCATTCTCTTCTTACATATTTACTAGAGTTTTAGGTTATACTTAGTTATACCCAAGTTGTCACCATGTTAGATCACATAGCCATCTATAGTGGTTGGTCCATTACATTATCTAGACCCAGACTAAATGAGTTTGTGTGGGACAGAGGAAAAATATTAGTTTTGGGCCTCTAAGCATTTCTTAGTTCTAGTTCAGATATTCAGAGTAGGGGCATGATAGATTTTGCTCTTCATAGCATACAAATTCTATACACACATTCCATATTACATGAGTTTATGTGGGATAAAATATAGACATTGGTTTTAGGCCTTCGAGCATTCCTCATTTTTATCTAGATTTAGCAAAGGGGGAAATCATTTCCCTCCTTCTCCATATTACAAAGATTCCACTTTTAGATTCAGTATAAGGGGCATCCATTTTAGGGATTCTTTCTTTCTCTGAGCACTATTAGACTTTCCATCCACTTCCCTAGCTAGGAAGTGAGTTGGACTCTTTTCAGCACATTCATCTCCATGTAGGTAGGTTCAAGTATGCATTTTTTTTTATTTTTTTTACTCTAACAATTCATTTCATTGCACTACTAAAATAAAAGGGGGCAAAACGTATACACCCTAAATTGGTCAAGCAACCACACATATCATGTCTTTTCATAGTCCTTTCATAGGAGACTTTGATATGATAATATGAGACTTGTTCACATTAGCCATGTCTTTTGTTTTACTTATCTTGGTCTTATTTCATGCTTGAGTCACCTTTTTGCTTATTCTTAGTCATCTATAGCCTTCCTAACTATCATTTTAGCTCAGCCAGACTCTCTTTCCCATGTTAATTCTATCCCCTAGGTCTTGATCCTATAGGATAGAAGTGTTGGGATTGGACTATAGCACTATACCCTAGTGTTTCCATTTCTATCACTCTTATCCAATGGTATTTTGAGTCCCAATGATCAGTTTTCCTCACTTAATGAGTCCTAAACAATTCTTAGCTTTGTCCTTAAGGTTTGTTCATCTTTTTAATGTCAGCCAAATGTGAATAAAGCTCCCAAATTCAAAACAAAGAGTCTCTTATATAAATTAATTCACAAGGTATTTTATATCTAGCACTTCCTACTTTGGCACAGTACATAATTAAAAAAATCAATCAATAGTATAATTCAGCATTCTGCATCACACATAGATTTGCATGCTTGATCAAGGAAGGTCCTAGGAAAAAGTTTATTCTTACATCTACCATATATGTTGATTATGCATGTTCCCTAAGGGAGAACTAAATTTGATCTGAGACCCTAACTTGAGGGTTAATGTAGGTATCAATCAAGATAGCAGGGGTTCTAGATCATGTAATCATACTTCCCCTAACCTATTTTTTCCCCCTTTTGATTTTGATGTGTTTGTTGTTTCATGTGTGTAGATATACCTAGGGTTTTAAAGATTGAAATATCTCTACAAGGAGTTCTATCAACATTTGGCCTCTAAAATTTCATAGATAGAATCAAACAAAGACATCAGGTAGAAGCCAAAAAATGCAAGTCTTCATGAGCAATTTGGACAATAAAAACAAGAAAGGACAACAATGATGGACCCTAGGGTGTCCTATTTTTGCATTCCTATCCTTTCATCAAATTAAAGATAGTTTTAGGTTCCTAACATCTTCCCAGTCCTACATAATATTTTTTAGACCTTGAATCATTTATCTCAACCTATTTTTCTAGATAAGTTTACTTCTCTCCATATGTAATTAATTTGACTCAATTGATATAAAACTATATTTTACTATATTTAATCACATTTTCCCCTTTATTCTAAACCATTTTATTTTCTAAGAACTAAATATTAGTTTCCCAAAAATAATAAAATAGTATCATACCATCACCCTTTTAATTTTGTTATTTTATAATGGCCATGTACAAATCAGGACATTCCTCTAAATGGTGCTCATTTTTATAGAAAACACATGTAGGATAGACCATGTAGTCCCACTAGTAGTGTTCAAGGGAGCCATACTTATATCATTTCCATGGTAGAAATAATCCACCTCCACATCCTTAACCTCGACCTTAACCATGATATCTACCATTCTCTTGGTTATTTGAAATAGAGGCCTAATGCATACCACATGCATGTGCATCATGAATATCATGGATGAGATGGTATTCATTAGTGTCATGTGTATATGCATCGCATATCCTAAAATAAATGGACACCTTCAATTTAGTGGAAATTTATAATAGAGGACAAGATCAAACATCATTCTCTCCCCAACAAATTTCACATGACTAGTTCAATATGCCATGTATGTTCTTGCGGAGATAATTATTTATATTATGGCCTTTAGACTCACAATTGACACACCATAGGCCATTGTGAGTGTCATGAGTATTGTGTGAAATTAGTTTTTATAATTAATATGAAATTACATCAATTTGAGCCTCCATAAAAGGGTTGATTCCTGTATCAATGCTTCCAATGGCTTTGACAGGGAAGGTATCTTTCAAGGCCTCATGTGGGCTAATAAAAGTTCTCTAAGATAATGTTTGTCAAAAAGAGAGTAATAGACCTTAAAAAAAACACTAAATGTGTTGAGTATCATTAATATAAAATGAAATAATTGAGATAAGTGTATTTAACTATGCATCAGACTCTCTTACACTCTCAATTAGCTCGTATTTTATATATTTAGGATAACAATACTTTATTGCTCAAACTTATAAATATCAAATTCTTAGAGGGATGTTTCCTTAAGATGTTCATAATAAACTAAAACCTATTGAGTATCATATTTTTGGTACCATTTATGTGCTCATTCTAGGAGTGTGGTGTCAAATTGAGTGTCTTTTTGCTCAAATGATTTTATGTTGTGCACTCTCTAAATAAGCTCACACTTGTGAACATGTTCGACAACATTCTCCATAATTTGATATTTTGGAAAATGAAGTGTCATTTCATAATACATAGTGGATGGTTGAGGTGATTTTAATGGTGAATGTTGAGAACTTCTAAGTTCTCCTATTCCTTAGGGGTAAGTCCACAACTTCCTCATGTGCCTCCTCTTGGTCCTCCAGATGAACCACCACCTAGTCCACCTCCTGTACCTCTCATAGTAGCAAAAACACCCAAGATTTTGTGAATTGAGGTAGGTTGATTCTTTATATTTGGGCCAATAATTTTCCCACTACTTATGTTGGGTCCACAAGGCATACCAAGTTGGGCCATGAAATTATATTGTAAAGGAAAATAAAGAGTTAATACACTAATGTCTAAAATTTTCTCAACTAAGGTTTTGCTTACATGATTAGTCTCTGACTCTATGTTGCCTATATCGTAGTTATGTATAATTAATTCATCTAATTAAAAAGTATGAGCTTGCACTATAGTTGAGGAACCAGGTCAGTTTAACTTGAGTTCTTCAATTTCTACTTCTTTTCTAATTTCTCTTATATATATTAGAGATGGTGTTGGTTTTAATCCAAAAGTTGGAGAGTCCTTGTGCTCTTCCACTTCTGTATAGATCTTGAAAACACTTCTTGAGTCCTCATGTCCCCTTCCTATGTGATTCCACTTATAATCCTTCATTAAGCTTCATCATATATGTGATTATGCAACTCATGCTAACAAGATACCATACCAAACCTAAAAGTCTTACAAGTACCCCTACATTCCCCCACCAACCATGCTACTCATATAAAGAAGCATTTATCCTTCCATGAGAAAAATATCAAGTCTAGAGTCAATAAATAGATTAATCACCTCTAGAGATAAATTCTTGAGGTGCCAACCATGTGGTTCTTGGAGAAACTAAAACTTAGATTTTTCTAGATAGGAATAAGTTGATATGGCATACTCCAAGATGTAACTATTTACCACCCCTTGCCACCAGACATCAATAGTTTGTGTACACGGTGATTTCAATTGTGATAGTCATTTTATGTGTTAATGTCCAATATTTTTCCTTCTATGATTTCTTGAGGAGTCTTGAGCATAGGTTTTGATCCAAGCATGTAAAGGAATAGGTATTGTTGACCAAAATAGACCCTAAGGTCAAATTAGGACCCCTATAGGTAAAAACTTGATTTTTAGGTGTTTTAGGGGTCAAATATATATGTATTAAGGTGTATTAGATGTCATTTAGTGTCATTTCATGTTATATTAGCCTTAGTAATTAGTCTTTTTAGTCCTTATCTATTTTAGAGTCATTTTAGGGGTCTAAATAGAGCATTTAATGACTTTTACAGCCTCTTAGGGAAATGTGAAGGTTTAAAAAGGATATGTCACATGCCATGTCTCCCATTATGCCTTATTCAACTGTTCCTAGCTAAAAAGTGGTAGGTTCTTAAAAAAAAAAAGGAGTTTTCTTGAATTCTACAGACTTGTAAAGAATTATACAATTGGGGAAATTTAAATAGTTTCCCTTGGTCTTCCAAACACTTTTTTAAATTATAATTTTGATCATAAGCTCAAAAATATGAATAAAACTTCTCATCTCTCCTTCCACTAAGCTTGGCAAGTAAAAACAGTCTTCATGTTTATACTTGGTATGGTCAGCAAGAGAGGTTTCAAGTAAAATGATTTTTGGGGTGTGTTATACACTTATTTATATTCCATTTTATGTTTTTTTATGGGAATGGTGTCATGTGCTTTATGCATCAGTCCTAAGAAGTTAGACTATCAAGTTTGCCTACTAATCTATGTACCCTATAGGTTTTGACTTATTTTGGGTAAATCCATAAAATTAACCTATTAATATTGTTTATAGATGATTTTTAATCCCTCATAAAATGGTTTCCATTCTTTTTTTCATGTTTCATGATGTTTTGATGAGCAAAGAAGTTTAGGTTGCAAGAGGAAACACTTTTCTAAGCAAACAGGCAATGTTTCCACCATTTTTAGATTTTCATGATTTGATAATGGTTTAAAAATATGGGGGTTAGTTAATTTACATGTTTTTAATGTCCTCTTAGCTCTTACCTTTATAATCTCATCTTCTAAATCATACTCCATGAAGGTACAATCATAAAACATTATGTAGTCAGTTTGCTTAAAGATTGTCATACACTGTTAGTTTTTGAGCTATGAAGGGTTATAAATCATGTCCATAGAGTCATAAAGAGTTTTAAAATGTGGATACATATCTTTAAAACATATAAAAGTGATTAATATTCCATATGGTGTAATAGAATGGGATTGTTGCAGTCATGAACAACATTTATACACAGTCTGCCATTAGTGAGCACCTACAACTGCTTGGAAGAGAAATTGATGTTGAATAGGATGTGTTGACACTTGTTTCATATCCTTAGAGTGTAAAGAGTCCATTTTGAACTATTGAGATAGTTTTTCAACTCATTAAAGTATTTTATCTCTTATTCATTATTTGAAATTTCCTTATTGCTTGTGTATGTGTAAATATCCACCTACAGGTGGCTAAGTAGGGGACTAAGATGTTTGTACAAAGAGATTAAAACATCTCATGACACATCCTTAAGGTCTTAGTATGATTAAAATACCATGGAAGACTTATTTTTAAGTATATATTGGCAGATAGAATGGAAACCATGATCAAAGCACAAGAGGATGGAGTTTTGGGATTTAGTCCCCAAAATGAGAAAATAGAGAACCTATTGGTTTTATGAATTTCATATGAAATGGAGACAAGAGATTTTGATGAATTCTAATGGTTTTTGGATTTTTTTTAACTACACAGGACTAGGGATCCACAAAATATTTAAGGTAGAACACTAATGGAGTTTGATTGTTTGGGGTATTATCATTTCCTACAAAACACTAAATTCCTCTAATATTATCTATAGGCTTCAGTACAAAAAGACCTTTCTCCACTAAAATTTCAAAATTAGACTATGTAAACTTGTGTGAATGGTTTAAAATGGTTAAATATTAATTTTTTCTCAAATATGTGCTATAAAATAGTGAGGAGCAAGGTGGTAGGTTCCATAGACACCTACAGGTGTGTCTTATCACAGAAATGTTCACCTATAGTTGACTGATATGATAGTGAACCTGATCAAGGTGATGGAATGGCATGAACATGAGTGATAAGGTATAGATATGGTTGTAGGTTATCATTAACACTATTTAGGATATATTAAATATTACAGCTAGGTTCCAAACATGTAAATACACTTGTAGGCTTTTTTTTCCTCACAAATGTAACCTATAAGCTAGTTGTAGGTTATCATGAAGCTTGAGATAGATACTTTGAGGATAGACCCTAATCCAAGAATATAAGGAATAATTATAGATATGATATGGTTTGAAGAGTTCAAAATATGATTTAAATCATGTAATAATTCATATATTAGATGAAGGACACCTACAGGGCCCCTCATAAACAACTATAGTTGATTGTGAGGGGAAGAGATCAAATGAATTGACCTTCTTGAAGAAAGTATAGCTCAAACATGGAATGAATAGGTACTAGAACTTAAAAAATGGTATTTTAAGGTGTAATAGAGACCAATGAAATGTTTCCAATTTCTAATCCATACATTCACACCTACAGGTGCCCTCAAAATTTAAGGAAACATAGTTAGTGTTATATGTAGTTTTGACCAATCAAGGGTATAGAGAGGCATCTAGAATATTGGGGTGACGAAATGACTTGAAACACTTTTGTAAAGGTTTTTATATAATTTATACACATTCATACAATAAAAATAATAATTTAAATGGTCCCAATGATGACATAGTCACTCTTCTAACGATCTACTTTAGTTTTTAATGCTTTTGGAAGGTCATAGGAGATGAAAAAGGGATGAATTTTTTTAGGAAATATCCTTAAAAACTATATAATATTATTAAATAATCAATATTTTATGAGTAAATAATTGAGTGCCCTCTATTTTATCTTAGATAGAGGGCACTCCCTTGATAAGCAAAGCCTATAATTTTGAGGAAAGGAGAAGAAGATATGAACCAAGAGATAAGAGAATCTTGCCAGAAGGTGTGTGGAGTTTATTTACATCCAAAATATCATGAGAAACCTTTTTTAATAGGATGGTACCAAAGAGGATGCTCTAAACCCTCAAATTTGTAGACATGCATACAAGGCATGGCTGGGCCTAAAAGTCCAAATGAGAAAGCATTTTCACTTAAAACCCTATATGAGAATTATAAATTATTAAAGCATTTTTTTGGGGTAATTTAAGAGGTTCTAAATATTATGGAATTAATATAAGTCCAATTAGATGGCCTAGAACATAGGGGTTGTAGTCAAACCTAGTTGGGTAGGGTTAGGCTTAGAAGCCAAAAGGAGAGTCATGGTCACTTCTACATTGAGATGAGTTTTTTACCCTATTGTAACATGTTTATAGGATGGAGATAGATGTTTTAAATATTTTTAAATGCATATAAGTTTTAGGTGAATCCATTTTTATCCCAAAGACAACTTAGACTTGTGTAAAATGTGAAAATAAGCTTGATAGGAAAGATTTAGAAGCTCACATCTCTCTTGATGATTTTCATGGGGGCCAAATAAGTTTACAAGAGTTATCATAGGCCATAAAAAATCTTATTAAGGATTTTTTTTTTTCAAATTTAACATCCCATTTTTATGAATGAAGCTTAAGACATCAAAATAGGCTAGAACCCTTACAAACCCTTGCTAGTGACCAGTTTAGAGAAATGAGGTTGGAAAGCTAACCTAATGTCATGTTTTTCCAAGGATGATGATTGATCCTTATATTAAACTCTCTCAATATTATCCCCATACTTTTGGACTATATGGAATTGTACATATAGGGTATAAAATAGTGTAATATTGATTATTTTATGTGTTTTATAGGTTCTAAGAGGATTCTAAAGATGAAACTAACTTTATAATAATATTAGGATTTTTAATAACCCTTAATTTCCATTTAATTCTTAATAAAAATTCCTAAGTGTATAAACAAATTGCTTCATCTCAGCTAGTCAAAACTAACATAGTGACCAAGCTAGTGAGAAGGGTGGAAAACATCAAGTGAGTTGATTTTAAGGCATGGCTGATGCTTCTAAGGAAATGGAGGGTCTTGAAACATGTAAATAAATCCTTCCCATGTATTTTCATGGAAAATTTATGCCTTTTTGGTGGCCAAATGTGTAAGGTGCATGAAGAAATATTTTATTTAGATTGTAGATGGTGATAGCTCATTTATATATGATGTCAGATGACCAAGACTACAAAAAATGCCTAGAGAGGCATGTTTGAAATAATTACCCTTAATTCCAATCATCATACCTATCCCTAATTAGTTTTTGGATATTCAAATAGGTCTAAATCATGAAGGTAATTTTCTAAGCCAAAATGAGAATTTTCATGCCACTCAGCAAGAGGTTCATGACTTGAAGAGCCACTTATTCCTTATAACATTACATGGTTTATCCTAATGCTCTTCTCATAAACAAGTAACTCCTTTTCTCATCATAACAAGTCTCTATATGACCCTTGGACTTCTCTCTTCTCCTCTCTATCAAGTTTTATAAGAACTAACCATTTTGGCCATTGTAACTGATGCTCCATATTAATTTTTATGTTGGAAATATTTTAATTGAGGTCAAAGGTCTAGTATTATTGGTGATAAAGGACCCATTGCATTTAATGTTGTTTGTAATTGATATATCTTGGCTTATGTGAGTTAATATTTATTTAATATTAATGAATATATTTTTGGTTGCATATGAGACAAAAGAAGGGCCCATGGAGAAGTCAAAGAACCATGGGATAAAGAAAAAAAGAAGGTGGGATGCATTTTCCCATGAAGAGTCATCTTTGGGAATTCCAAGAGTCACCAAGTGAAGACAAAAGAGGAAGGGCACAATTTCTCATGAAGGGACACTTTGAGGAATACAAAAATTCACCAAGATAAGGACAAAAGAGGGAAGGACATTTATGATCATGAAGGGTCACCACATGACTTTTAAAAGGCAAGGATATGAAGGGTCATACAAGTTTGGCACCATTTTCCATGAGGATTGAAGGGTCACAAAAGGGGAAGGTCAAAGGTCATTTGGAAAGCTATAAATAAAGTCTTGAGAAGCAATTTGTAATATGGGAGATAGAGGTTGATTTGATATTGTAATATCTAGCTTAGAAGAGCAATTTTGAGAGATGAATATGATTTGTATTTTTTATATCTAGCTTAGAAGAGAAAAAGTGAGAGAGAGGAAAGAGATGTATTGAACTATCATTTGTTAAGATAATAACATTGAGAGATAGGTGTGTGGTATACACAAAGAGGTTGGTGCTCATGAATTGTTGCTGGGTTGGTGCTCAAAAAATGGGTTGGTGTTCCTGTGGGTTGGTGCTCACTAATTGATGCTGGGTTGGTGCTCGTCAAAGGGGTTGGTGCTCCTATGGGTTGGTTCTCATGAATTGTTGCTAGGTTGGTGCTTGGCAAAGGGGTTGTGCTCCTGTGGGTTGGTGCTCACAAATTGTTGTTGGGTTGGTGCTCGATAAATGGGTTGGTGATCCTATGGGTTGGTGCTCATGAATAGTTGTTGGGTTGGTGCTTAGAAAAGGGGTTGGTTCGCTTACAAGTTGGTGCTTGTGAATATTATTTGGGTTGGTGCTCATTCATATACTTGAGATTGTTCTCCATGCTTTTTCCCATATTGGGTTTCCATGTTATATCTGGTGTCTCTCTCTATCTTGTGTGGTGTTTATTGTTTGGGTTTTATTACATATCTTGAATGTTTGATTAAGTGGAATTTGGTTAAGGTAAATTTTTATAAGATATATGATATAATGATTCACCCCCCCTCTCAATATATCCCATGCTTAACAATTGGTATCAAATCAAGTTTCTGATAGGGAACCAAGAACAACAAACTATGATTCCACTTGTCAGGATCTTGCTCCTCAATAAGAGCACAATATGATTACCTTGTATAAGCAACTAAACATAGAATTATAACAGAATTAACAAGTAACTAGAAATCACAAATAGCACAGAATATGAGAGATAATACACAATCTTGTATTAATACTCATCTAGAAAGAAAATACAATAAAGAAGATGCCACTTCTTCTTCCACCTCTGTGAGGCTTCCCACACCTCAAGGGCTCCCAGTAATTCTCAATCAAGAGTTCACTCTCATACCAAAAATGGTCCCAACACACAACTCACACATAGAATTGGTGTTCACCTCCAACCAGTCAGTAATAACCCTACCAGTACACAAGTACTCAAAGTACTTCAAGTAGATCTCCCATGAACTTGCAACAACCTGCAACTCAAATGATCTTACTTACACATGTAGAACTTCTCCCTGATCTTGCAACAACTTGTAGATCACCCTGTTCTTACAATTGGAAGGATCTACCTTACCTTCCTCTATTTGCTCATAATTACAATACATGCCAATGGGTCTATACATAGATCCCAAACTAAACCATAACTTAGACTCTTAATTTAGACACACAGCTCAAGACTCAAAATAGCCTTTACATGCAAATAATCAATTCAACAAACTAATTGTTTATGCAATGAACATTTCTAGAATTGCACAGGTGACCGACATCGGTCCCTGTCTGACTGGAGATGACCGACATCGACCGACTCCTGCCGATGTCGATTGCCCTTCTGTTCACCCCTGACCAATGTCAGTTGGCCTGACCAACGCTAGTGATTGTGACACTCATCAACTCCTCTATGTCTACAAATAATTGAAGCTTTTAGCTCCACAACCTAAAAATCTCCCACTTGGAGATAAATAGTTGCAACTGTACCTGTACCTGTACATCATCTAGTTTATTTCCTGGCATTGTATCCCTCTTCAAGATCACTCTTGAAGACCAACCACCACAAAACTGTGGTGCACCTCCTATCATCCAAATCCCCTACCACATCCGCATCTAAAAACCCATGTAGAAAAGAACTTGACCCTACATAGCATGTGCACTTACTACTGGTCCCTCTCAAATACCTGAGAATCCACTAAATTGATCTCCAATGCTTCTTTCCCAAATTGGCTCCAAACTTTCTGATAGCTCCCACTACTTGGGAAAACTTAGGTCTAGTACATACCATGCACTTAACCTCATTATGTGAATCAAGACTCTATTCATAAAACTGTCCAACCATCGGCATGCTAACCGATTTCACACAATCATCTGGAGATAAAATCAACTTGTGACCTTCCATGTCCCTAGAACACACTCATGCCAAATAATCTTGCTACTCCCAGATTCCTCATGACATACCTCTAAACTAACTTTACCTTTAGTTCAGCAACTCCCTACATATGTGACCATACAACAAGCACACAATATAGTAACAGGATAATGTAGCTAATATTATCCAACTTGGTAAAGAGAAACACAATGGTCAAACCTCAATTGCCCTGTAGCTTACTCAAGACCATATACCCAGGCCTTCCATCTCACATGTCCATTCCTGCTCTTATTTATCTTGAAAATCCATTCGTCTCTTAGTGCTTTCTTCTAGCTGGCAACTCCACCAAAAACTATCATTTGGTTCTCCTCTAAGGAATCACATTCCTCATCCATGCCAAGCTCCCATTGTTTCTTGGATCTACCTGCTCTGCTTCTTTAATAACTTCCTGGTTCTTTACCATCAGTGAGCAACAAGTAGTGTAAAGAAGGGAAATGATGAATTTGAGGCTTACTTACCCTTTAAGTCCTCCATATGGGCACTTGAGACTCCCTAACAGCTTGCTGTCCACCCAAAATCCATCTCAGTGATTGATGTCGGTCACATCTCAACCTGCACTCGACTGATGTCAGTTTCATGTGACTACCTCATCACCAACATCGGTTCCTACTGACCGACACTAGTGTTTATCTATCCTGAGTCACTGATGTTAGGCTGCACATAGCTAACATCGGTCCTTATTTGGATGCTGACGCCAGTTTTCTAATCAACATCAGTCTCTGTGTTTTAATTGTGAGTGATGACTTCTACCTGTGAGCTCCTTTTGGATCAAACCCTTGTCCATATCAACCTTGATCTGCTCATAATTCTTCAACCCCTTATGCTGATCTCTGTCTGTCATCTTCTCCTTAAAAACCCAGGCTTTCTTGTTCTTGTCATGAACATCAGATTCCTCAGGAAATGTCACTTTCTTCCTTTGCTTACAGAAATCTAAATCCATGCTTTTCAAATCCAAAAGCATACCCTTTGACTCAATAACATGCATCCCCTTCTTATTCATGTGACCAAGCCTATTAAGCCACATCTTCGAATATACAGCTGAAGTAGATAAACCAGAAGGAGAATCAGTAATACAAGTAGATAGCTAAAGCATAGCTACTTTCTTGCCTCTTGCTATAACAAGTGCACCCTTGGTAACCTTCCAAGAGTCTACTATGAGAGCTACTTTGCAACCCTCATCACCCAACTTTCTAATAGAAATCAAATTCCACTCCAAGACTGGGACATGCATGACCTCCTTCAACACCCATGTGTTGCCTATCTGTAATTTTAGCTTCACTTTCCCTTTTCCAACCATTTGACAAGGCTTACCATGCCCTAAATAAATTTCTCCAAAGTCTCCCTGGACATATTCATGAAAAAATTCCCTATTTGGGGATGCATGGAAAGAGGCACCAGAATCTAAAACCCAAGATTATACTTTATCTAAGGAACATACCAGAGCATCTTGTGCTACAAAATCTACCAAATCTGGTTCTTCATGTCCTTCATGCTGATCTTCATTCACCCAACAATATCTCTTTAGATGCCCTTGCTTTCCACATTTCCAATAGGTTATTCTGCCGTACCTAGACTTGGATCTCCTACCTATCTTGGACATTGATCTCCCATGCTTGATCTTCTCTCTTTGACTTTCCCTACTTTCAACACTCAAAGCATTTCTTGATGATTCGCTTGTGCTTTTCCTGTGAATTTATTCATTCAAGATTACACTCACAACATCATCCACTTTTAAGATTTTTGAAGCAAACACAGTATTACTAACTACCATTACCAAACTCTCCCAACTTTTAGGTAATGAGCATAATATTAAGAGAGCCTTAATTTCATCATCAAAAACAATATTGACTTAATTTAACTGGTTTACCAAACCATGGAAATCACTAAGATGACTATGTACAGATCCACCTTCAAACATTTGAAAATTAAATAATTGCTTCATAAGAAATACCTTATTCAAAGCTGAGGGTTTTTCATATAAATTTTCCAAAGATTCCATCAACTCTACCATTGTCTTAGCCTATGATAAGTTGGAAATCACAGACGATGTAAGACCCAACCTTATAGATCCCAGAGCCTTTGGATCAAGAACCTCCCATTCTTCATCATTCATATCTAGGGGCTTGCATGCAACCCCACCCAATAGTAAGTACAAATCTTTCTAATACAAATAATCTTTAATCTGCATCCTCCATAATTGATAGTTCTTACCATTAAACTTCTCTATTCGTATCTTACTTTCTTTTACCATTGTTATACTCCCACTCAAATAGAAACCCATGTGAGTAACCTGTAATCAACACACACTAGCCAGATCTGATACAACCTGTTAGTAACCCAATCAAAAGCTCTGATACCAATTAATGGGGAACTAAGAACAACAAACTATGATTTCACTTGTCAAGATCTTTCTCCTCAATAAGAGCACAATATGATTACCTTGTATAAGCAACTAAACACAGAATTATACAAGAATTAACAGGTAACTAGAATTCACAAATAGCACAGAATATGAGAGACAATACACAATCTTGTATTAATACTCATCCACAAAGAAAATACAATAAAGAAGATACCATTTCTTCTTCCACCTCTGTGAGGCTTCCCACACCTCAAGGGCTCTCAGTAATTCTCAATCAAGAGTTCACTCTCCTACCAAAAATGTTCCCAACACAAAACTCACACATAAAATTGGTGCTCACCTCTAACCAGTTAGTAATAACCCTGCCAGTACACAAGTACTCAAAGTACTTCAAGTAGATCTCCCATGAACTTACAACAACCTACAACTCAAATGATCTTACTTACACATGTAGAACTTCTCCCTAATCTTGCAACAACCTGAAGATCACCCTGTTCTTATAATTGGAAGGATCTACCTTCCTTCCTCTATTTGCTTATAATTAAAATACATGCCAATGGGTCTATAAATAGATCCTAAACTAAACCATAACTTAGACTCTTAATTTAGACACGTAGCTCAAGACTCAAAATAGCCTTTACATGCAAATAATCAGTTCAACAAACTAAATGGTCGTGCAATGAACAGTTTTAGAACTACACAGGTGATCGATGTCAGTCCTTGTCTGACTAGAGATGACCGACGTCGGCCGACACCTACCGATGTCAGTTTCCCTTCTGTTCACCCCTGACTGATGTCAGTTGGCCTGATCGATGCCAGTGACTGTGACACTCAACAACTCCTCTATGTCTGCAAATAGTTGAAGCTTTTAGCTCCACAACCTAATAGTTTCTTTAGAAAATTTTTATAGCTTGAAGGTAGATCGGGAAAGCACAATGGCTGGGTCATAGGAAGGATTTTATACAAATAAGGTACCTTTATTTGATGGGATGAATTATGATTTTTGGATCATGAGAATGAAGGTTTATTTGGTGGCCCTTGGATTCGACATATGGAAAGTAGTGGTGGAGTAATATGAAGAGCCACAGACATCTGCAATTACTCCAGTAGAAAAGAAGGCAAGTGAATGTAATGCTAAAGCTTTAAATGTTATTTTATGTGGTTTATGTGAATATAAATTTGTTAAAGTTATGTAATGTAAATCTGCTCATAAAACTTGGGTAAAACTTGAGAATATTTACAAAGGTGATGGAAAGGTTCAACAAGCTAAGCTTTAGACTTTTAGAAGGTAGTTTGAAAGTTTGAAGATGGAAGAAGAAGAAGATATAGTAAGTTATCTCTTGCGAGTTGATCAAATCATAAATTAGATTCAAGGTCTTGGAGAAACATTGGAAGAGTCAATAGTGGTATAAAAGGTTTTGAGATCTCTACCAATGAGATATGATGCAAAGGTTTTGGCAATCAAGGAGATGAAGAATTTAGCCAAGCTAAAGATGGATGAGCTTCATGGTATTCTCATGGCATATGATATGCAAATAGAACAAGATAAACCCTTAAAGAGAGAAACAACTTTCAAGACATCAAAGAAAGAGAAAGCTAAGATTCAAGAATCAAGTGATAGTTTCAGTGATGATGAAGATGATAATGAAGCACTTTTCATTTGCAAGCCGAAAAGAGGAATAGGTAAATATCAAGGAAAATTACCTTTTAAATGTTTTAATTGTGGAAAGATTGGACATTTTTTAGCTAGATACCCAAATAAGGGTAATGATGATGAAGAATAAAATCCTACATATAATAAGAATTTCAAAGACAAATCTAAGAAGGGATTCGAGAAGAAGAGCTTGTATTCTAAGGATCCTAGCCCAGTCGAAGATAATGGAGTCAGTGTTTCAGAATAAGAGATTCTATTCATGACCATACATGAAGATGATCAAGAAGAAGAAGAGGAGGAAGTTGAAGTGAATATGGAAGGAGAACTCATTTGTGCCCTATAAGAGTTAAAAGCTATTGAGAAGAAGAATTGAAGATTAAAGCACCAGATTGACAAAAATGAATAGGAGTCAAAGGAAATGATTGAAGATCTAACAACACACTTGGAAGAAGCTAAGAAGAATGAAGAAGATCTAATAGCATAGTTGGAAATAACAAGAAAAGATTTTGAAAGGTATGTTATTTAAATTGCCTCTTTAAAAGAAGATATTGAGAAAGCAGTCAATGATAAAGTAGTTAGTAATTAAAAATTTGAGGATAGCACTAACATACTGAATAAGATATTGGAAAGTAAAAAAGCAAATTTAAATAAGATAGGGATCAGTTTTGAAAAGAAAAAGAGCTATGTTGAATCTCTCACAAAAGAGGAGACAAAAAGGGGAGAAGTGAAAAATACAAAAGACATTTGAAACAAAGAAGGCTAGAGAGAACAAAGCTAAAAAAGATAATCAGGTCAGAGATATACAAATAGGTCTTATTTTTATGGCTATTGTTTTTATTGTAATGAATATGGTCACAAGAAATTATAATGTAGAAAAAGAGCTAACAATTTCAAAAATAAGAAGGAAAGTCAAGCAAAATCCACAACCCTTTTGCTCCTCTATCAAGCTTTGATGAAGAGACCATAGTATTCTACAAGTGCAACAACTTCAGACACATAGCTTAGTATTGTAGAAGCGTGTTTGAGTCAGTCAAGATGGATCAAAGTTTCAAAGCTCCATTCATCATGAAGAAGCTTCAGACATATTCATGGTAGAAGAAACAACCTGAAGATTCTATGATGGTTCAGACAGCCCTGCATGTAAGAGGTAAAGATCAGCCATGGTTAATTGATAGCAAATGTTTGAGGCATATGATAGGAGATAAAATTAAGTTCATTACTCTAAATAATATCAATGGTGGTATAGTGAGATTCAGAGATAAAACCACTACTAGGATAGTTGGAAAAGGTACTTTGAGTTTGGATTATGGTAGAACTAAGACTAAGAATGTTTTATATGTAAAAGGTCTTAAGCATAATCTGTTGAGTGTTAATCAAATATGTGATCAAAGATATACATTAAAGTTTCATAAATAAGGTTATGAGATTAGAAGAAAAGATTCAAATGAGTTGATTGTAGATGCTCAAAGGATAGGGAACAATGTATATGTATTGTTAGATATCTTCTCAAAGGCATGATCAAAGGACACATTCAAAGATCTATGAGAGGAGTTTGGAGTAATTTCTATTACTTCCTAATATTGATGTTAAACATCAGTTAAGGGGGAGCTAAGTGTTAGCTCCAGGTAGGCCCTTTTCCATTGATGTCAAAGGGGGAGAATACTAGGTATAGGTATAGGTACAGGTACAGGTGCAAAAACAAGTACAGGGAATAGATACAGGTTGCTAAAGTAAGGGGGAGTTACTGTATGTTTTTAGATGATAGTATGTGCAGGTGACAGGATGTGGTAGTTTTAGGATTGAGGTTGACATTAATGAAAAAGGGGGAGATTATTAGAAATATTGTCATTGATGTCAAAGGTCTAGCATTATTGGTGATAAAGGCCCCATTGCATTTAATATTGTTTGTAATAGATATATCTTGGCTAATGTGAGTTAATATTTTTTAATATTAATGAATATATTTTTGGTTGCATATGGGACAAAAGAAGGGCCCATGGAGAATTCAAAGAGCCATGGGATAAAGATAAAATAAGGATGGGATGCATTTTCCCATGAAGAGTCATCTTGGGGAATTCCAAGAGTCACCAAGTGAAGACAAAAGAGGAAGGGCAAAATTTCTCATGGACACTTTGAGGAATATGAAAAGTCACCAAGATAAGGACAAAAGAGGGAAGGACATTATTTATCATGAAGGGTCACCACATTAATTTTCAAAGGCAAGGATATGAAGGGTCATACAAGTTTGGTGCCATTTTCCATGAGGATTGAAGGGTCACAAAGGGGGAAGGCCAAAGGTCATTGGGAAAGCTATAAATAAAGGCTTGAGAAGCCATTTGTAATATGGGAGATATATGTTTATTTGATATTGTAATATCTAGCTTAGAAGAGCAATTATGAGAGATGAATATGATTTGTATTTATTATATCTAGCTTAGAAGAGCAAAAGTGAGAGAGAGGAAAGAGATTTTGTATTGAACTATCATTTATTGAGATAGCAACATTGAGAGATAGGTGTGTGGTATACATAAAGGGGTTGGTGCTCCTGTGGGTTGGTGCTCGATAAAGGGGTTGGTGCTCCTGTGGGTTGGTGCTCATGAATTGTTGCTAGGTTGGTGCTCGACAAAGGGGTTAGTGTTCCTATGGGTTGGTGCTCATGAATTATTGTTGGGTTGGTTCTCGACAAAGGGGTTGGTGCTCCTGTGGGTTGGTGCTCACAAATTATTGTTGGGTTGGTGCTCGGCAAGGGGGTTGGTACTCTTATGGGTTGGTGCTCATGAATAGATTCTGGGTTGGTGCTCAGTAAAGGGGTTGGTGCTCTTGCAAATTGGTGCTTGTGAATATTGTTTGGGTTGGTGCTCATTCATATACTTGAGACTGTTTTTCATGGTTTTTCCCATATTAGGTTTCTGCCTTATATCTGGTGTCTCTCTCTATCTTGTGTGGTGTTTATTGTTTGAGTTTTATTGCATATCTTGAATGATTGATTAAGTGGAATTTGGTTAAGGGAAAGTTTTATAAGATATGTAATATATTGATTTACCCCACCTCTTAGTATATCCCATGCTTAACATTTTACCTCTTTCATGACTATCTATAGTATGATTAATTTAATTTTTGATCTTGTATAAGTGATAACTCTTGTTTCCTTAGCATGGTTGTCTCTTCCTTTCATCTATTTATAGTTGGAAAGCTTCTTCTTATAGGGCATGTGAAGTGTTCTAGGAATTTTCAAGGCTGAGTAAGTTAGTCTATTCATTAGTGCCATTCAAGGCCTCTTGTCTAGTCATCTTAGCCTAAACATTCATCCATAACCTGATAATGTAATATTGATGTGAGAAGATGTAGATTAGAGAAGTGTATGTTTGGTTAGTCTCTTAGTTTTATGTGTAGCATGCAACTGGTTGGAATTCATCAACTTATTTGGTGTATCTCCTCCCTTAGGATAGTTTTCTTTTAGTTTTCTCTCTCCCTTTTCCCCCAAAAATTTTAGGTGTAGTTGTGATCTAAAGTGGCACATCAAAGGAGCTATCCCTATTTATATATTTACCTAATATTTAGGATGCCCATAAGCCTAGAGGTGTTTAGATTATGCCACTTGGATGAGGAGAGCTAAGACATCTCCTCAAAGGGTGAAAATTCAAGTGACAACATTTTTTGGCACACGTGGTGGGACTCTTAGTCCAAAAAATTGAAATTTTTTTGGTGTTGTCTTTCAATAATCAGCCTTTGAATGAATCTATATAAGCATCAATGAAAAATCTAAGAGTACATCATTTATTCAAGCATCCAAAGTATTCCTTTTTAATAGTGTTGATAATCATTCCTTGTGTTCTTTCTTCTTAACAAAGTTTCATGGTTGACCTTGGTGTTGAGTTTTGTTTTAAACAAGATGGTGAGGTATAACCAACCTATGACATTCCATATCATCTCTATCATGATCCTTACCAGCTCCAAAATGAAGTGTATCAGCCTTAAAATTAACCTTCTCCATATCTTGCTCCTAGTCAACCTAGCCACTTCTCTAATCAGTCCATTTCCAATTTCAATCAAACTCTTTTAGGATATGAGAGGTACATGTTGGATCTTGATGATATAAGGGTATGTGGTCAAGAGTTTCCTAGTCACCTTAATAAGGTGAGAGATGCATTAGAGTAGGTCAAAAGAGAGTGGGCACCTATTGAGAGAGCCAATTGGAAAAGGATCACAAGTGAGATGTTAGATGCGAGTGGCTTGGTTTTTTCCTTAGAGGATAAGATAAGAATCCATGAAAGGTATCCCCACCAAACCTATCAACCTTTATAACCACTTCCCCAAGATTTATATTAGTCGTATTTTACCCCTACTCATGATCCCAATCAAGCTTATCAAAGTTACCCTTTGCCCAATCAGTTGGAAGAGAAAGTTAAAAAGAGAAACCTTATTTTTTAATCTAATATTGATACGTAAATTTATTTAGCCAATATTAATATGTTTAATTACATATCATTATAAAAATAAGTATAATATAATCCCTCATTTCCATCTTCAATTACATCCCCATCTCCCTACCTCACGAGGTGACCTCTAGATTTGAGATTCTAAGTTGGGGATAAGATGGAGAATCTAAGCCTAAAGAAATTCCATGTTTTTTAAATAATTCATCCACTCCTAAAAGTTTATCAAAACCTCAAAAATAGACTCCTAATCCTTACATCCTAATCTATAATAAGATAGTGGAGTCATGGGGAAATAAAGAGGATAGAAGCATTGATAAGGAGTGTGAATTTCAGAATGAAGTTGATCCTTTGCAAACCTCCCCACCCTTATTCAATAGACCTCTTGTGTTACATTTTATCCCTCTTGTACTCCTCATCCTCATGAATATTCCTATGAAATTAAGGAGAGACTTTTCAAAGAGAATCTAGCCAAGCAAACTAAAGAATTAGAGTCAATAATGAGGTTGCTAAGTCAAGGTGTGATGAAAGGTTTAGACTCAAAAGAATATCCTATGCCTAAACACACTCCATCTACCCCTCATCAAGAGAGTTTTAAATATAAACCAGATGTGAATGAAGTGGTTTTTAAGTGGAAAGAAGATAACCAAGCAATCGTAACCCAAGGTCTACCTCCCCTTCCTCAAGAACACCCAAAATAATATCTTACTTTTAATTCTCAACCTAATTTGAGTCCTATGTTCCACCTCCACCAACTAGTTTATCTTGACCTCACCCTATAACCATTTGCCTTGATGGAACTATGGTATGGGAACCTAAATAGGATTGTTTATTTAAGGAAAATTTATAACTCTTACTTGAAGAAAGTGTATCTCCTTGGCAGCCTCATTGGGCTTAGTCACTAGATTCTAAGATGCCTAGTCTTGACATCACTAAGAAGGAGAAGGAGATTGAATATCTTTCATCCATTGAGAAGAAATATTATATTATGATAGTTGATATGTAATTTTAGATCCCTAAATATGTCTTAAGTGTTGAATAAGAGATGAATCCTTGTGTTGAGTCTTCTTGTTTGGTTAATGATAAAGAATGCCTTGCTTATGTCAAAGAAGAACTCTTGAGTGAAATCCTTTTCGATTATAAAGAAGAAGATGAAGGATATTCCCTTATTTTTCCCATTCATGATTCTGATCAAATAGAGTATGAGGACTTATGGCAGTAGTTTGAAAACATTTGCAATGAGTTTGAGTCTCTCAAGGGGTCTACAACTTCTTTGGCAATGATTGCAAGTGATGGTAAGTAAGATGAAAATTTTAAAAATGTAATAGATGAGTAATATAAAATTTAACCTCATATTTTTGAGGTAAAGACAATCTTATATTTTCCTCAATATTATAAGGAACAAGAAACCATTCCTCTTTACATCATGCCTACAAAGAAGATGCAAGTTGATCATGAGATGACGAGTGGGCAGTAATATGAGGTATGTATGCAAGACCAAATAGAATAAATTTACATTGGTGACCTATTTGAATATGATATAATTTAGATAATATAAATTTAAGTGCCAAGAAATATGTCTGATCCATCAAGTGTTCAATCCAAAGGGAAACATGTTTGACACCATGATTCATCTCATGAAGAAAGAGATGCAAGAAACTTTACTTTTGATCCTAGAAAGGGAGGTATGCTTAATTGTTAGTTGTATATATTTGTTTTCTTCTTATTTTTCCTAAGTACATTGAGATCATGTGTGTCTTGTTAGTGTGTTTGTTTTACTTTGTGTGTGGTATTTATTTTATGTGGTTGAGGTAGTCAAGTAGTTTTGTCTCGATCAAATATTGTGGTCAATGGTCAAAGGTATCCTTGTTTTTTTTAGACTTAAAATTACTCCCTAAACCCAATGGACTGATAAGGCTACTGGTATAGTTAGTATATAGGCATACTACCCCTATGAGTCACCAATTTACTGACCAAATTTAACCTTGTAGGTCAAATTAGGACCCCTATGAGTAAAAACTTAAATTTTAGGTGTTTTAAGGGTAAAATATATATGTATTAAGGTCTATTATAAGTCATTTACTGTGATTTATTGTTATACTAGCCTTGGTCATTAGTATTTTTAGTCCTTATCTCCTTTTGAGTCATTTTAAGGGTCTAAATAGAACATTTAATTATTTTTATGGCCTCCTAGGGAAATTTTAAGGTTTAAAAAGGTTATGTCACATGACATGTGGCCCATTATGCCTTATTCAATTGTTCCTAACTAAAAAGTGGTAGGTTCCTAAAAAAAAGGTAGTTTTCTTGAAAAAATAGGACTTTTATTTAGTTGTATATACTTGTATATAATCATACAATTAGGTATGTTTTAAGAGTGTCCCTTGTTATTCCACACACTTTTTTTAGTGATAATTTTTATTATAATCTCAAAAAAATGAAGAAAATTGCTTTTTTCTCCTTCCACTAGGCTTGATAAGTAAAAGAAATCTTCAGGTTTTTACTTGGTATGGTTAGCATGAGAGGTTTAAAAAAAATTATAATTGAGGCATATTATAAACTCATTCATTCAATTTAACATTTTTTTGTTGAGTAATGGTGTCATGTGCTTTATAAACCATTCCTATAAGTTTTGCCTTGTTCTAGGTAAATCCATACAATTCACCTATTGATTATATTTTTAGATTATTATTACTTACTCATAAAATGGTATCCATGATTGGTTTCATGTTTCATGATGTTTTTATGAGAAAAGTAGCTTAGGTTGCAAGAGGAAGCACTTTTTTGTATAACAGGTAGTGTTTCCACCATTTTCAATTTTTCATCCTTTGATAATGGTTTTAGAGGATGGGGATGAGTTAATTAAAAAGTTTTAAGTTTAATATTATATCCTTACATTTAAAATATCATCTCACAAATTATACTCCATGAAGGTGTAGTCATAAAACATCATGTAGCTAGTTTACTTAAAGACTGTCATACATAGTAAGTTTTTGAGCTATGTAGGGTTATAAATCACATCCATGGAGTCATAGGGAGTTTTAAAGTATTGATAAATATATTTAAAACATATTAAATTGATTTATATTCCATATGGTGCAAGAAAATGGGATTTTTTTAGTCATGAGCAACATTTAGACATAGTCTACCATTAATGAGCACCTATAGGTGCTTGGAAGAGAAATTCATGTTAAACAGGATGTGTTGACACTTGTTTCAGATAATTATAGTGTAAATATTCAACTTAAAATCACTAAAATAGGTTTTGAACTCATTTAAGGATTGTATCTCTTGTTCACTATTTGAAATTTCCTTACTGCCTATGTATGTGTAAATATCCACCTATAGGTGGCTGAACAGTGGACTAAGATGTTTCTACAGAGAGATTAAAACATCTGGTGACACCTCCTTAAGGTCTTAGTATGATTACAATGCCATTTTATACTTATTTTGAAGTATATATTGGTAGAAAAAATGGAAATAATTATCAAAGCACAAGATGATGAAGTTTTGGGATTTAGTCCCCAAAATGAGAAAATAGAGAACCTATTGGTTTTGTGAATATCATATGAAATGGTGACAAGAGATTTTGATGAATTATAATGGTTTTGGATTATTTTCCATATATAGGACCAGGGATACAGAAAATATTTATGGTATAACACTAATGGAGGTTAGTGTTTTGGAGTCCTAAAGTTGCCTACAAAATAATAAATTCCTTTAATATTATCTACAGGCCTAAGTCCAAAAAGACCTTTCTCCACCCAAATTGAAAAATTAGACTATGAAAAATTGTGTGAATGGTTTAAAATGGTTTAATATTATATTTTATCTCAAATATGTGCCAAAAAATATTGAGGATCAAGGTGGTAGGTTCCATAAACACCTACAGGTGTGTCTTATCACACAAATGTCCGTCGATAGTTGACTGATGTGATAGTGAACCTGATCAAGGTGATGGAATGGCATGAACATGAGTGATAAGTTTTATATATGTATATAGGTTATCATTAACACTATTAATGATATATTAAACATTACAACTAGGTTATAAACATGTAAATACACCTACAGGCTTCCTTTTCCTCACAAATGTAACCTATAGGCTGGTTATATGTTATCATGAAGCTTGATCTAGATACCTTGGAGATAGAACCTACTCCAAGAATATAAGGAGAAATTATAGATATGGTGTGGTTTGGATGGTTTCAAATAATATTTAAATCATGTAATAATTCCTAGATCATATGAAGGACACCTACAAAACCCTTCACAGTCAATTGTAATTGACTGTGAGGGGCAGGGAGCAAATGAATTAAGCTTTTTGAAGAATGTATAGATCAAACATGGAATTAATAGGTCCCAAAACATAATAAATGGTCTTATAATGTGTAATAGAGACTATTTTAATCTTTTCAATTTCTAATCCATATATTCACACCTATAGGTGCCCTCCAAAACAAGGAAACATGGTTAGGGTTATACACAGTCTTGACCAGTCAAGGGTATAGAGAGGCATGTAGAAGATTGGGGTGATAAAATTACTTGAAAAACTTTGATAAATATTTTTATAGTATTAATACACCCTCATACAATTAGAAAAAACCATGGAAAGGATCCCAATGATGTAATACACAGTCCATTAGAGGAAACCCTGCACATAATCACTCTTCTAATAGTCTACCTTAGTTTTTAATGATTTTTTAAGGTAATAGGAGATGAAATAGGGCTTAATTTTTGTAGGAAATATAATTAAAACCTAAATAATTTCATAAAATAATCAATATTTTCTAAGGAAATAGGGGAGTGCCCTTTGTTTAGTCTCAGACAGAGGGCACTCCCTTGATAAGCAAAGCTTACAATTTTGAGGAAACAAGAGGAAGATATGAACCAAGAGATAAGGGAATATTTAAAAAAGGTGTGTGGAGTTTATTTAAATTAAAACCAACATTATAAATCTTTTTTAAGAGGATGAAACTAAATAGGGTTCTCTAAACCCTCAAATTTATAAGCGAGCATACTAGGCATGGCTAGGCCTAGAAGTCAAAATGAGAAGGCATTTTAGATTACAACCTTATGTGAGAATTATAAATTGTTAAATCATGTTTTTTGGGTAATTTAAGAGTTTATAAATCTTATTTAATGAAGATAATTCCAATTGGATGGCCTATAACATAGGGGTTGTAGTCAAACTTACTTGGGCAAGGTTAGGCCTAGAAGCCAAAAGGAGATTCATGGTCACTTCCACCTTGATATGAGATTAATACCATATTAAAACATTTTTATAGTATGTATAAATATGTTTTAAATATTTTTAAATGTATAAAATTTATAGTGGAATCTAGTTTTAGACTAAAGACAACTTAGACTTATGAAAAATGTGAAAACAAGCTCGATAGGAGAGATTTAGAAGCTCACATCTCTCTTGATGATTTTCATGGGGGAAAAATAAGTTTATAGGAGTTATAATAGGTCATAAAAAACCTTCTTGTGTAATTTTTTTTTAAATTTTCATGTCCCATATTTATGAACTAAGATTAAGAGGTCAAAACAAGCTAAAACCCTTACAAACCCTTGCTAGTGACTAGTTTAGAAAAATGAGGTTGGAAAGCTAATATAATGGCATATTTTTACAAATATGATGATTTAACATTATAGGATACTCTCTTAGGATAATTTACATGCTTTTAGACTATATGAAATTGTAAGAATAGGGTACAAAATAGGGTACTTTTGATTATTTTTTAGGTTCTAGGAGGAGTTTGAAGATGAAACCAAATTTGGGAGAAGTATTAGGACTTTGGATAACCCATAATTTCTATTTAATTCTTCATAACAAATCCTAAGTGTTCAAACAATCTACTTCATCTTAGCCAATCAAAACTAGCATAGTGACCAAGCTAGTGAGAAAGGTAAAAAACTTCAAGTGAACTAATTTTAAGGTGTCCCTGATGCCTCTAAGTACATTTAGGGTATTTACAAATATGATTCACTCCATTACATGTATTTTCATGGAAAAATAATGCCTTTTTGGAGGCCAAGTGTGTAGGGTGCATGAAGGAAGAGTTTATTAGACTATAGATGGTGATAGCTCATTTATAGATGATGTCAGATGATGACTACAAAAAATGCATGGAGAGGCATGTTTTCAATCCTTCCCCTTCATTTCAATCATTATACATATCCATAATCATTTTTGGGATGTTGAAATAGGTCCAAATCATGAAGGTAGTGTTTTGAGCTAGAATGAGAATTTTCATGCCACTTTATAAGAGTTTTATGACTTGAAGAGACACTTGTTCCTTAAAAAATTACATGGTTCATCCCACATCCTCTTTTCATGAAAAATTAACTCTTTTTATTAGCCTAAAAAGTGTCCTTATGACCCTTGGACTTCTCTCTTCTCATCTCTCTCAAGTTCTATAAGAAGTAGCCATTTTAGCCATTGTAACTAATGCTCCACCTGAGTATGGTGAATCCTTAATCATTTTCATACCTTTTTATCAATAGTAATATTGATTTTTACCTCTTCCATGACTATTCATAGTGTAATTACTTGAATGTTTTATATTTCATAAGTGATAACTCTTTTTTCCTGAGCATGGTTATCTCATCCTTTTATTTATGTGCAGTTAGAAAGCTTCTTCTTGCAGGGCATGTGAAGTTTTCTAGGAAGTGATAAGGTTGAGTGAGTTATTCTATTCACTAGTTCCATTCAAGGCCTCTTGTCTAGTCTTTCTAGCCTAAACATTCATTCATAAACTCATAATGTAATATTGATGTGAGAAGATGTAGATTGGAGAAGTGTATGTTTGGTTAATCTCTTGGTTTTATGTGTAACATGAAGCTAGTTAGAAGTCATCAACTTATTTGGTATATCACCTCCCTTAAGATAGTTTTCTTTCATTTTTATCTCTCCCTTCCCCCCCCCCCCCCCGAACAAAATTTTCGGTGTAGTTGTGATCCAAAGTGTTACATCAAGGGAGATATCCCTATCTAGAGATTCACCTCATCCTTAGGCTACCCACAATCCTAGAGGTGTTTTAATTATGCCACTTGGATGAGTAGAGATGATAAATCTCCTCAAAGGGTGAAAATCCAAGTGACAATAGGTACTTCCACAAATATAATCTCATATAAGGAATTTTAGATATTTTGTTCAACCCATTCAAGCGTAAAAACTCCTAGTTTAAGAAATGGTATTGAAATGTTATATTTGATGTTGGTAATCCATTATTAAATGTTTTTAATAGATAATCACTCTATCATTTTCCACCATTATGTAAACATGCATTATAGGTTATGACAATAGAACCAAAATGTTGGGTTAATTTTCTATCTAGGCCTAACTTTCCCTACACACATGTTGAAGTGACTAAGACCCAATAAGTTGGCATGATAAAATTTCATTAAAGACTTAGGGTTATTACATGCTCACATGAAGCATGCAATTAGGGACCAGTTCCTATGGGTTTTGTCACATGAAGGTGTACTTAACATGATTCAACACTCGAATATTCACCTTATTCAATGACTAACTAGAAAAAGAAATACATATTTATGGTCCTAAGTTTAGTTAAATGAACAAACACAATTAAAATGATCAACACCATTATTTATATAATCCACATGATAAATTTTATATAATGTAGATTATATCCATCATATTCATAACAGATTCACAAGTTACATAACAAAGGCATGGTGCAACTCAGTGATACAACTTAGCTATAAATTGGAGTACAATAAAAATATTAATATGATATCCATGATTACATCAATGGAATAATAATCAACATCAATAAATCATTATACAACAATAATTAGTATCATTACAAAGCTCTAAACAAGGATGTTTATACTTGGTTCTCCTTGACCAAGTAGTTATAATAATAATGACACTCTCAGTGACTAGCCAATGATCTTCAGTGTACTAAGATTCATGGTATCAAACTACATTATTTCCTAAAGGACTAGGACCTTTTTCCTCCTATATTCTAGTTTGGTGTTGGATCCTCATTGCCAAATACCTCTCTTCTAGTGGTCCAATGCTAGATTTGTATGTAAACTAGTTTGTTTCATCTTTGATAATTTCTCCTTAACCTCTCATACTTCCTACACACTCCCTAAGTATATTTTTAGTGTTATAAGCCCTTAATTCTTGGGTTATCCATTTATTATGCATATTATCTAACTAGGTCTCCTTACACTGTAAACTCTTATGCCATGGTCTTTTACATCTGTATATATATTACATCATGCTCCTTTTGTATCTTGCTTATTTTGTATCATGTTTCTTTTGTGCCTATGTTAAAATAATTAGCCAAAATTTGGGGTCCAACATTGTCTCATATTTTTTTAGTTTGGGGCCATCATGTGTGACATGAGTTCTAGGTTTTGCACAAGGTTTTACTCATAATTACAGTTGTTATTATATATTCACAAAATCCATATACCATTGATATCATATTAGGGGCATATGTTCAACATATAACTTCATCCTTGATTAGTTTCTCATTAGTGTTTTGCTAGTTTTACACCAAAAATGATCCTTACTCCATCTACAATGGTTGTTTCACTAATTTTATACTAATTTTTACACCATGACATTCTATTAGAATTTATACATGGATTCCAAGCTACTTCACCACTTTTGGTATGAAATGATGGAGTCAAACATACCTTTAATGCTTAATCACACTCTTCTAATCAATGATGATTTGGGCATGCATAGTCTAATCCAAGCTTGTCAACGTCAATGAAATTTCCAATGGTCCAACCCTCTATAATCACCAATTTTCACTAGAAACACAATAGTTTGTGTACCCAATTAGTTGTATTTATTCCTTTTTATTATATCTATAATATTTCTTATATTTGATTTTTATTTTCATATTAATTAAGGAATGATTTTATACATGTTTTATTATAAGTTTGCATGAAGCACAATTTAGGTTTATGGCCTACATTCAAGATTGCACTTCATAGGTAAGTTCAAGTATGAACTTTTCATTTTAATCTAGTGATTTCACTTTATTTATTACTATAATAAAAGGGGGGAAATGTATACATATAAGTTAACATTTAAGCTAAAACATTTCATTAATGACCGCCTCATTGACACACTTAACTCATGAACTATTCTAGGGTCATTTGACCATTTTCCTTCACTTTTATCATGATGATCATTCCCTCGAACAACTTAAATCACTTTAAATTGTCTCTATCTAAATTAATCAGAAACCTAAGCCCATTCTCAAACTAGACCACACCTTCATCTTAATATTTTGTCCCTTTAGGATAATAGCACTCTATTGGGACAATAGTGCACCCTACTGTTGTCCACTTCTTCCATAAGTGTCCTCCCACTAACTAATGACTATTTTAAAAAATTAAATTTTTTGGAAAGGATTGTCCCACAAGATTAACAATCCCCATCTAAAGGAATTCCTAAAATAGTACCATAAAACCACATTTCAAACCATTTTGCACATAAGCAGCTTTCACATTGAAAAACACCAAAATTTGAATTCCACATTGAGAGAAAATTTCCCATTATGATCAATTATGATTACATATAGGCATAGTATCCCTAAAATAAAGTTTGAATACACCTTAAAGATCAAAATTCACATTTGAAGTAATTGATTACACCATGATTGCTCTAGCATCTAACATTTTCCCCCAATTTCACACACACCACCTAGCATGGGATAACTACATGGAGTTTGATACATCTTTAGAGTATTGGTATGTAGGAATATCTTAACATAGGGGGTGTTGAGGTAAATAAAAAATTAAACTATTTACCCCTTTTCATTTAATTTTTATATTTATCTTCTTATTTATTGAAGCTAAGGTTTCAAGTGGAAAAAGAGTTACACATCAGTCCCTACAGTAGATCAAAAGCTCCTACATAATCCTTGAAATAAATAGGTGAAGGTGAACATAACTAATAATCTCAAAGCCATATTGTCTATCGATAAGGATTCCCTATTTATACAATATCATCCCCAACTAATATATAGTTATAGAACTATTATTGAAGAACCATTCTAACTTCTATTTTGGGTCTGCACTCAGTTTAACATAGTTTTTCAATCAATCTCATATCTAAAAACAATCCACATCTTAGTTTTAAAACTAAGTTTATACTTATCTTTTGTACTTTTAATATTGAGTATATTTCCAAATTTATTAAGTTCTAAATCAATTTTTGACAATTATTACATATTTAGGTAATACATTTTCTAGTTTGCCAAAATAGGGTGAAATAGTTACCAATTATGAGTCACCTTGACTTTTAAGGTTTTTGACGCCTAACATTTTAGTAATGAAAAATCCTAATAATAAGGATTCATATTATACCCCCATCATTTATGTTCTCAAAATCAAGCTTGAACATAAAGGGCATCATCCTTTCTCCAAGGCATATTAGTATAACTCATACCCCCATGCCCATATGACAATTTTACCCATTACAATGGAGAATCCATTGATCACTTGTAGGGGAAGAGTCATTATGTTGTTCATGGAGTGTCTCTTATTTTTCCAAAATCTCAACCATATATATATTGAGTATGTTAGCTAACCCTTCTTGCATTTCTAGGTTTGGATATTTGGAAAGATGTAGGCCCCTACTCCTCACAAGTCAAAAGGGAGTGTGATGAGTTTATCCTTTTCCAATATGATAATAATCTCAATAGTAGACTCGATCAAGAGGAATTATATTGTTACAATTTATTTAACCATTGTTATTACACCTTTTTCTTCAAAATTTTCACTTGGTGAGGCTTTAGGACTTTCATAACTCAATTTCTAGACATAAGTCATGGTCACAATGGGTTCTTGTCTTTGTTTGGTAGATGGGGATTCACTATTTTATTTCTAGGAAAGTAATAATAAATGTGAATCCATGGTATTTAATTAATATTTTCTTGGTGTATTTCAAATTCTTGTAGATCACCTTGGGCAATAAAGACTTTTCTAATGTGTAAAAACATGACTTCTCAAAAGAGGGTATAATAGATTTCCTTTATCCTATGAATCTAAGGCCTTTCTAGGATCACGTTTTAGTTTATGTCCTTGTCTATGACATAAAATTTAGTTATCATAGTTTTTGAAAAAAAAATTAAAATATATTATAATGGTCCCAATTGAAGAGGACTTGAGGCTATCATAGCCTCATAAGGCATTTCTAGTTGTAAAGTAGTTGGTTTCCCCATAACCAAGATTTTGGATAAATAAAAAGGGGACTATATTGAAATCAACCCCATCATCAACCATTTATCTCTTAACATAGTTATTATAAATCCAAACTTGTAATTACAAGGTTAAATCTCTCCTCCTAGCCATCTCAGCTTTTAGGGGGAGGCTCCTAAAAGTTGAGGGATGTTGGTTAACCACATAGGCCAATCTATTTTTCTTAAATGTATAAAGCATGTTTTCCATAATTATAATTCCCAATGGTTAACCACCTTCAAGCATGAGACACACATAACATAAATATAAACTCATATTTGTAAATGACATGGTTGTTAATTCTTAATTGGATGCATGGTTACTATGTGATCATGTTGACCCCACTTTCACTAATTATCCTACAAGCTCTCAAACAAGCCTAAAAGTATTTAAGTGAAACTATCAAGACCCAAGGTATATAATAGACTTGAAAATAAATAGAGGTGGTTTCAATCAACTATTTGGTTGAATGATTCATCCTAACTCTCAACAAGGTTCAATGGGGATCTTGATTAATTCTAGCCAATCTTAAGGCTCAATTTGCACCTAAATTCGAAACTAAATTTAATTTCAAGTTAACTTAACTTTAGATAAAATTGTTTAGTAAGGAGGAAACATAGTATTCATATGACTTCAAAAGGGATCCAAAGAGTAATTATCTCCCTAAGGATGGAATACTCCATCTTAGTCATTGGATCTTTTCTAACTTAACTGTTAGATTTAGTCAAATCTAAAGAAACCCTAAAAATCCTTATGGAGGGTAGTAAAGGTTTAAAATCAATCATTATGATTTAAAATTATATTTTATAAAATATTAAATAGGTTTTAGAGGATGAATTATTCATATTCATCCCTCTTCTCATTCTTCATCCCTAGACGACTACAATTAATGTAGTCCCTAAGATTTTGGTCTTTTTCCATATTAATCATTTTTTTCAATTCTATTTCAATAATTGCATGCTTGGGTTGGTTTTTTAGGTACCCATATTCTAAGAAAATTTCATCTTAGTTTTAGTCTCCTATGAATTTTGAAAAATATATATGAAGCTTCAAGCTCCACCATAACTATTGATGGTCGCTAGCAAAGTTTAAGAAGGAAATACCTTTTATTTTCAATTTTAGGATTTTATTTTTAGTTCATGTGAAATGAAAATAAAAATTAATGTGGATTTAATTTTGGATACACCCATATAAAGGCTTCCAAGAGCCTACACATATCAAAAATATCTATAATGACCTCCTTAGGACAAAAGAGATATATCTTGAAAATGATGCAGTTCCAAATCCCAAAAAATCTTTCATGCAAAAGAGGGAGAAAATTTGAGGGGATTCCATTTTCCAAGATCCTTATCCAAGATATTCTCCACTCTCTTAATTTCCTCCAGTGAAGATTTTCAATGCTATTATAGACATAACACTCTACCCGAATGGTTAATGGGAAGGTAACACTTATCCCTTCCCATTACTTATCCCTTCCCCAAAAAGTCTTATCTAGAATTTATTCACCCTACATTCCCATGTGTAAAATCAAGACTTTTACATACCTATTAATGATATTACTTCCCCATGTCATAAATTATCACATGTTTTATCCTATTACTTGATCATCACTCTGAAAAAAATCTAAACCATCCCTTGGTCATAAGGAACCTTAAATGCACATACAACCAACTATAAAACACATTACATCCATTTGTAAAATGGGTCCAAGTACCCATTCAATTTTTGGCCAAGGGGGTCACTTAATTGGCCTATATATTTATGTTTACGAATGAGTATAATGTTTAATGTTAACTTATAAGGTCTTCTATAAGGGTAATTAATAGTGTCAAATGGTGTGAATAGTGTTAGGAGGGCCAAAAAGTTTCAAACTCAAAACTATATTATATGATGACACTAGCATTAGATTTTAATATAAGGGATGTTTGAAGTACAATTATTGAGGGGGGATGAATCAATATTTAAAAACTTTTACAACTTTAATTTATCATTCATTTAACTATCAAAGCAATATAATGAATTAGCAACACCTCAAAAACTGATTATATGAGCATGAGATAAGAACATAACACATAAAACACTTATTTGAGTGGGAAAATATAAAGTGGAAGAAAACCCACTGATATATTTAAATATACTACAATCTGATAATACAAACACAAAATTTAGTGAAGCACCAACTCCACATGGAGCACCAACCCCAACTAGCTAAGCACCAAGTTAGGCTTTAACAAGCACCAACTTGTAAGGAGGCACCAACCCCCTAGATGACTCAGTACCAATTCATTCACCTAATTTATTTGATCACATTCAAAACACTTTATTTTTCAATCAACTTTTTGATGACCACATCTTCATCTCTTCACACTCTTATCCCTCTCAAACTACCTTCTATGTATTTTTTCTCAACTAGCCCTTTTCTTGACTTTATTAGGTCATATGACATTGATTTTAATCTACAGTACCCATCTTATATTCTCTTAATATTTAATATAAACCATTATTATGGTATATAATACGTAATTTTTCTCTTCAAATTGATATCACCTTTGTTTTAACTCACTTATTATCTAATTAGTCAATTAGGCCTATTAGGCCTTGTTCTTGTACTGGGATCTTGATCATACATCTCTTGGTCAGCCAAATACACTTTCCCACTTATATTTTACATAAAATAGGCTTTATTACATGCAAAAAACATGAATCAAAAATTAAAATAGGTAGGTCATAGCATATAGGACCAAAACCTCTTTTAGGCCTTAAGGAAACGTAATTCAATTAGTCCTTCATTAGCACATGTTACCCTTTTGATCTTCTTGGATAAATTTAAAACTTCATATACATTATTGAAACTTCATATTAAACTTAAATATACCCATAATAATCTCACATTATGTCTATGACAATTTTTAGCTCCAACCATCACTTGAAGCATGCAATTAGTACTATTCAAATCAGGCTTGTGCATACCCAAAAAGGTTTGTCTTGAATAATTAAAGATAAAAAAATGTTTGGACACAAAAACATGATAATAAAAAATATATATAACCTTATACACCAAAAAATTCACCAAGTTATTATACTTCATTACTGGGGTAAAAGGACTCAAAAACATTCTTGCAATTTATTCACTCAGAACTGCTAGTTTTTCTTAAAGACTAGTCATGGTGATTTTGACCTTCAACACATATATAACCAATTTAAAAGACTCATAATGAATTTTTTTGATCATATGTGATAGTTATACAATTATTAGATAGAAATATAACATGTTCAAATAGTAATATTGGTCTTACAGACCAATCTCATGACCTCACTATACACAAACCTCACTGAGCTAAACAAATCAACTTGTGATAAACTTTTGCTATGTATAATGATCTCCAAAAATTATATCCAACATGTCTTAAAATTATTTAAAAAAATCCCCATTCACTTGGATTCATTCCTATTCCATGATTACACATCCCTAATCATTTTCTCACTTCTATTTAGGTTTCTCATTTTTTACACCATTAGACCTCTTAGGGATAGGTTGTCTTAGATTACCAATTTAACACACCTAAGGAATAGAAAATAATTATAAACCACCATATAAATAAAATACAAGTCTCAACCTTACCCATATAATTAATTTCATACTTTGACTTGGTTAACTCTAATTTTTACAAAAAATCTTTGAAAAATGTGTACTTTCCTATAGGTCTACTCACACCCCTGACAACTCAATCACACCTGGAGGTATCTGAGAGAGTTTAATACAATGTATAATAGTTTTTATATACATTTGAGACCATATTGGGACTGTTTTTATCAACATCCTTAACATCAGGTCCTTATTAGGGTTCTAGGAGGGTTTAAACTTGTTTCTACTCTTAATGGTCAATCATAAAGCAAATCCCCTTAATCCAAAAACTAATGCCTATAATTTTGAAATAAAAACATTCCCAATATAACATGAATATCTTATGTTCTTATTCATAGATTACTTGTGCCAATGAACACCTAAAATTCCTTCTTGGGTTGAGAACCATTCATTTTGTGCACTCAAAAGACCTTAAAACTACTTTTCATGCCTTTTCTTGAAAACCTTGTCTTCAAAATTTGTGAAAATTATTGAAAAAACATATAATACATATAAAATAACTCAATTTTCCATAATATCCTTTGAAATATAACCTCATACCCCATTATACCATTATCTCTCTTTGCTCTCTTAGACCTTGACCTACAAACTACATTAGGCCTAAAACCTTACCTTTACGCTTCTTTCCATACACTCTCCACATAATTATCAAAATAAAGAAACTTAAAACATGATAAAACACTAATTTACATCATTAATAAGTATCTAAAATAAATCATTATGCCTCATTAGGTCAAACAAGGTCTAGAAGTGGTCTCGGTATAAACTAGGTCTATAGGTCCTAACCCTATAGGCTCACCCTAAAACTCACATGAGTGATCCAATGCCACATATACATTCTCAATAAGCCTAATAAAAACTTTAATTCCTATGTGAATTCATCTCACCAAGCCATCATGACCCTTTATGTGTAATATTAACCATTCTATGCACATACCTTCTCAAGTCACTTACTAGGCTCAAGCACTTGATAATTTTGACAATAAAGACCTTCCATTCTAAACTTCAAATAACTTATGAAGTCATAATAACATAAAAAAATAATGTATTACAATCTCATGATCACTAAAACACTAATAAATATCCTTTCTCATACCTACATTCTTTAATGACCTCATGAAGACCTTTCTCAAAAACCTTTGACATCAATGACAAGACCAATGCCAAACCTCAACAATAAGAAAAATGCTTCAACAATCTCCCCCTTTGTCATTGATGAAAAAATACACTACAAAATTATCATTCTTATCTCCCCATTCTATTATTTCTCCCCCTTTGACATAAATTACAAAGTAATATCTGCAACTCCTTGGATCATACTCATAACCAAAATACTCAACACATAAAATTATGAGTTTATGACACATAACACAAACATGCTCCCCATATCTCCATGCATACATTCTTATAAAAACTCACTTGTTATTGGATCTTATGATCATGATTATATTTCCCTAAGTATTTGGCTTCTTTAATGATTTCTAGGGGTGGGAATTACAACTAATTCTTTCCTTAGGTGTTCAAAAGTTACCTTTGGAAGTGATTTGGTCAAGATGTTTTCAATATGATCCTGTGTCAAAAAATATTCAAGTCTGAAATTTTTTCCACTTATCTACTATCTTATAAATTGGTACCTAATGGGAATTTTTTTTGGTCTTTGAGTGCATGATAGGGTTCTTTGAGATGCTTATAGCACTTATATTATCACAATAGATAGGGCTAAGACTCTCATACTCTACCTTGTAATCTTACAGGGTATGTCTCATCCATAGGACCTAAGTGTAACATGAATCTATTGAAATTTACTCAGCCTCACAAGTGGATAATGATAATGATGGTTATTTCTTTCTTGTCCATGAAACTAGGCACCCACCTAAGAAGAAAGCTCCTCCACTAATACTCTTTCTATCATCTATACTTCCTACCCAGTTTTCATCTGTGTAGGCTATCAAATTGAAATCCTTGCTTCTTGTATATCACAATACATAATCTATATTCCCCTTGAGATACCTTAGTATCCTTTTTATTTCTTTTAGATGATTCTCTTTTGGATCTACTTGAAACCTTCCCACAAGACCTACTGCTTGTATGATGTTAGGTCTAGAGGTAGTGGTTATAATAAAATTCTAATCATTTACCTATATGACATCTAATTGACCTTTGAAGACTCATCTTCCTCTCTTAAATTACACCCTATGATCATGGGTGTACTCATTTCCTTGGAATATTCCATCTCAAAAAATTTCAATGTCTCTCTTATGTACTATGTTTGTGATATGAATATGCCTTTTTTATATTGAGTGATTTACAACCCAAGAAAGAATGATAGTTCTCCTTGAATGGACATCTCAAAATATTTATTCATCACCTATGAAAAATCATTGGTTATATTCTCATTATTTCCACCAAATATGATGTCATCTACATAGACAACTACTATCAACTGATGGTCATCTTCTATCTTGATGTATAGATTACTATCTGCAACTCCTCTTTTGAATCTTTGATCCAACAGATATTTATCCAACCTACCATACCAAGATCTAGGATCTTACTTTAGACAATATAAAGACTTTTTAAATATACAAACATAGTCTTTGTCATCTGATAGTGAGAACCCCTTAGGTTTCTTAATGCACACTTCCTCTGCTAAATTCCCATTTAAAAAGGCAAATTTGACATCCATCTAGTATAATTTGAACCCTTTGAATCTTGCATATGCTAGAAATAATATGATGGCCTCCAATCTTGATATTAGTGAAAAGGTATCATAAAATTATACCCCTTCAACTTATGCATATATCTTTCATACCAATCTATCCTTGTTCCTAGTGACTTCTCCATCTTCATTCAACTTGTTTCTAAACACCCATTTTGTGCCAATGATATTCTTGTCTTTAGGCCTAAGAACTAGTTCCCAAGTCTCATTCTTCTCTATTTGGTCTAACTCATTCATATAACCTATCCAAAATTTGTCTTTCATTTCTTCTATAAGATTATTAGGTTTAATATTAGATAATAAAGTAGCATTCTCTTGATTTAGATTACTTACCATCCCTCTCCTTGTTTGCATACCTACATTCTTTTTGCTAGTGATTTAAATTTCAAGGTCATCTATTTAAATCTATCTTGTGGGTCCTTTTGAGTCATGTCTCTCTACAAATTATTCTTACTCATCAACCTCTATATTATCATCTTCATTCTTGAAGTATAGATAATCTAGAGTGTCCTTTGACTATGAGTGTGATTTATTTATCTCATCAATGTTCACATTGGTGTTTTCCACTATTCTTTGTATCCTCTTGTTATAACATCTATAGGTTGAGCTCATTTATTAATATCCTAAGAATATACCTTCATCATATCTAGAATCAAAATTTCCCAAGTCTTCATCATCTCTTTTAATAAAACATTTTCTCACAAACACTCTAAAGTGTTCCACATTGGCAATTCTAACCTTATTCCATGAACCTCAAAGAATTCATCAAACTCATTAGACCAAATATCTCCTCCTCTATCAGATATTAGGCACTTTATTTTCCAATTATTATCATTCTCAATAAGAGCCTTGAATTCCTTGAACTTGTCAAGAGCTTCTATCTTTTCTTTCAAGAATGCAACCCAAGTCATTCACATGTAATCATTTATGAGTAACATGAAGTAGATATCTCCTTGAATAATTTGAATTATTGTATGCCCATAGAGATCAGTGTATCCTAATTCCAAGGGTATTTTAGTAGAGTAATCATTAGATTTGAACCTTCTTCTAGTTTTTTTACCTTGTTGACATGCCTTGTAAAGTATGTTTGTAGGTTTGGTGATCTTAAGCATGTTATTCATAGACTTCTTAGTGATAATATTGAATAGATTATCAAAGTTTAGGTGACCTAACCTTTTTTTCCATCACCAAATTTAATCTATATTTCTCATGAATCATCTCTCCTTCTTGATATCATTCAAGACATATAGATTGTCTTAGTCCTCTTAGTATTGGTAATTAGACTTCCTAATTTATCTCTCCTTATCTCACACCCTTTATCTTGATAATTTAGTGTGTGTCCTTGATTTCATATTTTAACTACACTAAGTATGTTATTTTTCAAACCTTCTACACATAATACATTCTATGTCTTAGTCTTCCCATTGTTCAAACTCAAGACACTTTTACCAACTATGTTGGCAGTTGTGTTGTCTCCAAACTTCATTGTTCCTATAACATTCTTCTTAAATGAGATGAAATTATTTTTGTCTCATGTCATATGGATTTTGAAACCACTATATATATAAAATTTCATGCCTTCATCTTGAATGTGAAAGTCAGTTTGAGTTATCATGAAATATTCTTTAGTCATCTATTCTTCCTTAGTAAATAGTCCATCTTGACTCTTGAGCTCAATATGATCAGTCCTAACTTACTTTGGCTTCCATACCAATGTTTGATCCTTCTCATGAATTATAGGATATTAATATGTATTTTTTAATCTTTAGGGCCTTATAAATCTATTAGAGTAGAATCTTGCAATGTGTCCCATATTGTGACAGATGTAGTAAATAACATTTTTGTACTTACCTCTTAATTGATTACTCTTTTTTCCCATGGTCCCATAATGGCTTATAATTTATTGCATTATGATACCTAATTGGTATTTTCATGTTGATAATATTTACTTATTATAAATTCTCACACTCTCTCTTAAAATTTCTCATCTTGTTTATGAGTTGTTCATGCTAAATCTTCAAGGAATCTAGCTTTGTCTTCAACTACTCATACTCAACTTCCTTTGATATAAACTTTTGTATTAACACCTTCCAACTAATTCTTAATTTCATTTATAATCTTATTTTGATTATTTAAAATCATAAATGACACATATTATCTCATCTTAAAGCTCTACTTAAAATTTTCCTTCTTCACTGTCATAGTAGACTTCATCATACATGTTTTCTTCTTCTTTTTTATCACTAGACATCTTGTGTTTCTTAAGATCACCTTCAAGTTATTAGAATTAATTCAAAGGAATAGGATATGATAATAGTTTTTGGAAGTAAAATTATTGATATTGGAGTGAATAAATATCTAAAAACTTTTACAACTTTACTTTATCATTCATTTAACTATCAAAGAAATATAGTGAACTAGCAACACATTAAGAACCATTTATATGAGCATGAGACAAGAGCATAACACAGAACATTTATTTCAATGGTAAACCCTCAATGGTAATAAAAAAATATTTATAATTTCAAATTTAATACATTCATATAATACAAACACCAAATTTATTGAATCGCCAATTCCACATAGAGCACCAACCCCGACTATCTAAGCACCAATTCAACTAGGCTTTAGCAATCACCAAATTATAAGGAGGCACCAACCCCCTAGATGACTCAGCACCAACTCATCCACATGATTTATTTTATCACATTCATAACACTTTTTTTCTTAACCAATTTATGATTACCACCTCTTTAGCTCTTCACACACTTATCCCTCTCAAACTGCCTTCTAGGTATTTTTGCTCAATCGGCCCTTTTCTTGACTTTATTAGGTCACATGACCTTGATATATATATGCATTACCCATAATATATATTAATTATATTTTATTTTCACACTTATGATGTTATAAAATACCTAATTTTTCTCTTCAAAATGTTTTCTCCTTCACTTTAACTCACTCATTCTCTAACTAGTCAATTAGGCCTATTAGGCCTTGTTCTTATACTAGGCTCTTGCTCATACATATATTGGACATTCATACACACTTTCCCACTTAAATTTTCCATAAAATATGACTTATTACATTCAATAAACATTAATCAAACATTACAATAGGTTATTCATATCATATGTGACCAAAACCTCTTTTAGGCCTTAAGGAGACCTAATTCAATTAGGACTTCATTAACACATGTTACCCTTTTGATCTTCTTAGAGTAATTTAAAAATTAATATATAGAAATAGAAATTAATATTCCACTTAATTATACCCATAATAATATAATCTTATGTACATGACACTTTTTAGTTCTAACCATCACTTGAAGCATGCCATTAGTATTGTTCACAATTAGGCCTATGCATACCTAGAAAGGTTTGTCTTGAATAACTAAAGATAACACAATGTTTGTAAAAAAAAAACATGAAATAAAATATATATAAATAACCTTAAATACCTAAAAAAATTCACCAAGTTCATTATACTTCATTACATAGGTCAAAAGGAGTAAAAAACACTCATGTAACTTGCTCACTCAGAACTACCAATTTTCCTTAAAGGCCAGTCATGGTGATTTAAACCTTCAACACCTATATGACCAATTTAAAATACTCTTGATTAATTTTTATGATCCTATGTGTTCATTATACCATTATTATTTATAAATATAATATGTTAAAATGGAAATATTGGTCTTGCAGACTAATCTCATGACCTCATTGTACACAGACCTCACTGAACTAGATAAGTCAACTTGTGAACAAATTTTGATGTGTACAATTATTTCCATAAACTTTACCCAACATGAAAATGTCTTAAAATTATTTTATAATTTATCCATGCACTTTTATTCATCTATATTACATAATAACACATCCTTAATCATTTTCTCACTTTTGTCTGGGTTTCTCATTGTTTGCACCATTAAACCTATTAGTGATAGGTTATCTTGGATGAAAAGTTTAGAACACCTAAGGTATATAACCTGATAAAAAATTCCATGGAAATAAAATAAAATTATAAACCTTCTCCATACAATTATTTCCATACTTTACTTGGCCAACTCTGATTTCTATAGCAAATCTCCAAGAAATGTGCACTTTCTTGTTTAGTCTACTCATACACATGACAACTCAATCACACATGGAGGTGTTTGGGAGAGTTTAATATAATATAAAATATTTTTTATAGTCATTTTATACCATTATAGGCTATTTTTATCAACATATTCAACATCATATCCTTATTAAGGTTCTAGGAGGGTTTAAACCTGTTTTCACTCTTAATGATCATTCATAAAGCATAACCCCTTAATCCAAAAACTATTGCCTATAATTTTGATATACGAACCTTACCCATATAGAATTAATATATTATCTTATCATTTAGATGATACACATTCCAATTAACACTTTAAATTCCTTCTTGGGTTGAGAATCCTTCATTCTATGTACTTGAGAGACCTTAAAATTATTTTTCATGCCTTTTATTGTAAACCTTGACTTCAAAATTATGAATATGATTGAAAAAACATATAATACCTATAAAAAACTATATTTTAATTTATTTACTTATAAATATAATCTCATACCCATTTATTTCATACTCTCTCTCTCTTTGCTCTCTTAGATCTTCACCTACAAGCCACATGAGGCCTAAAAGCTTATCTTCATGCTTATTTTCATGCACTCTACACCTCATTATAAAAATAAATAAAATAATATCATTCTAAAACACTAATTTAAATCCTTCATATGTCTTGATAATATATCATGATTCCTCATTAGGCCAAGCAGGGTCTAGAAGTGGTCTAAGTGCAGACTAGGTCTATAGGTCCTTCCCTTATAGGCTCACCCTAAGACACACATGAGTGATATAATGAATCATATACATGCTCAATAAACCTCATAAAACCTTTCATTCCTATGTTCATTCATCTCACCAATCCATCATGACCCTTCATGCATAATACTAGGCATCTTATGCATGCCTTCTCAATTCACTTACTATGCTCAAGCACTTGACAATTTTGACAATAAAGAGATTCCATGCTGACCATAAAATTACTTATTAAGTCATAATAACATACACCAATCATGTCTTACAATCTAAAAATCACTTCAACACTGATCAATATCTTCTCTCATAGCTACATTCTTTAATGACCTCATGAAGACCTTTCTTAATAACCTTTGACATCAATGACAACATCAATGCCAAACCTCAACAATAAGAATAATGATTCAATAAGGGTTTATTAAGTATCTGATCCACTAAAAAATGGTATATTTATGCTCAACATAGTCTCATTTCCATCATTTGGCCTCCCCTATCTCCTACACATCATTTCACACATCAAATAATTTATAATAATATAAATTACATACATAAAACATATAAATCACAACATTTCAATATAAACATTTGAGGTAATCACTACATGCTAACATCATATACTCATAATCCTAAAACATGTGATAAAGTAATATTAGCTCAACTAATCCTTTGGCTTTTATTTTGTTGACCAAAACTCTATTAGTTGTTTTTTTGATATAATCACTGACTTGGGAATTTAGTGCTTTGATTTTGTCAAAATTTTGGTAATTATTTTATAAATTATTTTTAAACATAGTATCTTAAGGTGGAGGGTGGTTGAAATCCACTATGTGAATTATGGGAGGAGGGTTTTGGTTTCTCACACCTCCATTGTTACTATTGATGTTGTTGTTTTTCATGACTTGATTTTGGTTTTTGTTTACAAAATTTATCATTTTAAATTCATTTATCATGCCATAAGTAATGGAATTATAGTTTGATTCAAAACTTTAGGACCTTAGTTATTTTATTTATTTTGATTAGTGTTTTGGTATCCTTGATTATTTTGGTTAGGGTGATAAATCACCCATTAGATCTATAGGTACTACAACCAATATAAATGGCCACCTAATCTATCTTAAGCATGATTTAAAGCACTTCTTCATAAGACCTGTAGGTAAACTTTTGGGCATCTTCCCTTGTTTTTTTTATTAAGAGAGTGTAAAAAAAGATCTCAAAACTCTTTCTAGTCCATGTGAGGAGCATTGGCAGAGGAGTAAAGAACTTGTACCCACCTTGTAATAAAATGGGTAACAAACTCATTAAATTATTTGTTGATGTGCAATCACTCTTATATACCAATTTGAAGGAATTTATTCATGTCAAACGCTTTTATGAATTCAACCATGAGTTGGTAGAAGGGATGGACTAAAACCTTAGGGAGCTGATAATACCAATCTATATTGATTCCTTCCAAATTATTTAGAAATAACTTAGTGAATACCCCATTTTGAAGTAAAATCTCTCTAATAGATGTGGCATACGATTTAATACATGTATTTATATCTCCCTTTCCCTTATATTTTGGGAGTTTAGGCAAGGGACATGATAGGAGGATCCCTCATATGTTATGATCTAGATATTCCTTTAATTATTTTTCATAGGTTCCCATGGTGTCAAATCCACTAAAGGTGGTTTATGATAGGCTTGATGGATAAGGGTTGTGTCAAGAGTGATCATAAAATTAATAGAGGGAAGGGATGTGAATTTAGTAGATGAAGAATAGTATGTCAAGAAGTAGTTATCTAGATAAGTGGACTTAAAGAATATATGATAGTAGGGTGGTAAGGAGTTGTAAGAATGAGCACTAGCTGGTGCTTATCAAGGTGGAGCATATGTGGGTGGTATATTGTTCAACACGTAGGTATGGGGGATAATGAGTGGTGATGTCTTGGTCACCACATTATTGGAAGGAATATATGATAAAGAACCTCTTACAAGAACTTAGGTAGGAGGTAAATAATATGGAGGGATGTTTGAATGTTATGTATTTGGGAACTCCATAAGGATGTCCCTAGGGTTTTATCTTGGCATCTATATAGTGGAAGGTGGGTTAGGTTGATACTATAACGGCTGATAAGTTGTCTTGAGGATGGGAATAGAAGGAGAATGACCTTGACTTTTTAAGTTTGAGGTGACTCTTTAGTTTAAATAAATATTTTAGAGAGAGGCTTGGTTACTCTATAGATCTTGAATGCAACCCTTAAGGTGGAGATGATCTCATTTGGCAAAGCATTGGTGTTAAGCTTGGGGACCTCTCTCAAAGGAAGCTCTAGAGGAAAGGATTATTTTTTAAGATAAATTAGTTCATGTTGGATATCTTGGGATGAGGAGTCATGGGTTTCTCAGGTGTTATAAAAATGTTTTAATTTGTGTTTGAGGGAGGGGGAATTACAATCTACTCAATCCATCCTCTATAAGACAAATTCTTTCATCATATTGATCAAATATCATTAATTTTTTTGTGTCAAGTCTTTACAAATTGACGTGAGGTCTATTTATAGTTTGGGAGTAGATCTAACTTCTAGTAGTAAGGTTTATGTTTTTAGAGTCATGGTATTTCTAGAAATTTTAGATAGTTCTTGGCTCACTATTGAAGACTTGGTTTATAAGATAGAATAAGAAGATTTTTGAAATTGTTTCTCCATGTTTTGCATGGATTTATTATTCTATCTAAATAAATAGGCTTTAGATGGAGGTTAAAAACTCATTTTATAATATTTGAGGTTAAAATTTCCTCTTAAACTTTTTTTAATACATATTTTGGGGGGTGTATATACACCCATTGAATCAGTCGAAGATGAAATAAGGATGAAAGAAAGAAAATAAAGGAGGAAACATAAAATAAAATCCTTTCATGTTAGGTTCCCCAAAATTTATACATATGGAAATCAACACATTAACCTTTGTATACTTGACTTCCCCAAGTCTAGCCAATATATCCAATGAAAGGATAATGAGATGGGTGGTCTAGATGTTTAGTTGGTTTGGTAAATTTGGTTGAGGGATTTGGATGGGAAGAGTGGGAAAAGGAGGTTGGTTGGATCACATTATTGCCATGAGGTTTTGAGAAATAGGAGGAAAATTATGTTTGTGTTTATACCAAAATAATTCACCTACATCATATTTATAGTTTAAGGTAGTGAATTGGGATGTGATAACATTATATTAACCTTTGTAGTTAACAAGGACAAGAGTGTGAAGTTCTTAGTCTATACTAGTCTCTTGGGATTGGGCAAAGTTAGGTTGAAAGAATCTTAATATTTGGATTGATTTGTTGGGTTGGATTTTATTGAACCATGTCATCCAAAATCTATTTAAATATGATAAGGCTAGACCCAAGGATAAAGGGGAAATATTCAAATTTGTAAATTATTGGCTTGATAGGCTAGAATATAGATTGGCCTTGTTATTTGGGCTTTTACTAGATGGTTTTGCTCATCAAGAGTGTTTATTTGGATGATAATGAGGTTGGGAAGAGGATTTAAATGAAATAATTGTATTTGAAGCTCTGATTTCATGTCACTTTGGATATTTTTCAATGGTATAAGCATTGACATCTAGGAAACACTCCTACTATATGAAAATGAGCTTGTTCTAAAAGCATCATCCAAGAGTGAGGCAATATTTATTTAGAATCTTATAAGTGTGTTTGCTTATTTTATTTAGGATTAATATGTATCTAATTTGATTTGATTTTTTAAGAGTGTAATTATTGATTTAATAATTAATTGGTGTGTTTTAACAAGGTTTGAGCTTGTTCTTTTTTAATATGGTTTTAATTGGGTTTGTTTGTGCTTATAACAAGGATTTTTTAAATAAAATAAAAACTACACTACTGATCAAATTGAAGTATTGAAATCAAATGAAATGGAATATTATATATATATATATATTTTTTTTCCTTTAGTTTTTATGCATGCAATGCTAATCGTAATTGGATTTAAACTAACAATGCAATTGTTGTTTTTCTTAATTTTTTCCCTGATTAAAAGAATATAAAAAATTGCTTGTGTGATAAAATGAATGTTTTATTTTGTTTTTATTTTAAAAATTTCAATATGAATTAAATGAGGATCTAATATTTACTTTTTAATCTAAGTATTAAAATGGATAATTAAACCTATAACTCAGATTTTGTTTGTGTAATGCAATTTCTAAATTTTAAGTTCAAGTTTGTAGATGCAAAGTTAAATGCAAGTTCTTGGATTTTGGTTTATTATGAACTTTATGTGTAACTAAATTTAATACATAATTTAATGAATGTCTATTTATTATTATGATCTATGAATTTAAATTTATTTACTTAACGTTTGTTAAAAGAATTTTAGATGTAAGTTCTCTTTTTGGATTTTTATATTATTTTATGCAAGTTGCTTGTTTGTGTTGTTTGTGTGAGATTGTATGCTTTGAAATTGAAAGCTGAAATTGTTTGGATATAAATAAATATAAATTTCATCTATATATATTTTATTTTGTGTAAATTGTTGATATCTAAGATCTATAATATATTGATACAATTAAAATGATTAAACAATTTTTTAATACAAAGAGAGGGGAGAGATAATTCCTTTTTGAAGATTTCGTAAATGGTTATTTTTTAATAAAAACAATTATGATAAAAAAGTAAATATAGTATAATAAACAAACTAATTAAAAAAACAAAAAATATAATAAATTCTCCAACCTGAAGATGGAATTATTTGATCCTCGAGTAGCTAGCTCCATATATATTGCTCGATGAGTGACCCATGAACTCTCCAGTAAGATTAAAAAAAAATATGAATAAAGAACATAATGGTGGTTTGTTTCTCACAAATTTAATATTACTAGCTTCAAGCTCGTAGGTATCTTTCTCCAACTTGTATTAATGATCATTAGACTAAATTTTTCAATAGAAAAAGAAGGTAGACTACAGCTCTATAAAATTTTAAGCTCCAATCTCTAATGAAATTTTTGGATTTAAAATAAAATGAAAAATAATTTACTTATAATTAAATATAAGAGCTTGTGTGTAGGAGTTAACTAAAACTCGATCGAGAGCTTATTGAGTTAACATGGAGATAGTTAAGATTGACATGATCATGACTAGGAGTGTACTGGAGCATTAGAAATGTGATTCCAAGATAAAATGATTAAAAAACACAACCAAAATCATGAAAAATGTGTCTCAAGATCCATTTTCAAAGCACTTAAAATAATGGCAAAGTTATCGCTCTATGTAGGTGGTAGTTATGCAACTATCATGGCAATTTCAACCCACTTTTACAAAAAAAAAAATTTGAAGGCAAACTCTATAAAAATGAAAAATTAACAAAAAAATAGAGGAAAAAAAATGTAAAAGGTATAAATGGAGGATAACTCTAAGTCTGAACATGTTTCATTGGATATTCTCACATCATCATCAGATTTGGTGAATGTACCATGCAAAATGTGGGTGTGTATAATAACCTATATATCCCACATCCCACTCATGTATATCATGAAAAGTATATGTTTAGATAATTTATATGTAATAAAACATTGATATTATAAATAACATAAATGAATCATTTAAAATATCAATCCATGTCATGTATAGGTAATGATTATTTTTATTTTATGAATAGTTTTTTTTTTTTGTATTTTTTGATTTTATATTCCTTTTTAATATGAATTGTGTGAAGCTAAAAAATTATTCCATAAATGGAATATCCATGTATAATTCCTAGGTCAATAATTATGCACTTCATTTGTCATGGGAGAGTATCAACATTAATATTAATGTCTGAATAAGAGAACTGATTAAATACTATAAAATATCCATATTCACTATCATAGTCAACTTGTTCATGTATATGTCGTGTAACTATAGTAATCATATTAGCACATAAATTATGTTTTATAATTAGAGTGTGTGTATGTATTCATTATGCAACCATCCATAGAGTTGAGGTAATAGGTTGTGCCCCTAAATAACAAACCACTATACTAATATTGGTAAGCTAAATTATATGGTTATCAATCAAATCTTATATATTATGTTGTAAACTAAAGAATTTTTTAGTAGAGTGTCATTGGCATTGATACCAAACACAACATGCATTGATATTGAATCCCTTGGATTTTTCCTTTGTCATATCAACCTCCCATAGAAAAGGGAGAGATATAACATTATACTCAATTAATTTTTGTAATATCTTGTGAGGAGGTTCAAATAATTATGAAAATTACCTTATTTATATATTTGATAGGACAATCCATTTAGTAGGTTGTGACACTACATTTATTATTATTTTTTCCATATTATTATAATTTTTGGTCTATAGTTATATTATTGTGATTGTGCCTTAGTCTCTAAGATTATGAATGTGTTGTTTTTGTGCCCAATAATTATATGATTTGGTTCTAATTATTCCATGATAACAAAAAATGGTTTCTATTTTGATGTAATACTTGATCCTCATATCTATGTCAAGTGGAGGGTAGAGTAATCAAATGCTTATCAAGTAGCATTTTTAGTATAGAGCTTAGTTTTTCTTGTAGACTAGTAATATGTAATTTGGTAATAAGTTCTATATTCATGAGCTCTATATTATTTATTTCATCACTAAAAAACACAAAGTAATCACATTTTATGCTTCGTGCAATGTGCTTTGCTTATTATTTTCTATTCATGTTTGATTTGACAAAGAATTGTTTTAATGGATCACGTATCAATGAAGTATATCATCATAAATTGATATTGTAATAAGTTTTTTCATTTGTATCCTTAAGAGTGTTTAGAAAGAGTGTCTTTCCTTTATCTAATTTAGTATTGATCATCATTTTGAAATCATCTCGGTACTCTCCTAAACCAATTCCTATAGAATTTAGATGAAAATACTCATATATGTTCATTGTAAATTTATTATCATCATCAATATCATCAACTTCAATAACAATTTGACTAGGATTATCTGAATTGACTAATAAAAGAAGATTTTTTTATCTTATTTTCTTATGTATCCTTTATTATCTCTTACTCCATTGATTCAACTATATTTGGCTCTTTTTTGCCAACTTTTTTTCACTCACCAATCTCTTTTTTGTTAGCTTTGCTTGACTCCCTAATTTATTACTTATGTATATTTTTTTGGTGGTATAATTTATGATGGATTTATTATGGTAAATTAAAAATCATCAAATTATGGATTGTATCCCTCACTATGTTCTATTACTTTATAATATTTAAAAGATTGATTATATTCATGACACAAGTATAAACATCTATTATGGAAAAACATTAAACATTGATGTAAATTAGACTATATGGATTCTATTGTATGAATCTATACTCTACCTAAAAGTAGGTTATAGTGCAAATGATTTGGCATCACATGATATATAGTATAAACTATCTTAGGGCCCATTGTCACATCCAAATTAATTGATCCTAGCTCTTAGTAAGGAACATTGTTAAAGCCTATGATGTTATTATATGATTTATGAATGGAATACATATTGATACCCATTTTTTGTTGATATGTTATCTTGAAAGTATTTAATCTTGATCTATTATATATCAAGACATGTTTGACTCCCTTATTTAAGATTTTCACTTGAATGAATAATGGGATATTTTGATCTATAGTGTGTTGAGTATGAAAGTCATCCTTTTCAAAAGATACCATATCTTAACTATTCTTCAATGTATTTTCAACATATGTAAATTAGGTAGGTTACATGTCATTCTATAAAGTTATGCCATGTAATGTTGCATATAGAATATCCTTATAGATAGTTGACCTCTTGAGTATCTCTATTATAAAGATCTTAGCTTATGTATTCTTAAGTTGATCAATGATATCATACACTTTAATTATATTTTTTGGCATATTGGGATGTAGAGGAGGATGAGGAGGAAAATTTTGACTAACTTCATTCTAAAATTCATGATGAGTCACCTTACCTCTTCTTGGTGTGATAGCATGGATCGTGGTATCCAATAAAAGACTAGGGCCAATAATGGGCGAGGGGTGGTAACCATCACTACACTAAGGTCTGGGGGAAGGAGGGATGAGAGGAGTCTAACATGCACTTTGATGTTGAGTGGTTACTAGAAGAATCTCAAATTGGATATTTAGACAAAATTAGTTAATAAAGAGAGCTAAAGATTTTTCATTAATTTTATCCTTAGTTTAGAACACATTAGTTTGACACATTTCATTACATGGTTATGAAATATATGACATATTTCAAGGTAATAACATGTAATGATGATAGTCATAGATTGAATTATAAATTATAAACTATGAATATCCTTTACAGCCATGATGTATTTATGTGAATGAGGGGAATTCAAAAATAAGATATGAAACCTTAATGTAGAAATTTGAAACTTTAATAAGGTATGATGAAACCCTGAGGTAAATATAGGGTTTTTACTACTCAAAACAAATTTTAGGTTCACCAATATGTTTTAACTTATTTAAGATTTAGTGGTCTAAATAATTTAAAATTTTGATTCTTTATATTATATAAGATATGTCCTAAATTACGCAAACCTGAATGTAAAAAGAGATTGAGATTGATTAATTAAACTTAAAATTTATAGTAATGACCAAGATGATAAGATATTTAGATTGTTCATATTATATTATGGTCTATATATATGTATAGTAATCATAAATTATTTTCAATGCATTTACGATTGATAATTTTAAAAGATTGACTACCATAATTTGTCAAAACGTCACAGTAGGGTGTGGACACCTATAGTGGCTAAATTTGTCCACTATCTACCAAAATTATCTTAGTTTAAAATGTCAGTCTAATCTACCACATATTGTAACCCTATAAATAAAAATGTTTAATGTGTGATTTCAGATGCTAAGTCTTGTGTCTAAATTCAAATTTGTCTTCCTTTAAACTTAAAACCTTAGCTCCACTTTTGACACTTAGCTTGTATTATAAAAAGGGATTCAAAAGATAGGTTGGACAATCCCAACTACACCCAATTGAGTGGTTAAGCATTTCCCACATTCTAATACTTTGAAGAGGACTCAAACCACACATAGTTCTCCCACCTATGTATATGTGTGTTTAATAATGAATCACTAGTATGTATGCAAATTGTTTAGCTTTTGACACTTGATAATATGTAACTTTGACCTTGATTTAGGTGTTCAAACTTGGTTCAGTGATTTTTCCTTTGAGGGTAATTTAGAATTGGATGCTTTAGGGTAGTGCCTCAATGATTTTTAAATGTATTCCTTAGTGTGAAAGTGATTTTATATGTGATTTTTATGGTTTCGGGTCATACGAATTTTGTTTGTGATGTTTTTTTAAAACCACATGTTTTATCCTAAATTTTTAGAATATGATATTATTTTACCTTAAATTTTCATAATTTTTTTGCAAAATCTAAAATAGGACTTTGAATCTTTTTAAAGTGTCTAATTATCATTTTTTGGTTTCATTGAATTGTGTTTTCTTTATCTAATCATCTTATTGTAATTTTTATTGAATTTTTGTGCTAACATTGAGATAAATAATGTTTGTGCATTGTGTTTGTTTTTCCTTCAGGTTCACAACTAACTGATCTTAGTCCTTATTGATCGGTATCGATTATTTTCAAAAATTGTTTTGCTTATCCATGAAAGTGATTCAAAGTAGAACACTGCTATCTAAAAATTACAGGTCATTGATGATATTTGAATACAATTTTGCATGTTTAGACTAATTAAACATTTTATTTTAGGATTCTAAAAGGAATCTAGTCAGATCTTGCATATTTCAATTTGGTTCTTAAAATGAACATGTTAAATCTCACACATTTGGATATTGGTGTTTAAAAAAAATCTAAGATTAGCAAAGTCTTAGAAACATTTTATTTTTAGTACTTAAAATTAATCCAATATATTGAACACTTTAAATTGGTGATTAAAAATGAACCTAGGCTAAGCATTTAACATTTTGATTTTGGGCTTAAAATAAACCTAGATATTTTTGCTTAATTTATTTTTGTACAATTCTTTCCATTTTTGCACTTAAGCCAAGGGGCCTAGTAATGAATAATGCCACATTTAAATTGGTGATTGAAATAAAACCTCACTCATAATTTTTTTTATAAATTTTTTTTGTTTTTTTTAAAAAGAATAGTGCATGTATACTCTCCCCCATCCCCTATAGGGAACTTGTGGGATTAAAAGCACCTTTCCATTTAATTTAGTGCCTATTCCAAGGTGTATAAATAAATTTTCATAAGCTCTCCCCAAAACCCATATGGTATTAGGTGATCTAAAATAAACCCTAAAGTATTACTACTTGTCTTTTATTTTCATACATCTTAGTTTGTGAAGGGGATGTCATTACTATAGCAAGATCTTTAGGGAAGCATTGACTCGGGGCTTCATATCTTGGAAATATTTTAACCCATATCTATGGGGGGGTATACCAATTGGGATCACCCCTCTAGGATGGTGGTTTGAGTGGTTAAACTATCTCTGTTAGTGACAAGTTAGCTCAGGATGTATGATCAATCTAGACATCACACTACACTGAGTAATTTATAGATGCAGTGGTTATGAAAAAGATAAGACCTTTTCATAGTAAGCTGATTAATGTAGACTCAATTTAAATGTTGCTTCTCTTGTTTGTAAACATGAAAGTTTGTACACATGAAATAAATTTAGATGGTCATAAACTTGTAATTTTTAGTTAGCCGCACTTTACCACACCTTGATAGGATCTAGGACAATTATACTTAGTTGTATTTTGGTCATTTATTATTTTATTACTCATTGTTTTAAAACTAAAAATTATATGTTTGTTTATAGCCACATCAAATAAAGTTTATTTTTATGTCATTCCTTTGTTTAAGGAGGTGTTATGATATCCATTTTAAACCACACTTGTGCCTTACAATTTTTGCTAAACTTGTTTGTGTGTGTATGTCACTTGACTAAAATAGTTATCGTTATGCTACCTAAATCATTATAAAATTTTTGCCTTCAATTATTTGAAAAAAACCATTTATTACATCATTAAAGCATGATAACACCATTACACTGCTCAATTTTTTTTTCTAAAGTTATTTTCCTTGTATCAAATACCATTATTTCAAACCATGTCATATATGCCATTGGGATCCTTATTTTATGATATTATGCCATCCAATATTGTCTATCTTGTTTGGTCATCAAAGACCTAGTATTCAAACATTGAGATTTCAATTAACTTTTGCAAGTTCAAATTCAAACATTGATTAATTTCTATTTAAGCCTCACCTCACAGGGGCTAATACACAAATATTTCTCTTTTAGGTTGTATAACTTAAGTTAATTACTTACCCAAATTTGAAAACTATTGCTTATTTTTTTTCTCAAAGCCTACCCTCATCATTGTTTATGCCTTTATTTGGGAGAACATAACCTTTCTCCATGTGCCTTTTACCTTGTGGCTTATGCTAATTGATCATTTTTATGTTTGGTTCTGTGTGTCGGGTTTATGTCAGAGTTGTTCCAAACTTGTTAGATGAAATCACATCACATCACCCTTATTTGTAAGTCTAACTTTTGACACCACATTAGGACAAAAGTCCTAGCACCAACTTGTTTGAGCCTATATTTTGACTCCATGTTTGGACAAAATACCTAGCGACTCTTTTCCATTTCTTAATTTAGACCTTCTTTGGAACTCTTTGGCCTAGAATTTTGACATGCTAGTTTTTATTCAGATGCTTGAAATTTTATGTGTATGACATTTTCCATTAGAATATTTTATGCCAAGTCTTATCAAAAACCATTTTAGAGATACAAATCCACTTTTAGACCATTTTGGAGATATATCTCCAGCTTTTAGACCATTATTTTAAGAGATACATCTCCACCAAGTTTGATTAGGTTAGGCCAAGTTTGAACCATGTGTCCTTTAGACATTATTTTTTAGAGTTTATAGAACTCTAAGGCTTTTTGTTTTTAGATCTTTATTCATTGATGAAGATATGTCTAGCTACACTTATGATGGAATTATGTATAATCCAAATTATGATAGAATGGCTCTACAAATTGAATATAATCATCACCTCTTTGAGAAACAAAGTTAAGAACCCACTTACGATCCAAATAAAGTTACCAACTAGGATGATATGGTTTATGCAAAGGACATGGGTGATGACCCCCATTGGGATGATGTTTTTTGTGAGATGATTTCATACCCTATTGACAATCCCCCATATAGGTAACAAAGCCAAGTGTCAAATTTGGTGACACCCTCTTGTGGATAGTTGTGGTATTATACTCATGACAATCATGGAACTTATAACCCCACCTATATTTTTAGCCCTTCTTTAGAATGTGTGAGCCACAAAGCTTCAAAACATCCTAGGAATACTATTTATATATCAAGACCTCATCTTTTGTCTAGTGTGAATAAATAGGATCCATAATGCCCTACCATTTCTATATCAGGACCTCATCCTTTGGCTTGTGCGAGCAATCAATATCCACAATGCCATTTCATTATTCCAAGACCTCATATTTTGGCTTGTGTAAGAAATTAGGCTCTAAAATGACTTATCATTACCATTCCAAGACCTCATCCTTTGGTTTGTGTGAGAAACCAATCTCCATGATGTCCTTTCATTATCCAATCATTGGCTACCATTAACCCTCCTTCGGATTACATGAGATACCAAGCTCCATAGCATCCAAATGATATAATTACCATTCTAGGACCTCATCCTTTGGCTTGTGTGAGAAATCAAACTCCATAAAGCCCTAGCCTTACCATTTTAAGACCTCATCCTTTGGATTATGTGACCAATCAAGCTCCATAATGCCCTATCATTATCTAACCACTAGTCATTGTTAAAATATTACCATTTGTTCCCCACTTTAAAAAACCCTAGCCAATCCAATCACAACCCTAGTCAATATAATCACTACCTAAACTAAGCCAATTAGTACCCCAATTGATCCAATCAAAACCTTAATTGAGCCAATCAAAACCTCAATTAATCCAATTAGTACCCCAGCTAAGCTAATCAATTCCTCAACCAAACCAATCATTCGAGGACCAAACTATGTTCAAAATTGGTACTTTACAATTAATTATAAACCAAGACCGAGAGAAATAGCAAATCTAAGATTTTTTTTGTTGAACCAACCATTTATGATAAGTCAACCTATGATGAATCACCTTCTAATCATATCCCTATTTTTCAAGATCCTCCCCTAGACAAGCTAGTCTCTAAGGAGTTTTTCTCCTGACCTTTGTCTTACCATTGTGAAGTCTCACTTTGACAAGCCAATATCTATGGAGCCCATTATGCCATAATATGCCATTACTTATCCAAAACCAAACATTTAACAAAACATCATTGTAGTAACATATATGCAAGATGAAGAATCAAAATTAGATTCAAGTTCTATTCTTGAATTGACCTCAGATTTAGCATCAAAAGTGGAAAAAAGTCAGTCTCAACATTGGATTCAATGTCTATTGATCTTGAATTAGAATAATAATACATTCATGTTTATTACAACATTAGTTACACATGCCTTATAGGCCAATTTTAATACACTTGTGATCCTTCCATGGTTTTTAAGGATGATTACTTTAACATTGACATAAGTATTCCTAGTATCTTCTATGAGTAGTGTGATGTCACCCCCTATTTCATTACCATCAACCAAAATAGCCATATTATTGACATTACACCTCCCACAAGTGTTTATTAGGACTTAAAAAATCACACCTTGTTGAAATGCATCTATGGTAACATATTAGATGAGGAACAACAAGGAGGCCAAGACCAAATTCATGCATAAGAAGAACAATCTCTTGGTGAAACCTTTTAAAAGGTGATAGGGGACAATAAAATCTTAAACTTATCATCTTCTAGTGAAACCTTTTCAAATTCACTAGAAGATAATCAAATTTAAAAGTCAACCTTCCTTAGTGAAAGCTTCTCACAAGTGATATGGGACAATCAAGACAACTTCATTGGTAGAAAACTCTTAGAGGAACTGATAGATGAGAAAAAAAGTTCTCCATTTCTTGATGAATACATTAAAAAATATCAAATAAAAATAGATTCTAATCATATCCTAATCAAAAGGTATCTATTCTTAGGCCTAAATAACAAAAAAATCTAGTGGTCCTATCGAGAGAATATTTATAAGTCTTCGGCCCCTCCACATCCAGATTTATGTCAAATATGGAATCCATAATATTTTATATGCATAAAAATCTTTATCTTCATTTATTTCCCAACTACTATAAATTATATTATCATCCACCATTCTATTTCCCAATCAAACCTATTACCTAACATTCATCCCTATTTACCATCCATGGTTACACTTTCCTTTACAGAGCTATAAAGATACCTTGTGTTGACACTTTACAGAAATAGAATCAAAAACCAATGAAGATAATAATAACATTATTGGCATCCAAATATATAGTATGTTCTTAATAGAGAAGTTATTTAGATGAGGTGTTGGCTAGAAATTAACATGATTGATTTTGCTTATATCATTTGTTGATCAGGACATGCATCTCCACTTCAGCAGGAACAACATAATCATGTCATTTACCATACACAAGCCAAGAACATAAAAAAACAACCATCATCAACCAAAAAATGTATCATACTATTTCCACTCAGTCAAAAACATGTATAATGTTATTTCCATTTACCATTCCTTTTACCATTATTTCATACCCTTGCCATTTACCTTGAATTATCACTTGGGGGAAACCCTCACTCCTACCATCCTATAATCCTATCACTTTTACATTAAAACCAATCCATTCTACCATTTTTTATATCAACCTAACATGTTTTGATTATTCCTATCCTAACCTGTTTGACTTTATGTCATCCATTAGTTTCACATTTTTTAGTATAAAGAATCAGATCAATTTCATCATTTATTTCACTAATTCTAGATAGAGACAATATTTTAGAGTAGTAAAATATAATCTTTGGTAGTTTCATACTTTATTTCTTATTCCCTTTCTAATCATGTTCTTTTGTGTGGGCTTGATTATAACCACCTATAGGCAAACTAGTGTTTCACCAATCTTGTTACTAATTATCACTACCTATGGAAAAATTAGTATCATTGATCTAATCATTTATATCATATTTATAACCACTTATGATAAAACTAGGGACACAATTTTTTTATTATTCCATGACATACCAACTTGCCATTTCTTATGTTGTACTAAGCCTTTATGCTAACTGTGCTTGTTTTGTTTCAATTTATTGCTACACTAGTCAAATTCCTCCGCTATAACATGGAAATAATATGAATTTAGGACATTTTGGGACTATGTGTGTTGGGTTTAATTCATGTTGAGGTCAACTCAATCCCCCTTTCGACTATGCTCTTACCATTTTACAAGTAATCCTTTCAATTTTGAATGTTCTCATTGTTTTGATATCTTGGACTATTTAGTATCTCATCATTATCAATTAAGTTGAGATACTCCAAAAATTATAAAAACATTAAAAAACCTACCAAAAACATTAACCACTTCTTTATGTTAAGGATTTTGGGAACCCTCATTAAGTCAAAAGTAATCACTTGTTCCTTAGTCTCCCCATGTTTTTTATCCTTTTATTCTACACTCTCACCATTTTGTGAGTTCATTCCTATTATTCTATCACATCCATCGTGTTTATTTTTCCATCAGTTATCATTTTCTTCCCATTTTCTAGGAGAAATACATTCAACCTAAATTTTTTATTGGATCATCACATCCATGCATCTATGTAGGCTACATGTACTTTCTTAGTGCATATGGAGACAGCTTGGCCACCCCATTCCTTTTCTTTTATTCCACCATCTTATTTGTTTATTAAGTTGTCACCTATTTTCTAGGGGAAATGTTTGTCTAGTTTAAGTCATGTTATTTGTACTAATAATGTTGTTTGTTTCTTTGTTTGTTGTTTGTGTGCCTATTTATTTTCTTTTAGTACCATTGCCTTGATTTAGTCTATATGTGCTCATTGGGTGATTACTTCCATGCATTAGTCTTGAATCCATCCATATTCATATGTCAACATTGTAATCATGGTTTTTATCCTTGGTACATTATTTTCCCTTGAGTATTAGATCATGGGAGTTAGTCCTTAAGCATATTTTGGCCAAGTCCTCATGTTATTCTATCATGATGCCTACCATCAAGTGCTATAGAAAAAATTAGCTTTGATAAGTCTATATAATCAATACAACATCAAAATATCCTCAGTACTAGCATTAAAAACATTCCAAATCTGATCCAAATCATATCCCAAATAGAGTAATTAAACAATGAAAAAATTTCAACCTTTTTTAGTTCATAAGAGCATCTCCTTACTAGCAGGTTACCCAATTCATCTTTATCCTCTATATCAAGATACCATCATCATGTTTTCAATAATTAACCAAAAATATTATTTGCCATTATTAGGGTTAAATGGTTATAACTTCCTTTGGGTAAACCATTATACATCATGCCACCTATATTTTCAATGATTATACCCATCTTTGGGCAAATCATTGTGTTATCATATCATGTTTGACACTATTGAGGTACAATGATTATACCCATCTTTGGGCAAATCATTGTGATATCATATCATGTTTGCAATGATTCTACTCAAATTTAGGTATATCATTATGTTATCATCTATTTGATTCACTCATTTCCTTCTTTTGAGGGACCATTTGTTGACCCTTTTGCTAACTGCTCCCTCTAAGGGGCACCCTATAATTCATCATTCGATGTTGAAGTCATAAGCACATAGACAATTTTTATTCTTTGAGAAGATGTTACTGTGCTTATATCTTGAAATTCCTTCCTAGATAAGGGAAAACTATAGACACCTAAAATTGGCAACTAATGGGTTCATACTAGACTTTAGACTAATTCTTAACAATAATTAAATATCTAGCCTAAGAATTTATAAAGGTCTTGAATTTGGCTTCATAACCATGTAATTAAATCAATTTGGCCCATAAATCAATTAAATTAAGCAAATGCATACATTAAATTAATCAAATATTACAACAAATGTCCAAATGCCTAAAAGGGATTAATTAACTTGCAAATACTAATCAAATATTAATTGAATTCATCCATGAGAAAATAAATCAATTATCAAAAAAGAAAATTCAGATATCAAAAATATCTTAAGAATGAATCATTACCTTTTTGTGAGTTGTCCAAATTCAAAATATTTCAAAGCACACATGTTACATGATAATCATGAGATTTTGAACACCTCTAAACCCTATTGGGGTTAACTCTACCAACCAAGGTTAGGATTTAACCCATTCCAAGTTGATTTCAAAGCCTATAAATACAAGCCTAAAACTCTTCATTTGGAGAGCTTAGATAGAGTAAAATTATAATGCTGGTTTTATGACAAGAATGCAAACATAATGTTATAATGTCAATATTGTAAATCACAAGCCAAGACATCAATATTTTGAGTAGACATCAAGCTAAATCCAAGATAAACATGGTGCTAAGAGGAGATCTGGATAGACACACCCCATTAATGAATATATTTCGAGTGTAATCCAAATAAGACAATGAACATATCTCTTGGAGTAATCAAGGAAGGTGAGGAAGTTGTCATTTATTTTCATTTTAGTTGTGTATTCAATTGTTTTATTCACTAAGCTTCGCCCCATGATATAGGCCTAGAGATGTTAACTTGTTAGTGTGTTGATTTTATTATTTTTAGAACTAACACTATACTAACCTCATCTCTTAAGTCATATTCCTAACATCATAATAGACACCAACATAGGCTATCCATGTCCAAATAGCATGGCCTTATCCTATAAATATGTGAGGCCCTATTTTTTTATTCATTATGGCCTCACATAGCCATATAATTAATTTCATAGTCACAACAACAATCCTACATTGTCTGATTTCTATCTAAGTATTTACTCTTTGGTATCTTCCCCTTTTAGCACGTTTATATATTTAAAAAGTTCAAAATCAGTTTATGTGATTTATTACATATTTTATTCATTATAATTTTATGCAGTAGTTTATCTCAATTATATTAGATTAATTACTAATGTCTAATTTTGATAAAACACTAGGAGCTAGATCTTTGCAAGACATATTTTGTTCATTCCCTAAGGTATAATAGTTATTTGATGGCCTAACTTATTGTTGTAAGTGGTAGAAATTGGATTGTATTCTTAAAGTTTGGACCAATCATATCACTCTCATCATCACGTTTGGTAACCCATTCTAATATGTATGCCTTTAACTAAATTAAATTCATTCTTATCCAATTTATTTTTCTAACCTCAAAGTCATGTTTGCAGTCCTACTATAAGTCTTCAATTTATGAAACATGATAATATTTTGACCCAAGTTTTAAATTGGTTTCCCCTTAAACATTACTATCAAAAGAAAGTATCTTTAATTATAAATTCATTGTGATGTTGATCAATGTCCTTTCAATATTTTATGTTTCAACTAAAGTTTTACAAATGTAATAGCTCAAGCCTATTAGAAATGGGATTATGTCTTTAATTTTCTCTTTTAATTTCATATTTACCTCTCTTATATTATTTTATACTTTAATCAAGACCTTTTTTGTCATTATGAAACTAGGGTAGTTTGTAAAGAAGACATATAAACCCACTACTCTTGATATATGTAAATCTATGGAAATGTATGAAATAAATTTTGTATTTCATAATCAAATTATCAGCTTTAGGATAAATCCCCATTATCATGTTCCCTTCCAATTTCCTTATTTTTAGCATTATGAAAGAATCACTCACCTTTCTAAAATGCTTATTGCTTTCTTCTAGAACCAACTGGTGATAATATTCATAGATAGTTGTAACATTAATGAATGTTCCCTTAGTTGTGATTATAGGTTATGACTTCATGTCTAAAATGGAATAAAACAAATAATAAGTCATGTAAAAATTATGATATGATTCTAATTCAATTAGTTTTTCTTGAATATTATCATTGATAATTTGGCCCCAATATATGAACTGTAGTCCATCACAAATGATATTTATGAACAAACAAATATAGTTTTAGTAAGTGCTAATTTCCTCATGACCCATCACTATGTTTAGTAGTGTTATGATATTAGATTATTCATTTCCAAAATTACACCTATATAAGGTCTTAGGAAGTTAGGATGTTCCTTTACATTTATCTTTTACCCATGATTGAGCTATTATAGGCTTGAAGGTGTCCTTATTTTCTTCAAAATGAAATTAAATTTATTTTATAATTTCAACATATTCTTCCTTTTGTGGAAGCCTACATATAACATTCATAATTTAATTATCTATTTTTAATATTATTTCATCTTTCAAGGACCTTACTTATTTGGTTTCCTCATTGTAGTATTTAACATAGGAAAACACTAGATTGGTGCATTGAATATAGGTGGGAAATTTAGATACATGTGCAAGACCACTTTTGAAGGTCCTTTGAGCTATGGGGATTCTATTTTTATTTTACATATTGTACCAAAAAATAATTCACATTGACATGACCCAATCTTGAATCTCTAATTTCTAGGAGGTCAATTTGCAAGGGAGACATTTTCTCATATACTTTATATTGTTAGTTTATATTGATAGGCTTGGTAATCAAAAAAACTATCTTTGCACGAAAATTAAGATATTTTTTGTATATTAAATTAATGGGAAGTTGTGTTTGCATGGGTGTAATGGCATACCAATAGAATTTATAAAAATAATATATATTTACCAAGGTTGTTTACAAGATTTAGTGAAAAGAGGAAAAAATATTTAATAATGGATCATAGGTAGGGTTGTAGTTTACAAAAAAATAGGGAATTATAATTACAAATAATATTTTAAACATAGAAAAACCCTATGGTAGTGAAAATATTTAGAAAAAATAACCTATATCCACATGTATTACTAGGGAATAAATATTTTTTGGGTAGAATTACCTATTATAGTGGATTCCATCAAAGTAGATAACTTAGCATGATAAGGAGTAAGGAAGATCCTATGGATAGTGAATTAAAGAGTGTCAATGGTTTTAACATGATTATGAACACCTTAGATCAATTTATAAAAATTTCACACATTTTATTGCAGTTTGGAGTGCATTTGAAACCATTTTGATTTTGTTAAGTTGAGTAAGGCACATATAAACAAATAAAAAAATCATTTTTTTTTATTGGGTGTTTTTTAAATGATCTTAGTTCCATTGGGAATGTAAAAACCTGAGAAGGTTCTTTGAATAGGTCCATAGGTGATTTTAGTTCCAATTTGACTGTTAGAGGCTAAAAAGGTTCTTGAAATAACCAAATCAACTAATTTGGTGCTGACAGGGACATCAATGACTGACTAAGTTCTAGAAACAAGTCGATCAACCAAACTAACTCTAAGTGGAATGTAAGAGGCCAATTTAATTATGAAGAAATCACTTTTTGATACTTAAGATTTTTTTTTGAGATAAGTCCTTGTAATGAAAATTTATCACTTAAACTTGGTCTACACAATGGATTAAAAATTGGGAGAATTTGAGGAATTCCATTTTTTATAACTATAATTAACTCTGACTAGGGTCTTTGAACTATAAGGTTTAAAATATAAGTCAATACTCTAGTTTCATAAACAATTACCTTATACATTGGGTATCATAGGCACTTTATATTTGATAAGAACTTGACAAAAATATTGACAAATATAGAGAAAGGACATGCAAGAGATAATGGGAAATAAGAAACGTGAAACCAATAAGACAACATGACAAAAGAAAACAAAATAATAAAAATAAGGTAGGAAGAGGAAACACAAAAAATTACTATATTCACCTATTTACATAAAAGGGACCACTACTCTCGATTGTAGTGTTTCCAATATTTCCAACTACAAGGCATATGAATATTTGTATTATCTTGGTAAGCCAAGTAAAATAATTATCACCATAAAAGTGGTTGATGTTGGATGGATTCATCCATAATTAGTTAAACTTATCATTTTTTCCCTTAAGTTCTTTTATTTTATCCCATAATAGTACAAGATCTCTAATCTAAATTCTCTTTTCTTTGCCTTTTTGTTAAACAAATTTTTTTTTCAACCTTGATATCCTAAAATTGTATCAAAAAACAATACTCTTTCTTATTCAAGTTGTAGATATTATTTCTAAATTATATATCACCTCAATCTTGTAAACATGGAAAATATGGACCTTGGTTGTTCCTCTTAGTTATAGACCTTTTCCCATTGTTGAATGACTCACATCTGTTATATCTTTCTGATCATTGATTGTATCTTAGTCTAACCAATGTTATTCTAATAAACTAAGACTTTTATCTTTAATAGAATTATATAAACTTGATTATCATCTATCTCTACAAGTTTGGGACCTGTACCTACTTTCTATATTCCTAGACACTTTCATCCTAGTCAGATGCCTACATTGACATAAATGTCTTATGCCAACATAAGTGTCTAGTACCCTAAAGTCATATAATTTATAATTGTAATGTATCCCTATGGTTAGCCTAATTTTTTTACTACAATATGTTTCCCAAAAGTATTGGTATAAATACATGATCAATCCTCATTAATTTATCACATATCAACTTCTTACCTCTCACAAGATAAATACCAAAAGCATTCAGTCAAGCATTCAAGTGAGCCAAGATTCCCTATTTTCTCCTATTTCCATATCAATCATATGGAAAACACATCTACAAATTTGAAGTACTGAAGGAGTATTCCATTAGCCAAATTTTCCAAGTTACAAGCCATGTCACTAGTGTATTTTCTTATCACATAGTGCATCCTTATGCACACACAATCCAACATGTAGGGGATAACTACATGAATTTAAGGCCTTCTTCAAAGTAGTGGCCATGGAGGTAACACCCACTAATAGAGGGGTATTTTAGGTTAGATAAAAATTGTGATCCTACTAACCCATTTCCCTAAGGTCATTTTAAAGATGAAGAGCAAGGGTTTTAATGATTCAACTAGAGTGATAGTCTATGAGCCACATCTGAGTGTACTAAAGTGAAGGTGACACAAAACCAAAAATATTATAGGTGGTCACATCTAGATCTGATAGATATTTCATATTAGATACCTACATCTAAGTCAAATAGAACCATCAATGTAGCCATACTAGGTCAACATAAGTGTTTGAGGTCATAAAAGTCAAATTTATAGAATCTAATGACTGATCCAAACTCTAGATCTGGTTAATTTGTTACCTATTCCACATCATATTCATATGTGCACCATAATCTAGCTAAGTACCATTTTTTTTAATTTATTCCAATATTAATCATTGGTTGTACTTATGTTTTTAGCATATCTCAGTATTAATATTTAGAATATTATTTATTGAAATTTTAAATTAATTAGTCTGCTATATAGATATTTTATTACCCTTTTGCCCCAGATTATTTCTATCCTTTTAACCCTAGATTCCTTAATCTATATTATAGGGTTAAAAATTCTCCTTAGTAGTATCACTAGTTTGTTGCACTAGGTTAAAGTGGGAAGATACCTATGAACATCCATTGGATGAGACCATAGGATAGTCATTTCATATCAAAATACTAAAATGCTAAAAAAATTAAATAATTCAAAAATCTGAAAATATCTTCAATATCTACTTGTTTTATTATCTCCTTATCATCTACATTTTTAGTTACATGTTAATGGATAACATATCATTTATTTCTACATACACATGCTTTATGCATATTTTGAGTGTGACATGGCATATATAGATACATGATCCATGCATTTTTGAATGTTGGGCCTTCCATCTACTCATGCCATGTGGATATTAGGGGAATATACTTATTCTTTCAAGATACATCCAAGTTATATTATTTTATGATCACTTAACATTATCATGTTTGAACTTATGTAATTACACATGCCTTTATACATGCTTATATCTTTCACAATGTAATTGATATGCTATGTACTTACATTTTTTGCTAACACATATGATCCATGGGCTAGTATGATATGTTTATATTAGTTTCTTATGATTTAATTTATGTAATTATTGGACACACCTATCTACTGAGGGGGGGGGGTTGAATCAGTAGATCTCAAAAATTGGTTACTTACAACTTTCAAAAAAATAAATAAACATATGTAAACATAAACACATGAAAGAGAAATAACGTAATCACAAAATCATAACACACAAAAATAAATTTTTATGTGGAAACCCAAAGGGAAAAACCATGATGAGAAAGCTGCTATAATCTATTGTTCTAGTCTAGCCTCATAAAGTTTGTCTCACTGATAGAACCTCACTAGTTACATTTCAAGACATCCATCCAATGAAGACACCAATCCCCTATTTTAAGAGAACCAACTCTTAGGAAGCACCTACTCCCTTTTCTGATCACTAAACTAGTTTAATTTGATGGCACCAACCTATCAAACATTTACAATTTAAATTAATGAATTAGATTCATAAAAGAATCTGAGTCTGTGTTCTTTGTTATAGGTCCAATCTGTAACTATTCATTCCTCTTTCAACACACTTTTATGTATTATTCACTCTTCCTACACCCTTTCTATGTATCTAAATTTATCTTTTTGACACTCAAATATTCTCCAATTAGATACTACTCCTCCATGCTCAGATGAGTTTCATATTTCTGCACTTATGTCTCAAACTCCTCTCATTCCAAAAAAATGACTATTTGTCTTCCCTGTTCTTCATCACTTTGGAATTTTACATCAGATTACTTTGAAAGTAACCTATAAATATATATAAGATACTAAAATGAATAACCATTTTTTGAAGAACCAGTTATGTTCCTTTAATCGATGCTTTAGACTTTTATAAATGACTCACTTTGTCGAGTTCTTTAAAATGCAAGTCTTAACATTTGACACTCCATCTCTTGTTAGGTTTTCAAGAATGCATAGTTTAAATAACTATATTAGGTTATTGAAATTTATTGACTTAACTTAATTTGACATTATCCTCCAACATCTTTGTTAACATCTCACTCTCTATGACATCCTTGAATGCTTTCGCTCTATCGATCTCTTCCATACTTGATGTTTATCTTGACACTAGAAATTATTAGTCAAGAACCTTTTAAGATTGAAAACACTTCACTCTAAATATGAATTTTAACCCGTTGATATTATTAAAATGAATGAATTATAACCCACTAAACAAGCACAAATGTGACACTTGTCATTTATGCATTAACTTGGAGATTTACTCTACACTTCTTCCGACCATATCCTTCAACAAGTTTGGAAAAATATCCTTCAATAAGTTTTTTGAATTCACTCAAATGTGTCCTTCAACAAAATTGAAATAATCCTTCAAAAATTTGCACATACCCTTTAGATATCTTTCAATGTATCCTTCAAAAATTTACTTGGGTCACTTATCCTTTGAAAAAATTAAAAATGTCCTTTAGAAAAGTTGTCATAGACAATTTGTCTGATGAAATTCTTTGGGACAATTTTCCTAATGAAACTCTTTAGGAACTTTTTAAGTGACTTATTTAGGTATTTTGTTTGGAATAAGTGCCCCTGGGAAACTTTTTCAATGGACTACTTACCCTTTGGGTTTTTACAACATACCCTTTGACATTTACTAAACATCCCCTCGGAAGTTTTGAATGGTCCATATACCCTTTGACCTTTCTAAAAAATACCCTTCAGCTTCTCTATAAAGGTCCTCATACTCTTCAACATTTTTGAAAAGATCCTTTTAGAAATTTTTAACGGTCCAATTGTCTTTTGTATTTCCTAAAATGATCTTTCAACTTTCTTGAATGGTTCACTTGCCCTTCAGAATTTTTGAAAAAAACCCTTCAACTTTCTTGATTGGTCCACTTTCCCTTTAGAATTTTTAAAATGTACCCTTCAATAAATTTTCAAGTGACCACATACCCTTCATACCTTTTGAAACCATCCCTTTGGAATTTTGTATGGGATAATTTTCTCGATGAGGACTTAACAATTTTTTTGAAAGAATTCCCCAAGACCATTTCAGGTTCTCCAGATTACATGACTTATAAGATTGAAAGAAGTAAAGTCATTCCAAAACCTATATTCACTAATTTATACCAATTTGGGTTCTTCAACCTACTTAACTTATAAAAATTAAATAAGTTAAGTCACTTTTCAACTCCAATCCACTCGTCTAGACTAATTTGGGTTCTTCAACCTACTTAACTTATAAAATATAAATAGGTTAAGTCACTTTGAAACCTTGATCCACTCATCTAAACCAATTTAGGTTATTTAACCTACTTAACTTATAAAAATGAAATAATGTAAGTTGTTCCATAAACTTGATCTACACACCAAGACCAAATCAGATTCTTCAAGCTGCTTAGCTTATGAATTTGAACAAAAATTATTTTGGAAACCTGATTAACACTACAAGATCAATTTGGGTTTTCAAATTGTAGTTACTTATTACTTATTAAATAAGTAAAAGTAGTGGAGGTTCATAAACCCGATTTGCATTTCAAGATCCATTCATTTTTTCAAAGGCTATTTACTTATTACTTATGAAATAAGTAAAATTAATTGAAGTTTACAAGCCTAATTTGCACTGCAAGTGACTTTTGCAAGACTTAACTTCTACCTTATACAAAATCCTTGGGTTGAAAATCCTTCTACAAAAACACTAAGCTATTGTCATTAATGATCACATTTTTTACATCCATGACAACCTATGATACTAGAGCACTGAACCTTTTGCATTGGACTTCTTGACATCAAAGTATCTCAAATTTATAATAGTAATTCCTTGAGTATTTTTCATTACTATTATCATGATTGTTTGAGCATGATTCATTATTTGTGGCCCCCATTCCTTTGTTTTCCTCTTTAACATTTGATTATGTCATTTCTTGTTGTATGTAAATTTGAATATGTCATTCCTTTCTTTGTGGACATTTGACTAAGACATATCCCTTTGATTGTGAAGCATTTAAAAATACCCCTTGTTTAAGGTCTCCTTGGACCATTATCTTTGACTTGATTTTGAGTGATCTTATGTGTGTGATTGATTTCTTATTGAGATTTACTATTAATCTCTAAACATTTCCATAATCTATATCACACATATTAGGCCTTGATGTGATCATATTTTTTATGCACAATGATATATCTACTTAGACATGTTTCTTCTATATGCTACATGATGCATTCATAGTTCACATAGTTATCTTATCCTTTTGAGGTAAGGTAAATACCAATTGATAATTCACCTCACCTTAAAAAGGGGGGTATATTATTAGGGGAACGCCATAGAGGCATGGATTATAAATTATTCATAGATTTAGATTGAGTCGGTGCATGCATTAGTAACATGCTCTCCACATTTGTCACAAATTTAGATATATAGTAGGAGCATGTTTTGGAAGCATGTTCTCCAAACTTACTAGTTTTTAGTTTTAGATTATAGTGGGGGAATATTATGGAAACATGTTCTCCACACTTATATAGTTTGAAAATTATCCAAATCACATAGTTATATGATTTAGATACACATTTATGGTAGATTTCTATACATTGTTACCATTTTTATACCCATATTTTAGCATGAGAAATGCATAAGGTACATATGCTATGTAAATAGTGTTAGCATATTATTGCAGATAACTTAGGTTTATGATTAAGGTATATTTCATATGCATTTGGTTATAGTGGTTTTAACCACTTGGGTAAATAGGTTAGTTGGTTTGATGGGCCTAACTATTTTACACTGCCTAATAATGGTTGTTTTACCCATTTCCTATATTCTCAGGTGGTTCTTTTGTGCCTATTTAGTAGGTTCCTCATGTATTGTTTAGTGCGTTAGTTAATTGATTTCATATCTTTTTATAAATACAATATGGTCTCAAAGCTTGTAGTGTAGGAAGCTCAGGAGGGATCATGTATAGGAAGAGAGGACATACTTGTTAGGGAGAAGCGTGAAGTGCCTAATGGAGAGCCATGAAAGGAAGAAAATATTTTTTTGTGACCAACTGGAAATCCAAACAAGTAGAAAAAAGAAAGAGAAGGTATATTAAAACCAAGACAAAGGGAGAATTCAAAGGAGAGGCTCTAAGGCCTATTTTTATTTTTCCCTACCCCCACATGTTGTCTATCTCTAGAAGGTGCCATAGGAGAATCTAAAAAATAATTTATTGATTGTTTCTCCTATTTATTATTGCTGAAATTTTCTATTAGTTGGGAGAAGATTCTTGGATCTAATGACATTTAATTTGGTTGAGAATTGCATCTAAAATCATCCATATAAGTTTTGAAGGTAGACCATTTCTATACAAATACATAGGGTTTTCTTTATTGGTGCATTTATTTCATGCAAGTCTTTATCCTATGTTTTTATGCAACCAATAAAAAATAAGGTGCATTTTATTTAACTTAAAAATTGGAAAAAAATATTTCATTTTTAAACTTTAGGAAAATCAAACTTTTCATAAATATTTCCCTGAAGGAACACAATTAATTATGTTGGGAGCAAATCGTAAATCCAATTTGCTTGAAAATTTCATCATTTTTTGGATTTTTTAATCTTGATCTTGATAGAGAAGGAATTTTTAAAATTAGATGTATATATCTCTAAATTTAATTATTTTTTATCCATTTTTATAGTTTTTAAAGATAAAAAGTTAATAATTTACCAAACGGTGTTGTGTTTTTTGTTTGAAATTGGAGGCATGGTCTAGATTGTAATTTGAATCCATGGGTAGGAGGAATTTTGTGTAAATTCATTATAGTTTTTAGTACATTCATTTTTTGTAAAAAAAATTAGGTCAAAATGGCTAGTTTACAACACCTCTTGTTTCTAGATTCACAAATATTGAAAGGCAAGAATTTCAATTTATGGAGTCACAAGGTTTTGGTGATATTTGAATATTTAGATCTTGATCAAATAGTGCTTGGTCAAGAGAAAAATCCTACAACTAATCTAATCTCAGATGTTATAAATATGACTAGTGCATCAACCCTATGAACTAATCTTACTTTTAAATGTCATGCTTCTAAAGCTAGTAGGATATTGTATTTGAAGAATTTGTTTTTTCCACTATGATGTAGGAAGGTGGTTCCTTTTATAAGTTTTTATTATATATAAAGGACATTAATTATTAGTTGAAAGTTATGCAAAAGCCTATTGATGTGTAAGATTTGATTGCTCTAGTTATGCAGAATCTTACACCTCATTTGAGTCATTTGTGGAGTCTTTGCACATGATTTCTGAGATGCAGACTTTGGACTTTGAAAATTTGTCCACATTGCTATTACATAAGGATAGACGATAGGAGCATGCAATTTTTTCTACATCTAATTTTATAAAGAGTGCATTCTTCATCAAGGGAAAGGGTGATTAGTTTAGTAAATCTAATAGTTATTTTGTAGAACCTTCACAAGTAAGTGGTTCCAATAAAATATCTAAGTGGAAATGTTTTTACTATAAGTAACCTAGTCACCTTAATAAAGATTGTAGGAAAATTCAACAAGATATGGCTAACCCCAAGAATAAATCTCATCATGTGAATATATCTGAAGGTGAAGGAGATGAAACATATAAATATTTTTCCTTCATATCCTCCAATGGTAATTCTATGGTGGATCAAGTTTGGTACTTTAATTTAGGGGCATCTTGTCATTATACATGCCATAAGGATTGGTATGTGAATTTTGTTTAAAATAATAGTATTAATGAATTAGTATCTATGAGAGATGGTAGAACTTAATTTGTGAAAGGGTATTGTAGTGTTTAGATCATTTTTAATGGTACTATTCTGTATACATTTCAAAATGTTAGGTATATTCTTGATATGAACAAAAATTTGCTTTCAAATAGTTAGATTACTACAAAATCTAATTTTTTTGTTGAGTTTCAAGGACAATAATGTTTAGTCACTACCATAGATAATTAGATTATTATAGTTTGGATTGGTCAGAAATACCTATATAAGTTTGTATATCCACAAAGGGCAAAGGAAAGTGCACTTGCAGTGGTTGATAGTGCAAATTCATAATGGCATGAAAGGTATGGGCATTTGAATTTCTAGTATTTGAATAAATTGAGCAAGACTAAGATGGTTAAGGGGATTCATTCTATTCAAGATAGTCATCATGTATCTACTAGATGTCAGTTGGGGAAGCAAGTTAGACATTCATTTGATGTTGGCAAAGCTTGGATAGCTAAAAGAGTATTAGATATAATTCATGCAAATTTTTTTGGTCTAATGCAGATACCTACTCCTACTAGAGCCCATTATTTTCTATTATTTGTTGATGATTTATCTCAGAAAAAGTGGGTAAACTTTCTAGTGAAGAAATCTTATTATTTTTCTAACTTCACATATTAGAAAGCTATGATTAAAAAATAGGTGATGACCAATGAAATATATTCAGATGGATAATGGGGATGAGTTCACCTCAAAATAATTCAAGGATTTTTTTCCACTAATGGCATACACATATAGTATACTACCCCTTACACTCCATAACAAAATGGAATTATAGAAAGGAGGAATAGGATGGTGATGGACATGGATCATTATATGGTTTAAAGTAAAAATTTCCCATATAAGTATTGGAAAAATTAGTGAATACAATAATGTACATCCTCAACATAAGTCATATAAAAGCATTGGATAATATGAGTCCAAAGGAGGCTTAGTCAGGTCAAACTCTAGATGTAATTGGTTTTAGAGTTTTTGGTTGTATAGCTTTTACAGTTATTCCTAGTCAAAAGAGAAGTAACTTGGATGTGAAAAGCACATCATACATGTCTACTAGATAACATGAGTAGTACAAGTCCTATAGATTAATTGATGTTTTTAATAATAAATTTATGGTAAATAGAGATGTCATAGTAAATGAATAGATTCCATACTTCACATCAATTGGTATAGTTTTAGATATTGATCATTATTTCCTTTTAATGATTTTATTATAAGTTTTGATGCAAAAAGTTGAGTAGGATTCTAGTCCATAAATGGAATCACATTCCAAGGAGGGAATTATTTTAGGTAATTTTGAGATTCTAGTAGAACAACCAAATAATACAAAATGGTACTCTACCATAATGGATACACTAAAGGAGGGAAACTTGCCACAAGGTGTGGAAGAAAGAACATTGAGATCAGGAAAACAACTTGGTAATAAAGGTCAGCATGTTAATTTTGATTTAACAACTATAAATTCATAGGCATTTGAGCCTAATTATTTTTTAGAGGCCAAAGGGAACCCTGAGTAGGAATCAATCATCTAATTGGAATATGATTCCTTGATGAAAAACAAGACTTGGGAGATAATAGAGCTTCCACTATGAAAAAAATCCATTGGTTATAAATGGATTTATAAGGTAAAGTGTAAGGAAAAGGGTTCCTTGGAAAAATATAAAGCTAGACTTATTACAAAAGGTTATGTACAAGAGTAAGTGTTTGACTATGAGGAGACTTTTGATCCTGCTACTAAGATGGTAAATTTTCATTTGATTGTTTCTATTATTGCTCAGTTTGGATGGTAGGTAAACCAAATGGATGTCAAGAGTGCCTTCTTAAAAGGTGATCTATAGGTGGGGGTCTACATGTCACATCCAAAAGGGTTTTAGGTACTTGGTAAGGAACATATTGATTACAAGTTGACTAAGTCCTTTTATGGGCTTAAGTAGGCTCCTCGAGCCTGATATATGAAAATAGATTCTTAGCTTAAGGAGTCTAGTTTCAAGAGGTGTAATTCTAAATCAAATCTCTATATAAAGGTGTCTAGTGATGATATCTTGATTCTCATTATATATGTTGATGATATAGCCATCATTTGGATTATTTATAGTCTTATTTAGTAGATGAAAGCTGATATATTTTTTACTTTCGACATGATAGACTTAGGACTACTAAAATACTATTTAAGTGTAGAGTTTTGGCAAGGTAATTATGCTATATTAATGTCATAAAATAAGAATGCCAAACCATTAATTTAAATGTTTAGAAATATGGATTATAATAAAAATCACACACTTATGGAATTTGGAGTTAAAATTTCATTAGACACTACTTCACCATTAGTCAATGAAATAATGTATCGACAGCTAGTGGGTAGTCTCATATATCTCACTACCATTAGACTAGATATATGTTTTAAGTAAGTTTTTTATCTTGATTCATGTCTAAAATATATGAATAACATTGGTTAGATACAAAATGGGTATTAATATATGTCAAAGGTACTCTTGACTTTGGCATACTATATAATAAGTTTGTAGATTTTGAGCTTTTAGGATATTCTAACTCTAATTGGGCAAGATTAGTAGATTCAAGAAAATATACAACAAGATATGTATTCACTCTTGGTTTAGGAATTTTTTCATGCTAGAGAAAAATTCAAACTAAAGTTTCATTATCTTTAATAGAATTATAGTATAAATCTATGGTTAGTATAGGTTGTGAAACTATGCGGTTAAATAAAATCTTGGAGGATCTTCAGTTTGAGTCATCAAAGTATACTCCAATTTTTTTGTGATAGCTAGAGTGATATAAAGATGGTGAATAATCTATTATTTGATGTTAGGACCAAACACATTTAGGTTCACAATAATTATATCTAAAAACTATTAGAAAATACTAATTAAGTGTGTAACTAAAGTTTGTTGGAAAATTTCCATGATATTATGAATCTCTGAGATGAGATTGCTCATTTTTAGCTAGGATAATTCCTCTTAAGAAGATAATTTATGATATTTTTAGAGTCTCATTTAATTCAAAATTTTTTGAAGCCCACCTCCTTAGCTAATCTGATACCCCATAGCACTACCAAATCTTCCATAGAGTGATTAGTTTGAACACCAAGATTCCTAGCAAAGGAAAAAATGATATTACCATTTTTGTCCCTTAGAATCCCTCCACCACCTACCAATCCTAAATTTCCTTTAGAAGTTCCATAAAAATTAAATTTTACCCACCCAAGAGAGGTTAATATCCATTTTATCATACTTATAGATTGTCTTTTCTAATCCAAAGAATGACTAGTAGTCAAATTAATATCCTAACTAGTACCTAAGTTAAATTCATAACCATAAATATATAAAAAAATTGATTTTTTTCAAATAACCACATTCTTCAAAAATTTAATTAATTTAAGAGAAATAATATAAATTTTACTCTTAGCCCCTTCAAAAATTATAAAGTTTTTTTCTTTCCAAACTCCCCAAAAAATATGAGGCAAAGCCATAGATTAAAGCATTTTAAAAAAAAATCTACTGAAGGGAGATTTTCATTGAATCCAAAAATTTGTTTGAGAATATGGTAAGACCAAATTTACCCCAAACTTAATAAGAATCTTACCAAAGAGATGAAAGGTGAAAGGATAATCTAACTTAATATGAGAAGTAATTTTTGTATCCTTTTCATAGAGAACACAATATTTGGGAATTACCAATCCCCTTTTTTTAGAGATTATCCATATTAAGAATTTTATTTTAGATATCCAACCAAAATAAAATATTAACCTTTGGTATTAGTTTTTAATTCCATAATTTATCCCAATGGAACCCATCAAGAGTAGCTTCTGTAGCCACAAGATAACCTAATCTAACTGAGAATTGAACATCTAATGATCTACCCAAATGAGTTCATCCTCCCCTATATTTATCCAAATGAAATATATTTTCAATAGAAAATTAATACTAGATATGATTTTAGCCTAATTAGGAGTACCAACCTCCCATTTAAACATCTTCCAATCTCTACCAAGACCACAATCAAAAGTGTATTCCTACACTATATTCCTATATTTTAATTTAATATGAACACAAATATCATTCCAAAATACAACCTAAAAAAGGTGAAGGTTAAGGATTCATTTATCCTCCCAAAATTGAATTCTATCACCTCTACCAGTTTGCTATTTGGAGACTTTAAAAATAATATGCCTACATTTGATTAACCAATTATAGAAAGAGGCTCCTTGGGGTGGATTATTAGCCTAAATCCAAGAAACATTATCCCATCATGTCAAATATTTACCTTTTAACAAGTTAGTTGATAATTTTTTTTATTTAAAGAACCTCCAACCTAATTTAGAAGTAATCACTTTATTCATTGGCCTCACTTTATGGATCCCAATCCTACCCTAATTAAATGGATAACAAACCTTATCCTAGGTAGCCAATGGAAATCTATTTCTATATTGAATGCCTAACCAAAGGAACTAATTTTAAATTCTTTGCATTTAATTTGTAATTATATTTGGAAGTTTAAAAATGGACACAAGATATATTGGTAAATTTTTAAGGGTACTTTTAATCAACTATAATTTACCAACTTGAGACAATAACTTACCCTTCCAACCAATAAATTTCCTTTAAAACATGTCTAATAAACAATTCCAAATTCCCACCAACATTTTATCCACAAATAGAGGCATATTAAAATAAGAGGTAAGAATTTCTTTAACATTGCTCCCAATAATGTTATAAATTCCATGTTTCCTAATAAAAAGAGTACTAACAAAAAAATCTCACTTTTTTCCATACTAATTTTCTACCTTGAAGCATTCTCATATTCATTAAGGATATTTTTTAAAACCTTAGCTTTTTTTGATAGAGGCCTAGGCCATGATGATCATATCATCAACAAATTATTGATGAGTTACAAGATCAACATTATAATCTAATTTAATTTCATTCAATCTTCCTTTAGTTATAGTAGAGGATCATAATTTACTAAGATCTTCAATAAAGATAATAAAGAGAAAAGGAAGGGTGTCTCCTTGCCTAATCCTTCGAGCACCTGGAAAAAATCCAACATGAGATATATTGATAAGGATAAAGAACATTGGTGTATAAATACATGTTTTAGATAGCCTTTATAAATTAATATCAAAGCCAAATTATTTCAAAATTCTATCAACAAAATCCCAAGAAACTCTATTATAAGAATTATTTATATCAAGATTTAATATCATCCCTTATTTATTACCTTTCACCATAAAATGTATCATTTCATGGACTAAAATAATTCCATGTTGAACATTTATACTAACCAAAAATCATCCTTACTATTCAAAAACAATGGAAGGAAGAAGAGGCTGTAAACTCAAAGCAAGAACTTTAGTAAAAAAATTATACACAATATTACAAAAACTTATAGGATGAAATATCTTAATATTATTATCACTAAATAACTTAATAATAGGAACAATGAAATTGTTATTAAGTTATCTGATATTTTTTCCATGGGTAAGGAATTAATCCACAACAATAGTAACATCCCATTTAATCACTTCCTAAAAAGTGCTGAAAAAAGGTTGTCATAAAGCCATTAAGGCTAAGAGCTTTATCCCCTTTTCATAGGAGAAACCATAAAACCCAAATCTTTAAAAATAATAATAAATAATGAGTTTATCTACTATAATAATTATATTAAGGGTCAAATATAAAAGATAAGAACTCTAATAAGAATAGTATCATCCTTAGCAAAGAGGTTCTTGAAAAAATAAATAGATTCATTGCTAATCGATGATAGATCAGAAATTGAGTCCCCATTATGATTTTGGATTTCAATAATCTTGTTACAGATTTTGTGCTTAAGAGTAGACAAATAAAATAAATTAGTATTGTTATCCCCTTATTTAAGCCATAATGCTTTGGATTTCTGGTACCAAACATTTTCCTTCTTAGCACTAAGAGAATGAAACTCACAAAGTAAATTCTTTTCCTTGCAATAAGTCTCCTAGTTTATACCATTATCCTCTATATCCTTTTCAAAAATACATATTTCTTATTTAATACTCTTTTTCCTATCAAAAATATTCCTAAAAACCTCTCTCTTCCATTTTTTAATTTGTATTTTCATGTTCTTGAGTTTCTTAACAAGTTGAAACATGATAAACCCATTGATTATAAACTTCCACCACTCCTTTATTATATCCTCAAGATCAGGATGGAGGAACCACATTTTTTCAAATTGAATAGGGGTTTTACTACTCTTAGAATCAACATTCAGAATAAGCACTAAGAGAATGTGATCTGATCCAATCCTAAGATGAGAAGAAAGATAAAATTTATAGTTAAAAAACCAATTAGGATAAACAAGATATATATTAAGACAGACTTGAATAAGATGATCTCCAAGATGTTTGTTTGACCAAGTAAAGGTAGAAAACCTTAGTTACATATCAATTAGACTATTTTTGTAAATAAAATTATAAAAATAATCCACTCTTGATAAAATCATGTCTTCCTACCTTCTCTAATGGTGAGAGGAGGGGTGTATTAAAATCCCCAACAATTATTCATCTTAGAGATTGATAGGAATTATTGAAATTAGAAAGCTCCTCCAATACTTTAATTTGACCAACATAGTTGTTTAAAGTGTAAATATTAGAAAATATCTAACTATAATTATCCAGGGTATTATAAAATAGAACGGAAATATGGTGGTTATTATAAAGTAGAATATTAACCTTTAACAAAGAAGGATCCCAAAAAGTGACCAATCCTCCAGAAGTTCCATCCAATTAACTACAAAACATGAAGCATTCTTACAAAAATTATTTTTGATGTTCAAAATCATATCTGATTAAATTTTTGTTTCTTGAACAACTACAATCATTGAATTATGATTATAGATAAGGTATTTCAAAACTTTGTGTTTAGAAAGGTTTTCAAGACCCCTTATATTACATGAAATGAAAATCTTTTTGACACTAATAGAGTTCCTAGATACTACCAAAATCATCTGGGTTCCATCATCTATCTCTTTCTCTATTGATTTATGTCTAGACTCATTTTTACTTGGTTTACCCACCATATTATAATCTCGTACATCTATCTTTTTCTATCCAATATTTTTTGTTGATCTTGTTTGTATCCTTGGAGTAACTAAAGCTAGAGAACCATCATCTTTACATAAATTAGAATTAGTTTCTCCTATATTCCTTTGAATAGCGAAGGTTGGAGTACCATTATATTTACACAACTCAGGTGGATTAACATTATGATTGCATTTATCAGGGAGAGAAGCCTCCATATGTTCTAAAGAGTAAGCAATAATTTCTAATTTATCTAAATCATCTTCCTGTAGTTGTTCTATAATTTTAAATTACAAGGAAAGTAAAACATATGCAGATGTTTTCACTCATTGAACATTTTATTTTTATCTTTAATGGTTATTACTTATGTTCTATCATCATCAATGGGCTTCGAGATCTTATCTTCTAAGATTAGACCCTCCATAACCTGCTTATCCCATTGATCTACCATCTTAACAACTGATTTGAGGGTAAGAAAATCTTTTTCATCAAATAGTTCAGTCAGTATAGGGATTTTATTTTGATGCAATGTATTTTCATTAATAGATACTTGATAGCTATTAGCATCTTGAATTTTGGCCATTGCATTATCTACTTTATGCTAAATTTTTAAATCTTTTTATTTCTAGGCATGATTCTTGATTTTAGTAAGGAAAGCTTCATTATTATGACCCAACCTTAAATAAATATTTCATTTCAATGGAGAGTCCTCAAAATATATCTTATAATTCCAATCTCCAAAAAAATAATGAAAATTAATTAAATTTGGTAATGGTTTTCCAATAATAACATGAACACGAATCCTAAAAAATAATAATATAGACTTAGCTCTAATAGCCACATCAATATATATTAATGAACCCATCATATTAGTAATAACATGAAAATTTTATTCTTCCAAAAACTCATAAGAGGATCCTGGTAATTGATATAACCCAAATGGGTATCATATTAATATCTTCATTTCAAGATCAAAGTAGGATTTCCATTTTCTCAAAAAAACCCATTCTCCCAAAAAACCATGGACATTCAAAAGGTGATTTAGAAAAATCCTCTTAATTATTTAACTTTAAAATAAATAATACTTTAATAATAGAAAAAATTTCCATAAAAATTTTCATTTTCTATTTACAATTTGCCCATTTACACACATCATCAATATTGGGTCTAGCACCCAAAAACTTACTAATAAGTGCATTATCCATCTTAGGGATAAATCTAGTAACCAAATATCTAAGGATGTCTAAGTGAAATACATTATTAGATAATATATAATTCATCATGATATTCTTACCTTTTTAAATGTTCTAAGCTATCCTCTTGCCCCTTGAATCTTCCTCCCAAGTGGATTGGCCCTTTAAACAATCTACCCATTAATTCTTCCTTTTGTTATCCCTAGACACCTCAATTTAATCAGAACAACCACTATTTAATATTAATCTATGAACTAATGTCCAATCACCTTCATTCTTCCCCTAGCCATCACCATCAACCTTCTCCCACTCAAAACTCCCATTCAAATTTGAAAAATCTTCCTCTCTTAAATTTTCCACCAAATCCATTCTAAATGTTGGGTGGTAAATGATTTTAATATATTGGAGCTATTAACCAAAGTAATGGTATTGAGGATCACCTTATTGAAGTGGGATGTGAGGGTGGGCCTAGGTCCATAATGTCTGATGATCGATCCATATCAAAATACCCCCACTATGTTCCACTTAGTCCACATACATAAGTGTGACCCTACCTTGAGATGTTCACATGAACACTTGTTAAGAGTGTCCTCATGTACTCAATAATAATTGAAATTGGTTTGATGATTAAAAACTAATTTTACCTCACCAATACAACAAATTCTTGAGTCATAATTATCTTCTTTCATTTGGTTGAAACTTGTCTATTTTGGTGATTTTATTTTCATTTTACTAGTTACAAGTTATTTACAAAATTTACTACCCTTATATTAATTTTATCTTAATTAGAGTGAATACACTAATTAATTACAAATTTTGATAAAAAAAAATATTGGTGAACTTGTACATTTTATTCAAGCATTTTTTAATCTTTTTGTCTTAGAATTTAGATAAATACCTGAGCATTTGACACTAAAATAACTTTGTTTTGACCTTGGAACTAATATCTGACGCTAAACAAATTTGATTTAAATCTTGGATTTGATAGCTAACACTGAAAGTAATTTATTTTGACCTTAAATTTCAATGGAATTTACTAATATCCATACACAAAAATCTTGTTTTTATGGGACTTAAATTTATGCTTTCTGTTACTTTTTTCTCAATTTGAGAAGAATATATGGCTACCATGGATGAACACACTATTTAATTTTTGATTCAAGATTTCTTAGTATTCATTACATGTTGTATTCCTATAATAATGAACATCATTAAAAATATATACTAAAATGAATAAAATCTAATAAGGATCAAACAACTAATGAATGATCTTAAGATCTTATAATTTCTTATTATAATGCATAAAATGTATGTATGGCTATCAAAACATGAAAGGGATGGAGAATTAAATTTATTATACCAAACCCTCTTCAATACCATCCAAATCCAACAAATAAAACCAAAGATTATGATATTATTTATTAGCTACAACATACCCATGCTAAGATTTATTTATTAGATTTACTTTAGACAATGCCTATCTGTAAAGATCTCCTTTATGTGGCATTAAAAGAAACAATGGTACCAAGTGATGCATAACCTACTAATATTTATTAAATTTTTAATATACTATGATATATTGAATAAAGTATCTCTTTTTAGAAATAAGATCTACCTCCTAAGCATATAGTAAATGAATATATTTCATTATACATTTAAGTACAAACTCATAATAAGGTGGTCAAATGAGTATTAGTTGATAATAGATTAAGTTTAAATGTTTACAATATATCTTTCCTCATTTTAATGGGCATAAAAACTAATCATTTCATTCCTTTTGATATGAAAATTTGAGGATTTAATAATATCCCAAGGAATGTATTAGCACAAATTAAATTGCCTATAATAGTGCATCCTAGAACAATGGATATAATTTTCCAAGTTATGCCCAATGATCTAAATTAAAATATATTATAAGGAAGACCATAGATTCATGAAATGTATGAAGTTACATATATTTTAATACATGTTTAAAATTAATTTATCAGGGATAAATTTATACATTACCATTGGAAAAATAATCATTTAAGTATTGAGCAATAATGCAACGTGAGGATCACTACATTCCTCATATGAAACCACATGTAAAATAATTAAAATCAACCATCCCAATAATTTTATCTATTGATCCAATATAACCATGAGTATACTATAATAAATATTTATTTAGGTTTACATATTTATAGTAAATGGGATATTGTAACCACCTAAAAGAGGTAATTGGATGAAAAGAGTGTTGTTTGAGTTATCCTATTCCTAACTTATCCATAGACCTATTCTAGAGCCTTAGACACACTTTTAAAATCATTGAGTAGACCAAAATTACATATAGTCAACCAAAACATATTCTTAAGACTATCTCTTGAGATCCTAACCTAGTGTTTCTATTAGTCTGCCAAGTAGACATTATCACCACATTTGGGACACTACATCCACATGGCGCTAGTGTCCCCAACTAGGTGTTACTATCCTTAGACCTAAATATCCCAAATAGATACTTTTTCAAATATGTGACCCTCCTAAGTTTGGCCTAAGAACATTTTATTATCTACACAAGCTACATATCTCTATAAATACAAGTCTATTTGACCTCTATTCACTAGATGGAAAATATATGCAAACACACATTCAAACCAAAGACAAGTTGAGAAAAATTAAGGTGTTTGATCCTTATTATGTCATAATTATACATACTACCATCTATAATAACCCTAATTCCATTTTTAAAATATTTCAAATCTCAAGTACATTCAAGGCATCCAAGTCCACTCTCATTATAACACTCACTTGCACTTGCATCAATCATTAGGTGGGAGAAATACATTGGTCTTGAACCCTCTTCAGAGTATTGGTATGTAGGAAATTCTCTTCAAAGTGAGGTTTTGATGATGTCAACCTTATCCTACTAATGAACACACAATTACTCATCATGCCATAATTGCCAAGAAGATTAGGGTTTACACACTAAATTATGTTTTTCAGGAATAACACAAAGCTCATGGTTTCATGCATGTAGGAACCAGACCTAAAAACATAGGCATAGCTACTCCAAAAAATTAGGAATAGTCTTAAAAAGGGGACACTACTACCACTTTGAGGACACTAAAATAACATGACACCACAACCCATATAGGGTGATACTATCCAATGAGAAAATAGATTCTAGAATCTTGTTGATGACACTCAGAACTATCTAGAACCTAGTTTTCATAACCTAAATCATCCATGATAGACACTTTATATATAAGTATATATTTATGATTACTTATTATTATTTTTATAAAGTCAAATAAGGTCAAAATATATAACAAATTAGTGCTTAGTTATTTTAATTTATTTACACATCTTAGCCCTCTAATCTAAACATAGGATTTACATAGTTAAACCTTGAAAGGTTAAATCATTTGGTGAACTCAAATTACTTTGAATATTGATTCAAACCCTAGTTTATATTAATTAAATTTTTTTTGCAATAAATTAGGGATACATACTTCTAATTTTTTAATTTTCTAGACAACCTAGCTAATTAAAATCAATTTCATATTAGGGTTTCAATTTGTTTATATATAATTTAAATTATTGTAAATAAACCATAGATTCAAAAAACCATAACCCTAGACACACTTAGGGTTCATATCCTTTTTATATTCATACTTAGATTTTATATTCACATATCTTCTAATTCATATAATCATGATCATAATGATAGAATAAATTAATAACTTTTTATTTCAAAGTTTAATACTTTCATTTGCATGCTTGTTCCCTTTAATTTGAAATGAACTCAAAAAAGACATAAACACATGTATAGATGATGATTTTTATCAATTAAAATATATGTTATATATCATAACATGTTATCTTTATCCTATTTGGAATTTTATTAACAACAAACCCATACACACATAGAGGATTTAACACATAAGTTAAAAACTATGTTTCAACTTTCAATGTCATATCTTATGTACATGAAAAAATCTCCTTTTCCTCCTCATCTCCATGAGGGTGATAACTAATTTCCCTCTAAATAGGTCCATGATATAATTCCTTCATGAGATTAATCAACCTATACCAATGTTACTAATCCCCATACTCATCATATTCACACCTCTTCCCTATAGGGTGTGTGCCTACATGTTCAATTAAAAATAGTTAGGGTTTACACTTATGAGACTCTTTTTGATATAGTTATCAGTATGAGAAATATAATTGTAGATTTACAAAATTATAATCAAGTATTACATGAAAATATTACAAAATTGCAAAATTAATTTATAAGATAAAGGCCTCTAGGGCACAATACTGTAAATCATGTATATGCATCTTCACCTAGTCAATCGGTGGCGAACAATGTTACATATCCAAATCATAAATTATAACAAAGTACATCTAAAACCAATGATTCAAAAAATAATTTAAAGGTTAAATAAGAGTTCAAGTGAGATAATAAGGGAAATGATTAAATCTAAGATGATCAACCTACTTTGTCTACACCCAATGAGGAGATCCAAATATTTTTGTGAATATCATAAAATGCATGGGAACCAAACCAATTCCTATTTAGCATTAAAAAGGAAAATATAACAAATAAAGAATATAGATGACTCAAATAGTGACACATCTTCCATACATATAATGGCACATATACCAATTCAAAATAGTTCAAACTTAGAAACAATATAAAAATGGTTACCAAAGCATAACTCAGAATAACCAAAGGTTCTAAAAGCACAATTATAAAAATAAATAATACAAAAAACACATATAAATCAAGTAGATCTACCTCTTCAAAATGAGGTTAAATGTTCAATATGGTATGGGTTTGGTAAAATGTATCTAAAGTAGTATGATTATCATGGTCAAGGTTTGGGAGAGTAAGCCCATGACATCACTACTCCTATTCTAGCAATTGATAACATTGGTCAATAGGGTTTGGGATTTATTGAACATCTTAGGGAACATCAATCATTGATATAGTTTATCATAGCAAAACATCCATATACATAGGAAATGTTACCAGAAGAGAAAGAGCTTAAGTTTCAAAGTCAAAATAATGCTACATAAACAAGTAATCTCAAATAAGGTTTTCTAGCAAATAGAGCCTTCATAACACCATATGTCTACAATAAGCATAATTTAAAAGGGTAAAATCAAAATCAATATGCCAAATAAAAATTCAAAATGTTCAACTCTATAGCATGAGAAAATTCCCTCTAACACTCTAGTTTATTATGATTTTGATGTTAAACAATACCCAAATCAACTACATCATAACAATCACACTACATGAGAGATTATCATTCCTATTTTCAACACAAGACACATTGATAATGAGTATCCCATGAGACTCATTGGTTAGTATGGTTTATACCCCTGTACATAATTCCTTCTCTATCACTCCTTGTACATAGTTTATATTCATTTAGTTGTACATATATTATACTCAAAAAACAAAAATATAATATAACATGTCAAAATATAAAAACAGTAAAATATTTTAAAAACATAAAATTTATAGATAATATACATTTTTATGTTTAAATTTATAATAATTGATATATATTACATATTTTTATCTACCCTAGTATAGTTAGTTTTATCATACATATGTTTCATTTGTTCTTATTTAGTTCTTTTAAATTTTAGACAAGACTCCAATCCACTACACTAATCTAGAATAATTATCATCTACCCACTGGGGGCATTTGCACCGATCAAGGTTTATACATTTGATACATTTTCTCACTTGGGACATCTCCTACAAAATTTTTATAACTAGGTTTTATCTTTACATACTATACATTCTAGTTTATGCATTGATTTATCTTGATATTATCATTGTTATTCATCACTAGTTAGACTCAATATATATATACATCCAAACATATACATAGATTTGTACTACATATTTATGAATGATTTCATTTATATATTTACTAGATTAGACTTGATTGTGTTTCTTATGCTTCTTCCATCTTTGAGGGCATTCAAATATGCCATTGTTCTTTAGTGCTACACCACTTCTCTATTTATATGCCTTAGACATATGCCCATGTCCCTTGTGTGTACTTTCTCATTTATATATGAAAAAATTTGAACATGTCCTTCTATGTGGATCTAAGACAAATTACTTGTTTCTTTTGTATGTGGGAATTTTAACATGTCCTTGTATGTCTTCATTCTCAAATTTAGTGATATGTGCCCATGTCCTTTTTATTATGGCCCCTTGCCCCACCTTTATATGCCTCATGTGCTTGTATGGATTATTCTTTGTATGATTATACACCATGACACTTGTATTTTCTTATTACACACACACAAGTTTTTGATACCATGAGGGATCTCATGCATCTACCTTTCCTACTTATAAGTTATGATAGATAGCATGCCCCATCCCCCTAGGTAGTTACTCATATTTATTTTTATATACATTGATTAAATTTATCTTGATAGCCTTATGCAATGATAGATTACAACATACATTTTACATTACCTACTTATGCTCAGATTCATTTGTATTTTGACGTTATGTTTGTAAATTGTATTAGAATATCATGCATATGCTCTAGCTAACACATTTTGTAAAGCTACTTATTTAGAGGGTAGTTCTTACATATATTTAAAAAATGCCCTCAAAATAGGGGGTATTAATAAGGCCTTTTCATAGATATTAGGCTCCTAATTTTCTATTCACAAATCAATTTTAGCACACATGCTCATTTAAAAAAATTTGACATAAGACACACAAAAAAGTAGAGACATAGACAATAGTTCAGATCACCTAGATTTTAAACCAGGTAGACATTATCACCAATATTGGGATACTAGTGTAACAGGGTGATATTATCCATTATAAGGTGATAATATCTACTATAAGGTGATACTATCTAGTATCCCTAGCTTTAGGATAGTCTAGATCATTCAGACTAATACACTAGGTATAATATAGATTTGCATGGATATAGTCATAGGTTTGACAATTATGTTTATATTTTGATTAGATATATTCATTTCAACTCAGATTCATACCAATTAATTAGATTTGGAGGAATCATGTGTGACATGATCACTCCCACATTCAATTTAGTTACATAGATTAAGTTATTACATACTCAGTTCAAATTAAATATCCTTAAATACTAGATTAGGGGCATGTGCATGTCACATAGTTTCCATATACTCACCTAAACATAGGTTGATTAGATGGAATTGAAAACTCCATGTCATTATTTATAATATATACACTTGATATCACATTTTGGGTTGTCACCATATTCATGCCTTAGTCCATCTACAGTGGTTGGCATTCTTGAGTGGCCCAAAACTACCTAATATATGTGAGTGGATGTAGAACCAACATACACAATTAGATTTACTCAATTAGATACTTTCATCACTTTGTGTAGTTTAGTTATAGATGCATCTACTTCACACAAGTGGTAAATGATGGAGTCATGGCCCACTTGAGTTATTAATCCACCCACATGAGAGGGTTAGACATTGTTCAAAGATTAGGATCCACCAAGGAGGGGTGGGAAATGATGGAATCAAAATTATATTAAGATATTGAGCCACCCATATGAGGATTTAGCAAGCCATTATCTCAGTCGAATATATTCAATGATATGATCACTATGTATACTCACACACATACATTGTCACCAGGTTCATTTATTGGTTCACATACCTAATGAAGTGTATTCATTCCTTTCCTCTCTCTTTACCCAAATTTACTTAATTTATTTTATCATAGTCTTTTGTTTTTAACCATCTCTTAAGTAAGGACTGATATTTTCATGTTTCATTGAAGGGAATTGCTTCAAATCACGTTTCACATATGCAAACACATATTTGCATACTTAGACTTAGCTACACAGGCTTCACTTCCAAGGTAAGTCCAGATACATTTCTTTTCCCTTTATATTATTCATTTCATTTTTCTACATTTATAACATAAATTGGGGAGGGGGGGGGGAAATGTGATCACCTAAAAGTGGTAATTAGATTGTAAGAGTGTTGCCTGAAATAGCCTATTCCTAGATTAGCCTTAGACATAGTTTTTTAGTCAGTGAGCATACCAAAATAACCTACAATAAACCAAAAGATAATCCCAAGACCATATTCTTATATCCCAACCTAGGTTTTCTAGCTAGATGCTAGATGGACATTAACACCACATTTTGGACACTATAGCCATATGATGCTAGTATCCCCAACTGGGCTCTACTATCCTTAGCCCTGAGTCTCTCAAATGGATATTTTTCCAAATGTGTGCCCCTATTAAGGTTGGAATAAGCACATTTTATTATCTACACAAGCTAATATATCTCTATAAATATAAGTCTAGTTGAATTTTATTTACTAAATGGAAAACAAATTCAAAATCACATTCAAACCAAAGACAAGTTGAGAAAAATTAAGGTATTTGATCCCTATTCTACCCTAATTATGCATACTACCATATAAAACAACCCTAAGATTAGTTTTCAAATATTTCAAAGCTCAAGCACATTCAAGGCATCTAATTCCACTCTCATTCTAGTATTCACTTGTAATTGCATCAAGCATTAGGTGGGAGAACTACCTTGGGCTTGATTCCTCTTCCAATTATTAGTATGTAATAAACTCTCTTCATAATGGGGTGTTGAGGTTTCTAGGTCTATCATACTAATAAATAAAAAATTATTTCTCATTCCATACTTATAAATAAGATTAGGGTTTGCACACTAAATCAGGTTTTCTAGGCACAACATAGAGCTCTAGGTTTTATATGCACAAGAGCAATACTTGAAAACATAGGTGTAGGTACTCCTAGAAAATAGGAACAATCCCATAAAGGGGACACTACTACCACTGTGAGGACACTACTACCACTGTGAGGACACTAGAGCAACATGGAACTACTATCCACATGGTTTGATATTGTTTAGTAAGCAAATAGATTCTAGAATCCCATTGATGATAGTCAGAATTATCCAGAACCTAATTTTCAAAACCTAGACCATATATGATAGTCATTTTCTAGATAAGTCTATATTTACTCTTGTTTATTGCTATTTTTAGAAATTCAAATAAGGTCCAAATATATAACAAATTAGTGAATAATTATTATAATTTATTTAACTAATTTAGACATATTAACCCTTTAATCTAAACATGGTATTTACATAGTTAAACCCTCAAATGTTAAATTATATATACAAGACAAATGTTGGGAACATACCCACACCAAATTATTAACATAATTCAAGAAGTTTAATTTAAAGTATGATAGGTACTTGGTTATGTTGAGTAATTAGGTAAACCAAATAAATAATTATCAAAACCATTTACTATTTATACACATTTCCTCAAGGAAAAACCTAGTCTATCATATAAAGATCATAATATATCTACATTATATTTGGTATATCCAAACATCATAGATGGTAAAAATTTTCTATAAATTTGGAAATTGGATGAATTCTCTAATAATGAGGCTCTCTTAGAATATTTGGGTGTATATGAGGATCTTCCTCCCTTCTACCATAATAATAGGTTTCCTCATACCACTAATGCTCACACATATTTTTGAGAGATTGATGAGTCTAATATACATGTCCAACCATATGGGCCAAATATTATACCTAAAAAACTTTATGTCAAGGATAGATCTATAGAGATGAAATCCAAAGTGAGTTAGATCATGTATTAGTCAAGTAAAACTCAAATAAGCATAAATACTATAAATCACAAAGCCAACTCCCTCAATGGGGTTTTGAAAATGAAAATTAAGAGATTTTGAATAAGGAATAAACTAAAAAACCTTCCAAGATCATCCTACCTCCAAATGCAGCTCAAAACATGATTTTCCCCTTGATTTGGTACTCAAGTCTTTAGTAATAATGAGTGGCTTACTCATCCATCATCTCTCAATGCACTAATGAAAGTAGGCTCATGATATTTGATCAAATGTATGCCAATAGTGAATCTATCCTATTGCAAATTAAGCATAATAACACTACACAAAAATGACTTGTGAATATAATTCTAAATAATAATTTTACACCAATGAAGCTTGAAAAGATGAGTGACAACCCTTGTATTTATAGATTTTTGGAATTGATAAGAATTAAGCATGACCACCCATCTCGAGATCAAGATGTGTGGCCATGAATAAATTAAATTTAGGAGGCCCAATCCATAAAATTCCTAATTAATATTTGGAATAAATGGGCATTAATGAGGCATGGGAGGGCTTAAACTATATATTTATTCCATTTAAGGCTTATAGATGCCACCCTACTGATGATGTCACCAGATGACACAAGTATTAGAAAAAAATTTCTAAATAATAAATATTTAATAACTTCCATGTATTTTATACTTAAGATCTTAATTTGGTTTAATTTTCTTAATTGAGGTTAATTAAATTTTATGTATTTTTTTGGAAATTGGTTGCTCGCTTAATCAAACTAGTCAAAATTTTAATTTACCAAGTCATAATTTGATTGGAGTATAATTAGAAGGTATTAGTATTATATAGACCAATACCCCATTTAAAACATTTTCAACATGAAATAACACATACACATGTCATGTGATTCTGAATTAGAAGAATTTAGTGGTTTAGAGCATCAAATTACATTTTTGTCATTTTGACTCAAAGTGGTTTGAGAAAAGTTAATGATCACATAAAATGCATTGCCCCATTTACGGATAAATTTTCCTAAATTGGAAATTGTATATGATAATATAAAACCATTTAGTGTGTTTTAGTTATTTTAATTCAAATTATGCATTATCACCAAATTTTGAATAAGATTGACAATTTAAACATAATGGTGTTATGAATTGGATGTCTACATTTTCCTCTATTTGAGAGGGTGTAGAAAGACTAGTTTGATTAAGTGAGAAACCAATTTGGAAGTGAGTAATGTATTTTAAAATAATTAAAGAGTTTTAAAAAAGAATTTGGAAGGGAATTCCCCATGATGCCCCCTCAAGAGGATAAACAAGGATGAAAGAGGGATGAACTCTCGATAAGAGAGAAATAGTAAAATTAACCCATGAATGAGATTAAATCCATACAAGCTACGAATTGCATGCACTAATTTTTAATGATTAAATTATGATAGAATATAATGGTCCCCAAGGTAGGTGGAAGTGGGAAGGATACAATACAAAAATATAATTGACACACTTTGAACACAACCAAAAGAAGGTGAAAGATGTGTACTTAGGGAATGATCTATCTCGAGACAAGTTGCATTCTTTAAAATTTATAGAATAAGGGTAAAAGATATAAAGCTTGGAATTATAAGAAAAAGGAGAGCATTGCTCTAGAGAAAGGAAATAATAATGTGCCTCAGTAGATAATATTTTATTAGTTGATAAATTGATTATACCCTGGTAGGGCAATTTTGATCACTAATAATTTATTGTGTCCTAATAGAGCTGATTTGATCGATGATTGGTCCAAATTTTGTGACCCAAAAAGTAAAATTGACAAGCATAGCTCAAGGATATAACCTATATCATAGATTTAAAATAATTTTACACAAATGTAGATATAAGGATCTTAATGACTAAAAAATCCACAAAAAACTAGGCATACACAAATGCACAAAGTGATGAAAGAGATGAATAGAAGAATAAAGGTGGTTGATCCAATTTGAGATATGTCAAGTACCCAAGCACTGCCTACATAGTCCAGATGGACCTCAATCTAATGTAGTTCACCCAAAAGTGAGATAAGATGGAATGCTAAATGAATAATAGAAGAAAAATGGACCACCATTTGATGAGACTCATAGTATATGCCAAAATACGCACATCTTGCATAGATTATCATGCTTAGTTCATTCATATATTGAGAGCTTATCACCAGAGCTATATTTCCTTTTAGAATTGATATCTAAAGCATTTGGTGTTTACTATAAAAAAAGGAAATTATGCATCCTAAATATGAGTGACTTATAATTATACTATATTTTGATTACAATGATCTAGTTTAAATGTGAATATTTATAACTAAGGATAATTATAATAACTACCAATACTATATTTACAACTATTTACATTTGAATAAAAACAAGAAACAAAAACAAAAACAAAAACAAAAACAAAAACAAAACAAAAAACAGAAAAACAAAACAAAAACAAAAATAAATTAAAATAATACATAAATCTAATCAAACTTAAAATCAAGATATGAGTAATTCATATTTAAGTAAGAACAAGAATGTATAAAAATAAAAGCAAGAACAATGAAATAAATAACATGAAAGATAGATATGAATAATCAAGATCCATGTGTACTATCAAGATATACTTGGAAAACAAAAAAAAGAACAAGAAATAACATAAAAGATCAACACAACCAAACAATAATGAAATAAAATAAACCCACACAAATAAGAGTTAGTCACAATGCTAGTGGAAATAAAAAATAATTATTTATGTACATGTAATAGAGGTGTTACTCTCTATGACAGTGTAATAAGAACAAAGGATTCAAAGTTGTCCCCAAGTGATAAGGAAACAAATAAACAAAAAATAAGAAAAGGAAGAGGATGGTCAAGCTGACTCCAGATGTATGAGACAAGTGGACACTGCCTACATAATTCCATGGACACAAGATCCAACATGAAATTTAGGCAAAATGTAGTTCTCCCAAGAAATGGGATAGAAGAAAAGTGATTATAATAAAACATGATTAATTTTGTATAGGAAATAAGGAAAATGGGATTGAAAAATGGTGAGAGCATTCAAATTAGTGATTGTAAAATGCAAAAAATGTGGGATCATAATAAATAAAAGTCAAGACAATGTTTTTGTTTTCTTCATCAACTAGTTTCTATTGTTTTTATGTTTTTTGGATAAGGAAAAAAATGAACTATTCACAAAAGGCCCAATGGAACTACCTCACTAAGGAGATTCACTTTCACAAGTAATATCTCAAATAATAGTTAAACTAGTTGCAACATGGATCATGAATATTAAAAATGGCACATGGAATTAACTAATTAAGGAGATGCACCTTCAAGAGTAGAAGTTCCAATAATAGCTAAAGTCAAATGCAATAATCTATGCTTGTAAATTAGTGAGAGAGAGAGATCCTACTAAGCCAAAAATACTTACCAAACAATAAAATAATAAAAGAACAATATGCATTGTTAGATAAATCTAAGAACCAGTCAGTGGGTAAAAACCATGAGCAAATGTATCCATGTTCACTTGTCTATAAAAAAAAGCTGAAAAATTATATATAGGTTGAACTACTTAGTATAACTGGCATTGAATATGTCTTTGAATGCCTATGAGTCATAATTGGTCAAGGGATAAAATTTCCTAGGTTACAGTGATCTAGGGTATGAAAAGAATGTGGTTCTAAGGAGAACGGTCCATAATGAATAGGTTGCAAAAGAGGATGGTCCAAGGTGGTATAAAAAGAGTCAAGATAGAGTATAAATGATCCAAAGTGTCCATGGTCCAAAGTTCCCACTATCTAGAGTCATAAAATAATATGGTTATTGTGAGAATGGTCCAAGTTAGGTTAAGACAAAATGAATATGGTCCAAGATAGGATGGTCTAGGATATAATAGTGGGATAAAATGACTTCAACACAAGTTTCCCCCAAGTAAGGGATTTTTTAGACAATGGTTCAAAAGCTTTCAAGTTTAGAACTACTTGAGATGTACAATATTCATGGGCTCTATAAATTATTTGCCATTTGGAGAAGCCAATTGGTATGCCCCCAATCCATAATTTTATATTATTATATATGGGCCTAGCTAATTGGGTTGGAACTTACCCATATTCTTGATTTTAGTATTTATGTTATTTTGATTCTCTTTCAAGACCAAATCACCAATTTCAAACTCCTGAGGGAGAATGCACTTGTTGTGAATTCTACATAATCTGTTCTGATAGGATTACAAGTTGTCTAGGGAAGCTAAATGCTTTCCATCAAGGATTTATAGTTCTTCTAACCTAAAAACATCTATACTCTTCATCATATTCAATATTCTCAAAATATAATCATGGTTAAGGTAGCTCAATCTCAATCAAGATAATAAATTTTATGCCATAAACAAGGGAGTATGGAATGGCTCATGTGGGGGTTTGATGACTAGTGTGATAAGTCTAAAGAGCAATAAAATTTTTCAAGTGCTAATTATAGTTAGCATCATTGACAATATTATTTAATATGTCCATAATAGGTTTTTTTTGCTTAAAATTGATCATTTCCTTGTAGGCTATACATTGTGGATTTCTTGTGCTTGATTTTGACTTTTGCACAAAGAGATTTGACATATCAATTTCTAAATGATCTACCATTATCAGATATAATGCATGTTGGGATACCATATTGATATATGATATGGTAATGTATAAACTTGGTAATCTACTTTTGGGTGATGTAAGTGAGAAGAATGGCCTCAATACACTTAGTAAAATACTCAATAACAATGATAATATGTTTGTGTCCATCAAAATATGTTAGGTTTGTTTGATCGATGAGATCGAGGCCCCATGTATAAAATGACCATGGTGTAGTGATAAAATTTAGTGGCAAAGAAGGTGAGTGTATTAAATTTCCCTACTATAGATAATCAATACACTTCCTTACATAATTACAAGCATCTATCTCCATTTTGGACCAATAAAAACCTATTTTGAGGAGATTTTTAGCTACGACTACATTGTTGGTGTGGTCCCCACATGTTTTTTCATGAACCTCCTTAAATTGTTACTTTGATTCTCCCAAAGATAAATAATGAATTAGCATTCCATCATATCTTTTATGATAAATCATGTTTATAAAGAGAGTATATTGAGCTATGTAATGAATAAAAATTTTCTAATGATTATTATAAAGGTTAGGTGGAAAGACTTGGTCATGAAAATAATTATAAATGTCTTGAAAATAAGGCAATTCAAGTGGGTGATTGGGACTAACAATGATGCATACCTTTTCTAAATCTGGTAACATATAAGTAGGCTGTAGAAGATTTTCAATGAGAAACTGATACTTTTTAGCACTTCTATCAATTTATATCATAGACCTAATTATTTCCATTACATTGATAGATCTGTTATTGGCCCATGATATCTATTTAAACTATAAGGATTTTAATTGAGTCTTGAGATTATCCATAATGTTATTTTAAGGTACAAGCTTATCATCTCTAGTTTAATACTTATCTATGGTTTGATTGATAATCAATTGGGATTCTCCATAGACCATTAAATTTTGGATATCTAACTATACTGCAAGGCAAAGTCCTATAATAAGTTATTCATACTTAGCCATATTATTGGTATAATGAAAATTGATATGAAACACCTTAGGAATTAGATCCCCTTATGATGCAATAAAAAATTCTAGATCTAGATCCATGAGAAGTGAAGGAACCATCAGAATATATCTTTCATTACTCAAGTTCATTTTGTACTTCTTCAACTATCATAATAGAATCATCTATAAAAATCAAATCTAAGTAGTTGAGTTTTTATAATAGGGGCTTCTGCAAGTGAATCAATAATAACCTACCTATTAATAGATTTCTAATTCTAATATTCAACATCAAATTCACTTAAGACCATAACCCATTTGACCATGTAGCCTATGAGATCTACTTTGGATAATAAAATTTTGAAGGGATCCACTTTAGCAATAATAATGGTTTTGTTGTTTATCATATAGTGTCACAACTTCTGGAATGTGAACACTATAGCTAAACATGCCTTCTCAATAGGTGTATAATTATGCTCATAATCCACCAGTGTGTAGATTAAATAATAAACTACATGTTCTTTTCCTTGGTCATCATGTTGGTCCAAGAGTGCCCCTATTGCATGCTTAATCAATGAAATGTAAATAAACAATGGTTGTCCAGGTGTTAGCAGTATCAAAACTAGTTGATTGGCCAAATATGTTATGAGCTTTAAAAATTATAATTGACACTCATGATCCCATTGAAATGTAACATATTTCTTCAAGAGATGTGTAAATGGGTGGCACTTATCTACCAATTTTGAAATAAACCTACAAATAGATTGGATCTTTCCTTATAGGCTATAGAGTTGTTTAAGATTGCAAGGTGGAGGCATTTCAACAATGGACTTAACCTTAGTAGGGTTTAATTTGATCCATCTTTATGATATAATAAGCCCTAGAAAATTTCTTGAAGTGACTCCAAAGACACACTTCTTAGGATTTAGGCATACCTTGTACTCATGAAGTTGCTCAAAGATTATTCACTAAATATCAAGATGTCCAGTACATGTTCTTGATTTATCTAGGATGTCATCAAAATAATATTTAATAATACCATGCATCATGTATGGAAGATGATAGTCATAACATGCTGATAAGTGGCTCTAGCATTCTTCAAGATAAATGGCATGAATTAATAATAAAATGTTCCCCATAGAGTGGTGAATGCAATTTTATGTTGGTCTTCTTAAGCTATCTTGATCTAATTGTATCCAAAAAATCTATTCATAAGGGACAACATCTCATACCTAGTAGTAGAATCGATAATCATGTCAATGTTGGGTAGTATAAAATCATCTTTGTGGCACACCTTGTTAATATCTCTAAAATTAGTATAAAGATGTATACCCTATGGATTTTTTCTGACTAGAACTATGTTTGATGTCTGTTAGGAATAGTCTAGTAGTCTGATGAAGCTTGCTCCTATTAATTTCTCTAGTTATGCTTTTACCAAAATAGATATGCATGGATGAATATTCCATAATTTATGTTTAACTAGATTGACATTTGGATGGATAAGTTAATCCCTAACCAAGTCAAGGTTTAAGCTTGGCATGTCAGAATATGCCAATGGAAAAATATCAATAAAATATCTCAAAATAGTGATAATGAGATCTCACTCCTCATAAGTGAGAGAATCTCCAAGATAATTTTTTTATAAAATCAAATGTTTTCAGGTTTATTCCAACAATATTTTATAAAAGTATTGTAGATCCATCTTCTAGAATAATAGGTAATGTGTGATAATAATCTTGTACTTCTATAATTTTTTGTTTTTCTTCCCAATGTTTTAGATAATGTGATGAATCTAAGTCCATTAGTTTAGGTAATGGAAAACTAGAAAATATATCAGGAAAGTCAAAATCAAGATGCTCAAAGACTTGTTGTTGTTCTGACATGATACTAGTGCTAGTTATAGAGCTAAGCCTTGATAGACCTTGAGCATCCTTTGGAGATGAGAAATCATTCCTATCCAAGAGCACTTGGAATAGGTTTTCACTCAAGGACTTGTCTTTTTATTTAATATTTCCCTGACTAATGAGTTCTTCAAAGAGGTTTTCACTTGAGGATCTCAATGTTTTATCCTTTTCATGACCAAGAAATTTTTCCTTCTCTCCAAAGTAGGTAGAAGGATCCAAAGAAAAATCAAAGCCTTACTTATGATCACCAATTAGCAATCCATATTTGAGTCCCATATACACTATAATAAATTATTCATTTTGGAATTCATCAAGGCATATAACTTTATTTTATTTGTCCCAATCAATGAATTTAGGATGAAAAAGGCAAAGGAAATAATGGGGTGTTATGTTCATAATGAATTTTGAATCAAATAAGTCCATCTTAGGATACTCATCATAAATAATATAATGGGATGCTATGTCACTTATAGAAGTCTCATTTATAGTTGATTCAAAATAATCACTATCTAAAGTCATGAGGTCACCCCTAAGTGGTATAAATCCAAGACCTTGATTCAAGTTAGGTTTACCAGATGATAAATGTTCCAAGATTCCTTACTCTCATGGGCCAAGGCCTTTTCTTTTATAATAAAACTTATTCATAATTTGATTAGGGATAGGATATTTTAGATTTTGAAAATAATTAGCAATGCCATTAAAATATAACCAGTCTCCTTTAATGAAATCTTTTTTATCCCAATTTGGAAAAGTAGTAGGTATAAATACAATCGGTGGTTTCTGTGTATCTTTATTTTTTGCCAAATCATGTTGGTTTTGTAAGGTATTTTATAAGGTTTAGGTTTTTCAAAAGATTTGGGAGACTTGGGAAAATTATCAATATGGAAGAAATATTTAAGATGATGTGTGTAAATTCTTGTATATTCTATAATAACTTATTTTGTAAGGGTTATGGGAAATATATCAACCAAAGTGGAAGCAAGGTAACTTGGGTTGATATAGTTGGGGGATGTGAAACTATTTATTTTTTATTCTTTGCAAATAAATTTAGAACTAGAAAAATAGTTATAATTACAAAATTTAGCCTTTAGGTGTTTGTAATACTAGTAAGGTTGTAGATCAGCAGGAATGGTGACTTTAATCCTATCATAGGGGAACTTGAGGAACTAATGTAAAGTTGATGGGATAGCCTGTACTTCATGGATCTAAGGATGACCAAGGAGTATGTTATAAGGAAACTTAAAATCCATAATATGTAATAAGGTATGATGGGACATAGATCCAACAATGATTGGCAAACAAATAGTACTAGAAGATTCTCTTTCAGTGTTGTCATATGACTTAATTGTAATTGTCTTTGGATAGATGTCCTTCATAGTATATTTCAATCTCTATACCAGCTTAAGGGACACTATGTTCAGCCCTAAACCATTATCTATAAGAACCCACTTGATTTTATGGTTTTCAATGATGACCTCAATATACAAGGGATTATAATGGCAAAGACCAAGAATGGACATGTCCTTTTGATCAAGTGTAACCTATCAAAATGAAGACAAATGACCTATAAGTGTTGGGAAATATTCAAGTTAAATGTCTTGGGGATTATTAAATTATTGAAGAAGGTCATTGAAAATAATTCTATAGACTTTAGACATACACAAAAGATCTAAAATAGAAATTTACACATGGGTTTTACTTTGTTGGTCTAAGATACTATAAGGATTTTCAATAATAATATGAGATGGTTTAGCCTTTGTCAGTATAGTGTTTGACTTTGGATCTGAATGCATAATGTTCATATTGGGTCTAGTGTTAGAAGAGGGCAAAGGGCCCTAAAGAGTAACTCATGAGTGTCTAGTTGTAATTGTGTAATCTAGAAGTGACAATGAGCCATTATAATTAGAAGATGAAGATAAAGGGCCTTGGAGGGTGAATCATGGACATATAATTATGTTAGTACAATTTTGATTCAATGAGGAGCCATTATAATTATAAGAGGGGGTCAAAAAATAGTAACCCATAGATAATGAAGTGCAATAGAATTGTTTGTACTCAATACAATTTTACTTGAAGATAATGGTGTTGACACTATAATAATGAGTCCAATACTTTGAGAATAATAGGATAGTTCATGAGATTTGATAGTGATAGTGGTAATGTGATTTGAAAAAATGCACCCCATATTATTATTATAGTCATAAGGTATGTTGTTGTAACCTAGGTTATTAGCATGGGTATTATTATCATGTTAATTATGATTCTAGCCTTGGTTCTAATTTTATAACTAGTTATGTCCTTAATTTTGATTGTTTTTTATTGGTTGTTGATTATGTCTAGGAAACGGATATTTTTAAATGTCCATATCTTAATTAGTATTTTGTGAGACAAGCTTGATCTCAACTTCACTGCTTTCAATCAAATATTAAACGAGATGTCACAATTAAGCACATTGATAATCACCATGGCCAACAACATGATGGAAGTTGCAAAATTCATCTACCAAATACCAATTAGGTTTGGGTTGATATTCAAGAAATGGCCTTCGTATAAGCCACATAATTAGATTAGCTACTATGACCTTTTGAAACATAGCCTCAACAAGCTTTCCCAATTTTCTAAAAACTTTATATTTTTATTATTGAATACCCTTAATGGAGGGACTCTTTGTAAAGTGGTTGGTGGAATAAGTGGAGCCTGCACCATTTGTACATGTCTCAATTCAATCACTCCATTTCCTACCATGTTTTTGTTCTTGATAAATACCTTAGGTTTATCTATTAAAACAAATTAAATAAGTGATTGGGTCTAATTCGATGTTTGATCCTATGAATAAATATTGACAAGGCCTTTAGTAATAAATTCCTTCTTAATATACACACCTTTGTCTATAATTTCCTCAAATGTGTTTTCACAAGCAAGTCATAGATTGTGCACCACCTCAGGGTGTAGGTTTTGTGTAGAGATATCAACCAACTATTTTTACAGTAAATTATGTTGAAAACATACATCTAATTCTCTCTACCACTATTGATATGTTAAAAATCTTTCTCCAGCTCATTGTTTGAATTTACATAAGTCAACCATGATCAACTCATGTTTAATATTGTAAGAGAAGTGGTCAACCATTTTTTTAGAAAGATCATTCCAATATACCACTGATCCTTTGGGTAACTTAAGGATCTAGTCTAATTCTTGTCTTGCTAAAAAAATTTCAAACAAGTGAATCAAATATATGATACTATAAGCTAACTCCTAACATAACATAAAAAATGCCTAAATATGTACACGAGGGTCACCCTTGCCTTTATATTTGTCAAATTTGGATGCCTCAAAATGAGTTAAAAAGGGGACTTTGAGAATACTCAAATTGAATGGATATGGACATATCTCACAAACTTTATACTTCTTGATTTGGTTTTTCATCTCTAATCATGACACAATTTCTTTCATTAAATTCCACTCTTGCATATTTGGTGCATTCATAGGTGGAATATAATTATATTAGGGTGATATGTTCCTATATTGTATTAATTTATTATGGATATACACCCTAATTTAATCCTTGAGTTGATTAAGTGAGCCATTTATTCTTGGGTTGATAAACATTCCTTGAAATTAGTTGCCTTGAATTGTAAGTGTTTTGTTGATTTTGGGGAGTCTATGGTCAATTCACCAAAGTGCACATTGGTTGAGAGGAAATTGCCAATGTATTTTGAATAATTTCCTCAATATGTACTAAGTGTTTCATTTCTTGATTCTATGAAAGAAAAAGAGGTTCTTGATGATAAAAAATGAATTCTCTGTGCCTAGAAAAGCATGTTGCAAAACCTCTTGAGGCTTGTTTTTTCACTTTAGATACACGATCTATCATAGATGTGTTATCAACAAAAGTGTGATTCATTGGTTCTACCACATTACCTTATTTATTATATGTGTCATTATGTATTGAAGTGGAAGCTAAAGAGTCAATTAAGTCTATGATAAGTTGGTCTGCATATCATTGAATTATCTTCTTGATCTTGGTGACAAGATCTTGATCATTAGGTGTTGATTTTATGATTCCTTCCTTCCATTTGCTATAAGAAGTAATGTTTGATTTTGTAATATACATGAGGGATTGTTTTCATTGTTGATCTTCTACCCTAACCAAGGTATGTAATTTTTCAATAGGAAAGTCTAATGGTAATCTAGCTCCTGATTCAATAAACCTTAGGAGTGATTCATCTTTGTCCTCTAGGGGTTAATCTTTAAAATAGTCTTATTTAGATCCTATGTTCATTGGAATGTCTTCAAATTCCATAATATTTTCTTCTCCATCATAAAATTTCTCTTCTTTATAGTTTAGACACTCAAAAACTACATAATTTTAGATGTCAAAATGCCTAGAACCCCTACCTAACCTTGAAGCTAGTTAACTACCTAATTGACTTATCCCACTTATTAAATTGTTAACTTAAATTCTTAATTCATCCCTTTTTAACCCATATTATTCTATAACCTTGACCATTGAAAGTCAACCTAACTATCAATAATAAGCCTGATTATTGATGGATAGGTCTCCAGTCTTGCTTTAAAAGCATTACCAATTGTATGGGATAAGCATGGCACATTTAGAAACTACTTTTTTATGATACAAACCAGATTTAAAGCATCATAACTAGAAAATTTATCCTCTACCCAATTGGTAACTTCCTCATATACATTTAATAACTTCATCCTATAAAAAGAGAGAAGTAGGAAGTGAAAAGGATCCAAAATCTAGTAATCCACATCTAATCTATCTTGTATATAGGTGTCTAGACTCCCTTTAGTAAGCAAGCAACATCAATGGAGAATCAAACCTCTATTAAAATCACTTTTGAAGGCCAAAGTATTTTCATTATAGCCAAATTACTTCAACCTTACACCACTAAGATATAGGTATTTATTTGTTGTTTTATTTAATTGACACTCCATTTCTAATCACCCTATCTTATTAGACTCATCAACATCTCATTTTCCATTCCCTTGGCCCATAATAGACCTCTATTTGCTCAATTTCCCAATCTACAATCCTCTTTATGATCATTTATAGAATCACACAAGTAACCACAAATGGTTATCTCAACCATTGATGGTCACCTCAACCATCTATTGTCACCTAACCATCGATGGTTCACCCAACCATCGATGGTCACTATGGTAGAAAATAACAAGTTATTTTCACCCCATTGACCCCAACCAAACCCTATTTTTTGTGTTCTTGCCTATTCAAAGAGACTTTTTTTATTTTTTGAACTTGACCCCAACTATTTTAGCATTATTATTGACCCACATTGATATATTTAATCATTTTATTTACTAATCAATTTATTTTCATCTTATATTACATGAATATACTTTATAGTTATTAAATGTAAGTTTCCTTTATTTTCATCTATATCAAATTAAATGTTATAAATAGTGGATTATAGCCTCCTATCAAGCAAAAACTTATTGGATATAGCTCACACTAGGAATTACAATCAACCATCCATGTAAACACCCCCTCTTTCTAGTGTCTTTCTTATCTACAAGTTATTCCTTCCAAGCCAAAGAGGAGTTCTCACCTTCATCTAGATCACATACACACTTTACCAATTATTCTTCTACACACACCCTATTACAAGTTTCATTACTTGCTTCTAAATTAAGGAATGAGTTTAAATTTATCTAAAACATATTGGCACACCTAATGGGACCTAACATCCCTTTGTATTCCTTTATTGTTTGCTCATCGAATGAAATCTGAAATTTCTTTTTGGGATTAAAATAAACCTTTTACATCCATTGATTTATTTCTTGTATTAGTTCATATATTAATTTAAAATAAAATTAATTAATCATAGTATTCACTCTTGTTATCACACACTTATCCAAACCACATAACCAATCAACACATCAAAACATACTTGAGATAAGGCCCGACTAGGATTTCATCACCTAGCGATAAATCTTACCTTTCCTAGCAACCCTAATTGGAGATTATTACCAAAGGGAGAACAAAATTATCTCTCTAATTGAGTATAAACTCTAAAATTTGTTATATTTTGTCTAAGTACCCAACACCCCTATTACTATGGTGTGCAAAGTGAGGGAGTAGTCCCCAATACCAAGCCATGTACTAAAGTTTAACATAGATTTATCTCTTGATCACTTGAAAATAATTTAAAAAAACCTTAAATTTCCTCTTTAGTACCTGATCTACAAACCAAATTTCCTCTTCACACTCTCTAAGGCATAAGCCAAAATCAATTTTTAAAAAACCCTAAGTTTAAACACACTTTTAGTGTATGTTTGGATTGCCTTGAGTTATTTTGTTTTATTTGCTCTTTGTTTGAGGTGTGAATTTCATCATTTTATCCCCTATTTATTCTCATGGTCTTTACTAGATAGTAGTTTAGGAATCAAACCAACCAATAACCACCTTCTTCTTCCTCCATGGATTATACTTCTAATTTTAAGGGTTCCCCTCATTTTTCTCTCCTGCCTACCAAGTTTTAGATTTTTATTAAGGGTGATGTGGATTTCACTACCTTACTCAATAAATACCTTCTATATCTCCAACATTACCTTAATACCTTATCCAACCACACCTCTCTTTCTTTGGTTCCTTTTATATATCCTCCTTATGGTATGCCTCCCCATCTTTTGGTGGGTACCACCTCAACCCAACCCATGATTACCCAAGCCTCTTCTTCCTCTAGTATCTCATCTACCACCACTCTCCAAACTCCATCAAATATCCCAACCAATAACTAAACACCTACCACCCCAACACATACCTCCAACATTAGATCAACATTGCCTCTCATTACCTATACTCCTTCTATTGTGGGAGTATCTTCTACCCCTACTTTTACCATTCCCCTTAGTTTGAATAACCCACCAAATTTTACCCCACTTCAGAGTTTGGTACTTTCCATACCTCAAACCCTCCCACCTATTAGCACTAGATTTACCACCCATCAACACACAACTAGCACTTTCATACCCCTAACCCAATCTATGTACATTCTACCATCTACAAGCCCAAACATACCTTTAACCCAACCCATATCAGCCTCCCAATAATTACCCATGACATCTTACCCATATGTTTCTAACCCAAAAGGATACATATCACCTTACACCTAATCATTTATGTTTATCAACCCTTATGTGTCACTATCTCAACCTCCTATGACCACTTACCAATATGTGGATTCTTTATCACCCTTTATCACTTATCCATACATTATTTCCACCCAACCTCAATAAAATTTACCACCTAATTATGTAGCTTCCCAACCTTAGATAAATTTGGTCAAAATGTTAATAAAAAAAATCACCAACCTAGAGTCATCTATCTCTAGGTCTCATAACCTTTTATCTTATGACCAAATATATAATGAACCCATCCATCCATCTATCCCTATCCATGTTTATCCTCCTCATTGGGAATTACCTAAGTTTTTTAAGTTTTAAGGTAAGGAAGACCCCTAAAAACATTTGAGAGAATTTTTTCATTCTTGTTATTTGATCACATATGATTATTTTCTCCTCCTTTGTACCTTCCCCATGTCTTTATCAGGACCAACCCTTGATTGGTATAGTTCCCTTACCAAGCACTCCATCTTTTCATTCTCCCAATTGGCCCAAATATTTTTAGAGCACTTCTCAATAAATATATCTATAAAGGTTTCTAATACCAACATCTATTATATTAGGAATTTTGATGATGAATCAATTACTGATTTCATATCTAGATGGAGGGGTCTCATCAAAAAACTTTATTTATCCTTACCCCAACTTGAGCTGATTGAGATCTTCTCTTAGGGTTGTGTTAAACACATTTCCCCCACTCTTTAAGTTAATAATTTTAGAACTTTTGATGATGCATTCACCATGGCACATAAAATTTAAGACTAACCCATTGACTAAGGGAAATTAAAAATACAAAACAAGAATTATAGCTTTAAATCCAATGACCCTCCCTCCACCAAAACCACTAAATAATCCAACCATCCTAATACCAAATTTAAAGCATCTGTGAACTCAATAGTCATAAAAATAGATCCACCACCAACTATCAACCAACCCCATAAAATTAATTCTTCTAACCCTTCCTACCAACAAAACTAAAACCAAAACCAAGATCCTCCAAAACAATATACTCCCATAGGGGAGTCTTATGCATTAGTTTTGAAAAAATTGCTCAAAACTAACCTTATCCGACTTCCACCTATCAAACCACCCCAATGATTTGATGGTTCTCACTTCGTGCCTAGTTGGTATAATGAGAATGACCATTGTGCCTTTCATTGAGTTAGTGGACATGATATCAATATATGTAATACCTTCAAAAGTCTAATCCAAAGCTTAATCGATAGTGGAGAACTTGAATTTCATATTCTTAATGCACCTCCTAATTATTTCATTGGCATATTATGCAAACCCTTTCCTAATCATTCCCCTTCTACCCATCACCATGATAACCAACCAAACTCATCTCACTCTCATAAGGTACATACCATCAACATTATTACTAGTGAGCCCATTGTTGAGGAGACCAATATCACAACTACTTCTTCCTCCATTTATTTTATGAAATTAGTGGACTCACCTTAAATTCCTTAAAATACTCAAATGAAGGAATCAACTACCCCTCTCTCATTATTTGATGAGACCTCATCTCCATCTACCTCTCCTTTGATGGAAACACAAAAGGAGATAACCTTTGATTTAACTATTTATTCTTCTTCCACTCCACCCATTGAAGTGGTAGAACTACCTCCATTCCTTTATACACCCAAATAAAGGAAACAATCATGTCCATTCCTTCACTCGAGGACAATACACCTACCTCTCCCATCATAGAACAATCCATTACCTCTTTGGAAACCATCCCACAAGATAAGGTTACCTCATCCACCCAACCACCAACTTTGAAGTCTCCCATCAAGAACAAAGATGAATGAGTCATTCCCTCTTCTTCACCTAAGGGCTTAATATTTGAAACCACCAACCAAGGAAACAAAACCATCTATAAGACCTTTTATAAACTAGTCTAGAGTTTAAAGTTTTATTTCTCAATGTAACTTTGATAGAGCCACCTTTTGGTATCATTTTGGGCTCCCTTACCAAAAAAAATATGAATCATCAACCTCCTTTGAATCTACCCTAAAACCCATTATTACCTCCCCATAAAACACTTTTTCTTCCAAAACCATAAGTAAACCATCTCAACCACCTCCCATTAACATTACCAAATCACTTCATGCCTCTCATACCAAATTGGTCAATAATTTGAGAATTCTTCCCACACCTAATTGAACTCACCCCTCTTTGAAGTTGGAATTAACTCCATCTAGTCTACCAAAGAAACCCCCAATCAAACCAATTAACAAGGTAGAGTTATCCAAAACTCAACCTTGAACTAGACCCATACAACCTCTTTCCCACTTCCCATCTATTTTAGGGCCCCATCCTTCTACCGTCCCAATTACCTATTCTTCCTCTAATAAACCATCCCCCTTTTCTCTACCTATACCTACCTATACCAAATCCTCTAGTTATCCTTCATTCTTAACTAACCTATCCACCTCTACTTTCCCACCTATTTACAACCCTTCATCATCTAAATCTCCCACTTTCAAATCATTTACCAAAAAATCAACCATAATTAAGCAATCCCAATGACCAACTAAAACCATTCCACCACCTACAACTTCTAAGGTGAAAACTATTTATAAAAAGTCTCCCATCCCTAAAATTATAAACCCATCACCTCTAATACCTTTGAATTAACCCTATTCAAGTATCCTACAAAGGTTATTTCAAACTTATTCCATTAGCTTACCACTTATTAAACCATTCTACCCTTCCAATACCAAACCATCCTGGTTCAATCATAACTTGATTTGTGCATATCATAGGGCACTAACACATGATATAGAGAACTATAAAGCTCTCCAAGCACTCGTTCATAGCTTATATGATGAGGATGATCTATTATTAGATGAACCCCTTTTACCACCATTACCAATCTTACCATTAGCTCAACCTACCCAACATTTACCTACTCTCCTGATCTTACCCAAGAGTGATGAGGAGGAATCGAAGAGACTACCAAACCCAAAAAATCCCCCTTTCACACTATTCATATGGTTACCCAATCTTGTGCACAATAAAAATATAAGGGAAAATCCAAAGTTTCTATTCCTTGGACATACCCTTCAACCCCTCAACCATCTAACCAAACCCAAACACCTACACCTTCACCTATGTAGCTGCCAAAACCCAAAGTATTAATTTTGGGAGCCTCTCCCTTCATCCCTTCTAACTCTATTGAATGTATCATGTTTAAATAACTTCATTATGCACTAATGAAAATGAGCCTTTATGAACTAATCAACACTTCTTATTCCAAGTAAATAATAATTTCTAAAATCATAATGATATATATATGTAATAAATAATGCAAACTGATTTGTAACTTACTAAATCTAAAAATATTCTAAATATGGAAAGTACAAATGAGAACACAAAACTTAGCTAGAAAACTAAGATATTGATTGTTTTTGGAACTAAACCTGATAAGAATGTTTTGTTGAATAATTTTTAATCTATAATAAGAATTTATAGGGTTTTTGAACATGATAATAGTGTGTTTTTTCCTAGGGAGTGCCAGTGTCTGACTGGTGGTAGAGCTCTAAAATGTTTCTGGTAAGTTCACCTTTGCTTGTGTGTTCTATGGACTGTGTGGGATTTTCCAATTTATTATGAAAATCATTGATACATATATTTACTTTTAATTGAAACCCTATTGTAATAACATAAGAATATGAATGCAATCATGGGGTAAAAAGGGGTTAGTAGTTAACTCTTTTTGACCTTAACAACCCCTATGTTGAGTATTACCTACACACGAATACTTTGAAAATGGATCAAACTCCATGTAGTTATCCCATGTTATAGTGGTATATGGGAAATACTAGTGAAGAAATATATATGTTGGTGAAAACTTGGTATGATTAAGGGTTTAAACCATGACTTATAACATTAGGCTTATATTCAAACTTTAGCTCAAGGATACTAGGTTTATATGTAATCAAAGTTGGGGGAAATAGGGAATTTTCTCTAAATGTGCAATTAGAATTATGGTATTTTTTTATTGTAAAAGCCTCTTATGTGTAAAATGCTTTGAAATTTGTATTTATATTGATATTTTGGAATTTCTTCTGATGGGGATTGTTAAACTTATGAGATGACCCATTCATGAATTTGAAATTTGGAAATTAGCCATCATTTAGTAGGTGGACAAGAGTAGTGGATCTAGATAAGAGAGCAGTGTGTTATTGTCCAATTAAGGTGTTATTTTCCAAATATCATCAAAAACTGATCTAGGTAAAAAGAATAATTTTTGGGTGATCCTAAACTACTTTTCATGATGAATAGGGACATTATGGGGTCACTAGTTTGCTTAAAATAATGATTCATCATCATAGAAAGTGAAGGAAACTGGTTAAAGGACCTAGAATAATTCATGAGTTAAGTGTGTAAAAAGGGTGGTCATAAGTGCATTATTTTAAAACAATATATATTTCTAAGATATAGATGTTATCAAGACATTTTAAAACAATATATATTTCTACATAGTATATGATTTATATAATGGGAACACCTATAAATATTTTAACCTTTGGAAAATATGCCCCTAGCATGGCATGGATGCTAATTAGGGTAATTCTAACATTTAAGTCCATGTAAAATTTATATGTCTTACATAGCATTCATAAATACTAGTGAAATACATGTGTGATGAAAAATATTATGTTATATGCCAATCTTGAGATAAAAAACATATGATAGTAATGTAGAAATAGATGTCTAATCATGCACTTGTCTTGATTTTGGATATTTAGAATATTTTGCATGTTTTTGTAATATTTCAATATTTGAATTTTTTTTAATTTTTAAATTATGAAACAAGCACAAAAAATAAGAGTAAATGAAACCATGGGCTTGAAAATAGAATAAAGAGAACAAATCTAAAAATACACAACATGTCAGTGTAAAATAAGCATTGAACATGATGGTAATGCCATGTATGAGAAAGAGTCCCCCACTATATATTTGAATGTGAGAGATAGAATAAGAAAGTAGAGGAATGATTGTACATCCTCATTTCATCAAATGTTCACTTATCAAAGTATGTAATGTATATGCAAATAAAATAATTTTTTTTCATGAATAAGTAATGTCAAATAAATTAGAACTAATTGTAATTTTGATAAATTGGGTGTATAAATAGTCTATTTACTTAGTTTTTAATTTGGTTGTCTTAAAATTCTATAGGATGGGACCAACTGGCTCAAGACAATAATGACATTCAATCTTCACTATATATGGTCTATATTGTCTACAATATAAAAATGTAATATGATCTATTTACGTTAGGAAAATATCAAGTTAAATGGCATATCATGGTAGCATAAGTCATTATTTTAGACTGTTCAAATTTGGAAAAAAAAAAGAGAAGAGCCAAGATACTAAAAAGACACAAAGAGCCAAGGGCTAGAAGATTGGTCAAATTGATCACATGTGTAAGAAGTGGAAGAAAGGCATGATGAAGCAATAAATAAACTATTTACAATTAATTTATGATTTTTAAGCATGATAATTATAGTATTTGCATAAGTGCATGATGTTCATAAGGTTTTCCACATGTTTTCCTTCTTATGTAGCTAATCAACAATACATTGTACCCAATTTTTCTATAATCACAAATGGACACAACCAATTGGGTTTAAATTTACCATTATTTTCCTTGTCCACATTTGTATTCTTTTAATTTTATTTTAATACTATATCCCCCACTTTAAACTCTCAGTTACAAAAAAAATTCCATGTGTATTTGATGTGATCCTATAAGACTTTGAGATGTTAAATATATTGAATACGTTTGTTGTTAAGCATTTCTAATTCATGTAATCATTTTTATTGATCTTCATTATCTTTTATTATGTCTTTGAGAGATACCCATTAAGAAGGATTTTCCAACTCAAGTGGTAGTACTTATTTTTTTTTATAACCAAGATAATATGGGGATGACTTTTATAGTGTACACACACTTATATGATATGCCCAAAGTTTTTAAATAATCTGATTGTGCCAATATGTACCATGTTTTTAAACTATTTTACTTAAGATAGTGAAAAGAGTTTTATTTTTAGCTTCTTCTTGACCATTATCTTATGAATAATATGGTGTATAAAATGTGTGACAAATTTTATATTTCACACAAAATATTTTATCTATTTTATTTTTTAGGGACAATGCATTATCTATAACAATAGCTAATGGAAGTCCAAATCTTGAAATAATTTCATTAAGAATTGACATATATATTCACCTATAGTAGACTATAAAAGTATTGCCTTAAATCATTTCTTGAAATAATCTATAGCAATAATGATTAACTTGTGACCATATAATGATTCTATATTTATCTTTCTCATCAAATTAAAGCCCTAGAGGGAGAATGGCCAAGGGGAAACAATGGGTTATAATTCATATGATGGAGTGTGAATTAAGTTGTTATACTTTTGACATTATGTACAAAGTTTTGCATGTTCATGACATTATTTCTCCATTGTAGGCCAATAGTATCCTTTCCTTAATAATTTTTGATATATAGCTTTGCCACTAAAGTGACCACCACATGCACTAGCATGTACTTCTACCATTATTATTTTAAATTATTCATGATTTAAGCACAAGAGTGGTTTCTCATCAAGTGATATTATGAATAAATATCCTCTAATAATAATGTAACATGTAGCCTCACATTTTATTTTATATTTTTTGTTTCATGTAGCATTCTTTGGTATAATTTTCTTGTATAAATTTTTTAATATATCACTCAACCATTCTTAATTTATTACATTGTGAGTAACTACTAGTACTTATAGATCCTCCACTTGTGTTGTAGATATGGATGCCTATTATAACTATTATATAATAAAAATGGAGTTATTATCATTGATACCAATAAGGATTAAAAAATCATCACTATCCATGGCATCTTCACATCAATTGTCTTTTCAAGGGATGCTTTCTATGAGAAAGAATTCAAAATGTGTCATTAACCATTGTACCAATTCTTTATATAGAAATAGATTTTATTATTTTGTTTGGTATAAATATAACCGTTGATTAACCAATAGTTGATAATATTCATATAAATTTACTTATTTTATCTATAATGTATGTGTTATATATAAAACCAATATTATTGCTTCATATTATGTTATGTTATTTATACAGAAAAACCCCAAACAATATGCAAATGGCATAAGTTGGATTCTTGGTGTAATGAAAAAAATACAAGAAAAATCACCTATGGAACATTTATATCCATCAAAATACATAGTCTAAATGTCACCATCAATGTGATAAGAAGTGAAGTCATCTCTAAAATCATCATTAATTGATAATGTATCTATCAAAGGAGTTATCGCTATTTTATATATAATAACTTATTTTAGTGATGTATAAAAAATAAATTTTAAATTTAATTCCATAAGTAACATGAATATTTAGTAATATTCCCTAAAATATGTGGTTTAGACATAATAAATTTGAGTGAGTCTACTTTGGTGATAACTTGTGTCTCATTATTCAACATGTAATGTCGTAACTTTTACATTACCAATGCAAGACATAGTTTTTCCATAATATTGTAATTATTTTAATAATAAAATAACATGTGATTGATATAATATACTACATGTTCCCTATTATCATCATCATATTATGCCAATAAATACCCTATGGCATGATCTATAATATAGACATATAATAATAAGAGCATGATTAGAATAAGTGACATGAGAATAGGTATTTGAACCAAATATTCTTAGATAGCATATAATATTTTATAAAAGTTTTAATCCCACTAAAATTTTGTTTCCTTTTTAAATAACCATATAAAAGTTTGTGTTTTTCTATAATTTGAGCCACAAAAGTTTTGATTGTCTAATTTTTTTACTTGCAAAGATTATAATTACTTTAACCCTTTTGGTAGAGGCATGTATAAAATGGATTTTACTTTTAAGGGATCCCATTAAATACCTCATTAATATATAATATATCCTAATAACTTCTTATAAGTAACACCAAAGATACGTTTATTTATATTTAAGCATACATTATGTTCATGTAGGTGCTAAAAATTTTGTCATAAATTTATAGTGTGTTTTTCTTGTTGTTTGAATTTATAAAATAAATCATCCACATAGTTTTATACTATATTATGTATGTAGTCATGGAAAATGTGTGTCATAACACTCTAATAATTAGCTCCAATATTCTTTAATATAATACACATCACTATTTTAGACAAAAGTTTCCCCAAGGTGTAATAAATGAATTTTTTTAATTGATATTAGGGATTAGTTGTGATTTGATTATATTTGAATAATCTATCCATGAATGATAACATTTAATATCTAACTATATAATCCACAATAATGTCAATATTTGGCAAAGGGAAGCCATCCTTTAAACAAGATTTGTTTATATCCTAATAACTTGTACAACATATTTCCCCATTAGGTTTTGTACAATATCTACTTGCCACCATGTTCTTACCTTCACATAGTAACCAATATTGGGTAGGATAGGAACAATGCTAGTTAGGGTAAATACATATCAGTCACTATGTAAGGTATGCATCTTCAAAAATAATAATGAAATGTGAAAAATGAAATGTGAATTCTCCTTGATTGTATGGGATGTGTGGTCCCATCAGGCATGCTAAGATGTAGAGATGGAATCCAATGCGAGTTTTGTAATAGGTGTAGATAAGAGAGCAGTGTGTTATTACCTAATGGTGAAATATGTTGTACAAGTTATTAGGGTATAAAAAAATCTTGTCTAAACGATGACTACCTTACATAGTGACTGATATCTATTATTCACATTTCATTATTTATTTTGAAGACACATACCTTACATAGTGATGGATATCTATTTACCCTAACTAGCATTGGTCCTATCCTACCCAATATTGGTTACTATGTGAAGGTAAGAACATGGTGGCAAGTAGATATTGTATAAAACCTAATGGGGAAATATGTTGTACAAGTTATTAGGATATAAACAAATCTTGTCTAAAGGATGACTTCCCTTTGCCAAATATTGACATTATTGTGGATTATATAGTTAGATATTAAATGTTATCATTCATGGATAGATTATTCAAATATAATCAAATCAAAACTAATCCCTAATTTCAATTTAAAAAAATCATTTATTACACCTTGGGGAAACTTTTGTCTAAAATAGTGATGTGTATTATATTAAAGAATAGTGGAGCTAATTATTAGAGTGTTATGACACACATTTTCCATGACTACATACATAATATAGTATAAAACTATGTGGATGATTTATTTTATAAATCCAAACAACAAGAAAAACACACTATAAATTTATGACAAAATTTTTAGCACCTACATGAACATAATGTATGCTTATATACAAATAAACGTATATTTGGTGTTACTTATAGGAAGTTATTAGGATATATTATATATTAATTAGGAATTTAATGGGATCCCAAAAAAGTAAAATTGATTTTATACATGCCTCTACCAAAAGGGTTAAAGTAATTATAATCTTTACAAGGAAAAAATTAGACAATCAAAACTTTCGTGGCTCAAATTATAGAAAAACAAAACCTTTTATATGGTTATTAAAAAATGACACAAAATTTTAGTGGGATTAAAACTTTTTAAAAATATTATATGCTATCTAGGAATATTTGATTCAAATACCTATTCTCATGTCACTTATTCTTATCATGCTCTTATTATTATATGTCTCTATTATAGATCATGCCATAGGGTATTTATTGGCATAATATGATGATGATCATAGGGAAAATGTAGTATATTATATCAATCACATGTTATTTTATTATTAAAATAATTACAATATTATGGAAAAACTATGTCTTGCATTGGTAATGTAAAAGTTACGACATTACATGTTGAATAATGAGACACAAGTTATCACCAAAGTAGACTCACTCAAATTTATTATGTTTAAACCACATATTTTAGGGAATATTAATAAATATTCATGTTACTTATGGAATTAAATTTAAAATTCATTTTTTATACATCACTAAAATAATTTATTATAGATCAAATAGCGGTAACTCCTTTGATAGATACATTATCGATTAATGATGATTTAAGAGATGACTTCACTTCTTATCACATTGATGGTGACATTTAGACTATGTATTTTTATGGATATAAATGTTCCATAGGTGATTTTTCTTGTATTTTTTTCATTACACCATAAATATAACTTATGCCATTTGCATATTGTTTGGGGTTTTCCTGTATAAATAACATAACATAATATGAAGCAATAATATTGGTTTTATATATAACACATACATTATAGATAAAATAAGTAAATTTATATGAATATTATCAACTATTGGTTAATCAAGTATTATATTTATACCAAACAAAATAATAAAATCTATTTCTATGTTAAGAATTGGTATAATGGTTAATGACACATTTTGAATTCTTTCTCATAGAAAGCATCCCTTGAAAAGATAATTGATGTGAAGATGCCATGGCTAGTGATGATTTGTTAATAATTATTGGTATCAATGATAATTATTCCATTTTTATTATATAATAGTTATAATAGTCATCCATATCTACAACACAGGTGGAGGATCTATAAGTACTAGTAGTTACAATGTAATAAATTAAGAATGGTTGAGTGATATATTAAAAAAAATTCACAAGAAAATTATACCAAAGAATACTACATGAAAAAAAAATATAAAATAAAATGTGAGGCTACATGTTACATTATTATTAGAGGATATTTATTCATAATATCACTTGATGAGAAACTACTCCTGTGCTTAAATCATGAATAATTTAAAATAATAATGGTAGAAGTACATGCTAGTGCATGTGGTGGTCACTTTAGTGGCAAAGCTATATTTCAAAAATTATTAAGGAAAGGATACTATTGGCCTACAATGGAGAAATAATGTCATGAAAATGCAAAACTTTGTACATAATGTCAAAAGTATAACAACTTAATTCACACTCCATCATATGAATTATAACCCATTGTTTCCCCTTGGCCATTTTCCCTCTAGGGCTTTAATTTGATGAGAAAGATAAATATAGAATCATTATATGGTCACAATTTAATCATTATTGATATAGATTATTTCAAGAAATGATTTAAGGCAATACTTTTATAGTCTATTATAGGTGAATATATATGTCAATTCTTAATGAAATTATTTCAAGATTTGGACTTCCATTAGCTATTGTTATAGATAATGCATTGTCCCTAAAAAATAAAATAGATAAAATATTTTGTGTGAAATATAAAATTTGTCACACATTATATACACCATATTATTCATAAGATAATGGTCAAGAAGAAGCTAAAAATAAAACTCTGTTCACTATCTTAAGTAAAATAGTTTAAAAACACGGTACATAGTGCAACAATCAGATTATTTAAAAACTTTGGGCATATCATATAAGTGTGTGTACACTATAAAAGTCATCCCCATATTATCTTGGTTATAAAAAAAATAAGTACTACCACTTGAGTTGGAAATTCCTTCTTAATGGGTGTCTCTCAAAGACATGATAAAAGATAATGAAGATCAAGAAAAATGATTACATGAATTAGAAATGCTTAACAACAAACATATTCAATATATTTAACATCTCAAAGTCTTATAGGATCACATCAAATACACATGGAAATTTTTTTGTAACTGAGAGTTTAAAGTGGGGGATATAGTTTTAAAATAAAATTAAAAGAATACAAATGTGGACAAGGAAAATAATGGTAAATTTAAACCCAATTGGTTGGGTCCATTTGTGATTATATAAAAATTGGGTAAAATGTATTGTTGATTAGCTGCATGATAAGGAAAACATGTGGAAAACCTTATTAACATCATGCACTTACGCAAATACTATAACTACCATGCTTAAAAATCATAAATTAATTGTAAATAGTTTATTTATTCCTTCATCATGCCTTTCTTCCACTTCTTACACATGTGATCAATTTGACCAATCTTCTAGCCCTTGGCTCTTTGTGTCTTTTTAGTATCTTGGCTCTTCTCTTTTTTTTCCAAATTTGAACAGTCTAAAATAATGACTTATGCTACCATCATATGCCATTTAACTTGATATTTTCCTAACATGAATAGATCATATTACATTTTTATATTATAGACAATATAGACCATATATAGTGAAGATTGAATGTCATTATTGTCTTGAGCCAGTTGATCCCATCCTATAGAATTTTAACACAACCAAATTAAAAACTAAGTAAATAGACTCTTTATACACCCAATTTATCAAAATTACAATTAGTTCTAATTTATTCGACATTACTTATTCATGAAAAAAAATTATTTTATTTTCATATACGTTACATTCTTTGATAAGTGAACATTTGAAGAAATGAGGATGTAAAATCATTCCTCTACTTTCTTATTCTATCTCTCACATTCAAATATATAGTGGGGGAATCTTGCTCATACATGGCCTTGCCATCATGTTCAATGCTTATTTTACACTGACATGTTGTGTATTTTTATATTCCTTCTCTTTATTCTATTTTTAAACCCATGGTTTCATTTACTATTATTTTTTGTGCTTGTTTCATAATTTAAAAAGTAAAAAAAAAATCAAATATTGCAAAATTACAAAAACATGCAAAATATTTTAAATATCCAAAATCAGGACAAGTGCATGATTAGACATGTATTTTTACATTACTATCATATGTTATTTATCTCAATATTGGCATATAACATAATATTTTTCATCACACATGTATTTCACTGGTATTATGAATGTTATGTAAGACATATAAATTTTACATGGACTTAAATGTTAGAATTGCCTCTACTTAGCATCCATGCCATGCTAGGGGTATCTTTTCCAAAGGTTAAAATATTTTTAGGTGTTCCCATTATATAAATCATATACTATGTAGAACTATATATTTTTTTAAAATGTCTTGATAACATCTATATATTACATAATGTACATAGATATGTGTAGACACATAAATTAAAATTTAAGTTAAAACAATGCACTTATGACCATCCTTTTTACACACTTAACTCATGAATTATTCTGGGTCCTTTTAACCAATTTCCTTCCCTTTCTATGATGATGAATCATTACTCTAAGCAAACTAATGACCCCATAATGTCCCTATTCATCATGAAAAGTAGTTTAGGATCACCCACAAATTATTCTTTGTACCTAGATCAGTTTTTTATGATCTTTGGAAAATAACACCTTAATTAGACAATAACACACTGCTCTCTTATCTAGATCCACTACTCTTGTCCACCTACTAAATGATGGCTAATTTCCAAATTTCAAATTCATGAATGGGTCATCCCATAAATTTAACAATCCCCATCTGAAGAACTTCCAAAATATCTCTATAAATACACATTTCAAACCATTTTACACATAAGAGGCTTTTACACTAAAAAAATGCCATAATTTTAATTGCACATTTAGAGAAAATTCCCTATTTCCCCCAACTTTGATTACATATAGACTTAGTATCCTTGAGCTAAAGTTTGAATATAATCCTAATATTATAAGTCATGATTTAAACCCTTAATCATACCAAGTTTTCACCAATATATATATTTTTTCACTAGTATTTCCCAGATACCACTGTAACATGGGAGAACTATAGAGTTTGATCCATTTTCAAAGTATTCATGTGTAGGTAACACTCAAGATAGGGGTTGTTAAGGTCAATTTTTTTTTGACTACTAACCCCATTTTACCCCATGATTGCATTCATATTATTATGTTATTGCAATAGGGTTTCAAGTAAAAGTAAAGATATGTATCAATGATTTTCATAATAAATTGGAAGATCCTACCCAGTCCATAGAACACACAAGCAAAGGTGAACTTACCAAAATCATTTTAGAACTCTACCACCAGTTAAACACTGGCACTCCCTAGGAAAAAAACACAATACTCTCATGTTTAAAAACCCTATAAAGTTTTATTATAGATTAAAAATTATTCAACATAACATTCCTATCAAGTTTAGTTCCAAAAATAATAAATATCTTAGTTTTCTAGCTAATTTTTGTGTTCTCCTTTGTACTTTCCATATTTAGAATATTTTTAGATTTAGTAAGTTACAAATCAGTTTGCATTATTTATTCCATATATATAGCATTATGATTTTATAATTTTTTTTACTTAGAACAAGAGGTGTTGATGAAAACCCTAATCACTCAGTTCCAAGTAATGCCTAATAATTTTCACTACAATCTAATCTTAGGTATACCATGTATACATGTCATAAAATCCATACATTCCAATTTAAATAGATGTGTATATACAAATTAATATAGGATGGATACTTATATACATACTCAACCATTAATAAACTATTAAAATATTACAAGGTTAAAAATCCTCTTATTGAGAGTCCATCATTATTTTAGACACCTCAATCTACTATAGTGAAACCAGCATAAATCATTCCTATAAAACAAATTCACACATATGAGGCTGGTTATTTTAGTACAAATAATCACATGCTATAATTTTTAGATAACTTGGAACCAAAAATTTAACCTTAAAGGGTACACCATGCGAAACATGTATAATAATTACCTTTATTGTCAGTTCATAAGATCTAAATTTCATATCCATAAAGGATGTTGATGAAAAATATAATGCTACTTGTGATGATGGTACTAATGAAATACCAATGAACATTGATGATTATTTATTTGGTCTGAATTTCACACTAGTTAGCTTAGGGGAATTCACACACGATTCCAAGGAAATCATACCAGTGCATATAAATACAAGAAAATAAATCACTTCATATATTGATAATGGAAAGAATATTTTTTTTCACATAAAAAATAGACATATTAGAGTCTTTTTAGGTGTCCCATGGACTAATTTTTTTGTCAAATATAACATTTATAGAATGCATGTGGTAGAATGCATTGATCAATGCACTAGAGGTACCAATAGGTCACCATTCATAGATTCAATAAGTAATGTGTAATTTATGGATGTTGAGCCAATTATAAGGATAATGGATAATAATTCACATAATATACCACATGTGATGTTACATATGTTACTTGATATGTAATTAATTTCCTTTATAATAGTATGACATATATCTACTAGATAATTGTCAAATCAAGAAGGCAAACCCTTCTATCATTTTCATAGAATAATAGGTAATGACAAATAAACTTGTTAAACATTATGTTTTAAATTTTTAGGGCTTATCTATGTAAGTTTTATGTTTTATTAAAGGGATGAGTAGTCTAAATAATTAAAATAATATGCAATAAATAACCACTAATTTATTATAAATCTTGACTAGCTTTAACTTTTTAAAAATAGTTATAAATATGTGAAAATAAAGAATTATCTTGAAAACACCTAATAAAAAATATCTGAGTGCTTAAAACTAAGATAAAAATAAGTCTGAGTGTCTTCAACTAGATTCCTATGTTAGATCCTCTCCTGGACAATAGTGCCACATTTAGTCAGTAGCTCTATGTGGTTCTAGTGTCATAAAAATGATGATAGTGTCCTTTGTGCAAGACTGCTCCTAAATTATGAGTACACTTGTGCCTATGTTTTTAGTTTCTATTAATATTTACATGAAGTCTAAAACTTTGTATTTTTCCTATAATAGCTGATTTATGATGCAAACCCTAATCCTCTTTACAAGTAAGGCATGAGATAAAAAGTGTGTTCATTAGTAGGATAGATTGGACATCCTTAACACCCCACTATGAAGAGAGTTTCTTACATACCAATAATATAAGGAGGGATCAAGCCTGATGTTTTTATCCCCACCTAGTTACTATTACAATTACAAGTGATACTATAATGATAGTGGTCTTGAATGCCTTGAGTGTGCTTGAGATTAGAAATTTAGAAAATCTGAGCTTAGGGAAACTATAGATGGTAGTATGCATAAGTAGGGTATAATAGTGATTAGTAACCTTTATTTTACTTAAATTTTTTATGCTTGAATAGGTATTTTGGATCTAATTTCAATCCAGTGGATAAAGGTATAAAATTCATGTATTTATAGTTTTTTGTAGCTTGTGTGGATAATAAAATATGCTTAGGCTGACTTTAGGAGGGTTTTACTTTTGAAAATATATTTTTTTGGAAAACATAGGGTAAATTAAGCTATCAGCATTTTGGGGACAATAACACCACATGGATCTAGTGTCCTTAACGTGACACTAATGTCTAGCTGGTAGGTTGTTGGGCACGAAGGGCTAGGATCTAGAAATGAGGCTTTGAAACTGTGTTTTAACTGACTAGGGATGCCTGTAGTCTATACAAAGGCTAAAAAAGTGTGATAAAAAGGATTTGGGATAGGTCTAGGGATAAGCTAGTGATAATTTGTCTCAATTACCATTCTTATCACTTAAATACCACTTTTAGGTGATTACATTTTCCCATACTTTATGATAAAAATGCAAAAAAGTAAAATGACTAGTATAAAGGAAAAATAAGCATACTTAGACTTACTTAGGAAGTGAAGCCCATGAAGTTGAGTCTGAGTATATAAATTTGGTTCTGTGTATGCAAATCATAGTCCAAAACATGACCTATAATGAAATGTGCATAAATCTATCCTTAAGAGATATCAAAAGTAAAATATTATGCTAAATAAATAACTGAGTAAAACTAAGTAAAGAGATGGGAAAGAGGAAAGGAATGAATATACCTAATTAGGTATGTCAATTAATGCATGAACTTGATGACAACATATGTGTGTGCATGTATATAGTGATAAAATAATTGAATATCTTATACTGAGTTGATAGCTTGATTAATCCTCATGTGTGGGTGGCTGAAAAAATAAATCTGATTTTGACTCCACCATTACCCACCCCTATTTGGTGGATCATGACCTATGAATAGCTTATATTAGACTAAAAGTGTGTCCAACTCTCTCATGTGGGTGGATCAAGAACTCAAGTAGGATATGACTCCCTCATTACCCAACCATGTATAGTATATGCATCTAAAATTGAATTATGCAAAGTGTTGTAAATATCTAATTAGGTATATCTAACTATGTATGTTAGCTCTATAGCCACTCAAGTACATTAGGTATATTTGGGCCACTCAATAATGCTAACCACTATAAATGGAGTAAGGCATGAAAATAGTGACAACCTAGAATATGATGTCAATTATATACAACATAGATAATGACATAGAGTTTACCATTTTATTTGATTAACCTAAGTATACTAATTTTGGACTGAGTTTTAATAACTATATCTGAACCAAATATGGGGATGATCATGCTATGCATGATGCCCTCAATTTATGTATCTAATATGAATTTTATCTTAACTAGTGTGAATTTGATAAATATCTAAGCATAACCACAAAACTTGTAGCTATATCTATTCAAACCTCTATTGTACTTGGTGTAATATTTTGGCTAATATGAATTGTCCTAAAACTAGGGATATTGTACATAAGCACCACATCTTGGATAATAGTGACATGTGCTTCTAGTATCCCTATTTGGGTGATAATGTCTATCTAGTATTAAATATGAGTTACTGTACTAATTTGTGATTCCCTATTTTTTTGTGTCTTGCTTGTCTAATTTCCTAAAATTGATCCTTTGTGATGAAAAATGTTAAATGAATTCAATGTAAGATCTTGATCTCTATGGCAAGCCCTTGTGAATTCCCCCTTTTTTGAGGGTAGTTATTGAACCTATGTAAGAAATATCCTCAAAATAAATACCTATATAAAATGTGTTATCCAGAGCATATATGATAACTACATGATAATCCGATATAATGTGTAAAAATAACATTGAAATGTAAGAAAATCTAGGCATAAGTATGTAATGTGAGAAGTGTGTTGTCTCTAACATTGAAAAAGGGTGTGAATATAGATGTAATCAATGTTTATAATAACAAATATGAGTAGCTACCTAGGGGGATAGATCATGATGTCCATCATGACACCCAAGTAGGAAGGGTAGATACATGAGGTCCCACGTGACATAAAAAACTAGTATGTGTAATAATCACCAACAAATTTCATGGACATGATGCATACAAGAAAGCATACATATAAAACACATGAGGCATGTAGAATATTCCAAGGGGTCACAATACAAGGGATATGGGCACATATTACTAAATATAATAAAATAAGGCATATAAGTACATGTTCAAATGTCCATATACACAAGTAAAAATCAATTTGGATTAGATCCACATATAAGGACATGTTAAAATGTCTAAATAAACAATCATGAAAGAGTACACAAGGGACATGGGCACATGCCCAAGGCATACATAAATAGAATTTACGTAGAGCTAAAGAGCAATGTCATATTCAAATGCCCTTAAGTAGAAGAAATATTTAAATAAAATAAATTATAAAATATGAAATCTAGAAATGAAAGCATGCATAACTATGTAATACATATATGTGTAGAGTGAGGATGTACATATGCTGAGTCTAAACTAGTGATAGTTGAAGAAAAAAATTGAGTGTGAGTAGAAATGATCAATATCAAGATATAAAAATGATAAAAATGGAATGTATAAAATGTAAGGATATAACCTAGTAATATAAAGTGTATATAGGATTCCCCTAAGTGGGAAAATGTGTTAAATTAATAAACCTAAATTAATGTATATGCCCTTAGTGGGTAGATGATAACAAGTATGGACTAGTGTAGTGGACCTGAGTCTTATAAGGAATATGTCAGCACTCAACAAAAATAAATGAAGCATTTATGTATGATAAAAATTATTATACTAAGATAGATATCATATGTAGTGTCTAGAAAATATAATAAATATAAACATAACAATGCATAAAATCTATAAATTTTGTGTTTTTTAAGTAATATTTAATTTTTTTTGTGTTTTAACATGTTATATTATTTTTATATTATATGGATATAAGATATGTACAAGAAAATGAAAATAAACTATGTACAAGGAGCAATATAAATTAAACTATGTATAATTAAGTGTTGGAAATGTAAATGAAATAGTACACAAGAAAAGTGTAATGTCTCTATAGACCTAAGAGCACATCCATGGGATTTGGCTAATCAAACATTGGATTCAGTGGAAGATCATCTAGTGTCAAATATTGAATCTATCTAAACTCAAATAATTCATCATCACTACAATTTTCATACCAATCTATATGTATTATTGGATCATTATCCTTGGCATGAGTCTAGAGTTTGTACATCTAAATGGCATGTTACTTAATTGTGTAAGATGCCTATCATGTATTCCCAGGGTAAACCACATTAAACCATGGAGTATTTATATAAAACCCATGTTTCTCATCTATTTCATCATGTAAGATACAAATCATGTGTCCATCATGAGAGAATATCAAAAATATATTTGACCAATAAACTATGGAATCCATCACCTGTAACCATGTAATGTCAAGTGTAATCTGTAAATGAGTGTCCCTAATAAAATCAAGAATAATGTATTGTCCATCATGGGGCCACATGCAACTAGTAGTGTAATATGTCTAATGGAATCCTAACAATGCATATCATGATGTAACTCATTCTCCTTACAACCAATGTGGTGTAAAAATGCCGAAGTGTAAGTGTTAAGATTAGAATCCTCATCTATAGCCATACGGGGAACATATTTATCTACTACAAAAATATGTATAGTCAATGTATCATTCCATGAATGTTTATGTAGGTGATGAATCTATCATGGTGTTCATATCTATGAAGGATCTCATATCAATGATAGTGGTCATGCTTATGGAGGTGGAGGTTATATGATCTACATAGTTCCTTTAGACTTAAAATTATTTAGTTTATATTGTAATTCTAAGTATGTGTTGGTATCATGTCTTGTGAGTATATGAAAGTGGTAAAAGGGTTGATCTTACTATGTTGATAATTTTTTGACTGACCGGTGCTAGACTATGGGTAATATCATCAATCTATATCAAGTAGTATCTATAAGATCTAGTGTTTTCTATAACGTGAACTCCATACTTGAATATATATGTCTGAATTGATATCCATGGATGTAACCATATATATTGAATGGATCAAGGGATCTACTACTAATGTAGTTGAGTATGAGTACTTGTAGCTATAGGACCCTAAAAATGTTATGATATTGGTGTATGGTAAGGTATAAGTGCCTTTAAATCATATTTATATTCTTATGGGCCACTAGTGTAAAACTTAATCCACATAAATAATCATCAATATATATGGGTTGTTGATCTTCATTTGTAGTGGTCTGTGAATCTATGTCAAAATTATGAATATAAACCTCTTATAAATTAACAAGTAGTGGTAATTTTTCTATAATAATCTCATCATATACCCTTGGTGAGGATGTTTGTACCATGAGAGGATATTCCTCTATCATCAATTAAGATAACAATGCTTTATAGAGTTATATAGGAGGTATATGCATGGTCTTTCTAGACTCCCTCACCTCATATGTATGCATTTTCTCAATGGGAATCTTGTGAGGTGTAGATTCAATGAGAAGATGAGGTGTCCCATTTTATGATGTACTTGGGGTAGGAGGCTTGGTGAGTCTATAATATCTCAAAGGATAATTATCTACTATACACATATATAGGTACTTGCCATGTAAAATTTTGATGCATCTGTGAAGAGTAGAAGGTACAAACTCCATATAATGTTTCCAAGGTTTCTTGAGTATAAATTCATAATTAAAATGATTTGGAATCACTTGAAATTGTGTAGGTAATGTTTTTAGTCACATTATAATATCTAATGTAATTGAACCCAATGTCTATCTAGGAATGTCATCAAACCCTCTAAAATTATTATGTCTTTTTAATAGATGATATATTAACCCCCATGGTCTGTATAAATGTTAGGTTACATATATTGAATTTTGAGCTAATGTCTATGATAAAACATATAATATATTTGTTATTTATTTGAGCTTGAATGAAAAGTGGTAAATTTTGATCAATTACTGATTATGAAGGCAAGTCCTCATTGGAAAAATATATCACATCCTCCACATCCTTTATAGTTTTCATGATAGATGAAAAATAATATGGCTTGATATCATGAGGCATGAATGTATGATAAAGTGTTTGAAAAAAAATATCTTTTAAAATAATTGCTTTTTGAAGTAATTCTAATATAGATATCTTCGCTGATGTATTTCTCAATTGATCTACTATGTCAAATTCTCTTTGTTAATCTATGGGTCCCATTGTAGTGTTATGGGGATGAGGAGGGATGGTAGGGTTATGTTTCTCTTGCATAGGCATAGGAGGCATCTTATTCTACTTAGTGATTGCTTGGACCACAAGATCTATTATTTTCTATGGGTGAGTAGTAAAGGTGGGATGGGAGCATAAATAATAAAGTGGTCTAGGTGGAGGTAAAACAAAATGAGTCTTCAGATCTCTTTGTCATCTAGTAATAATTGGAGGTAACTCAAAGTGAACTATATAACAATTATCTATATAAAAATGTGACTCATGTGATGGAGGACCGATGTGGAAAATAAGCTTAGATCTAACAAAATTCATGATAAGATTAATATACATGTGTACTTTTATAAAAATAGTTGGTAATAAACATGATAAACAAAGTAAAAAGATTTTTACCATGAAGTATAAAATGTATTCCATCATGATAATCATGGTTATAAGCTATAAATTAAGATTGAGTAAATGCTGAAAATGTGAACCCTGGGGTAATCTAGGGTTAGAATTTATTCAATGTTTGAAGTAAGTCAAGTTCACCAAATGTTTTAGCCTTTTAGGATTTAGCTATGTAAATCCTATGTTTTATTAAAGGGATAAGTAGTCTAAATAAATGAAATAATATTCAATAAATAATAATTGATTTGTTACAAATTTTGACTAGCTTTGACTTTCTTAAGATAGTAATAAACATGTGTAAATAGAGACTTATCTAGAAAATACCAGATATGAAAGATATGAGTGATAAAAACTAAGATAAAAATAGGTCTAAGTGTCATCAACTATATCCCTATGTCATATCCTCTCTTGGATAGTATCACCACACTTGGACAGTGGCACCATGTGGATCTAGTGTCCTAAAAATTGGACAAGCATCTTTTATACAAGCCTACTCTTAAATTTTTTGTGCACCTATGCTTATGTTTCTAGGTTCTATTCCTATGAGCATGAAGTTTATTAATTTTTATTGTACATGTAATATATTATTTATGATGTAAACCCTAATCCTCATTACAACTAAGGCATGAGCTAACAAGTGTGTTTTTTATTAGGATAGGTCGAACATCCTCAACACCCTACTATGAAGAGAGTTTCCTACATACCAATACTCTAAGGAGGGATCAATATTGATGTAGTTCTCCAAGTAATACTGTAAGTGTGAATGATGTTATAATTATAGTGGTCTTGTACACCTTGAGGGTGCTTAAGATTATATATTTGGAAAATATGATCTTAGGGTAGTTGTAGATGGTAGTATGTAGAAGTAGGGTAGAATAAAGATTAATAATCTTTATTTATCTCAACTTATTTCATGTTTGAATATTATTTTGCATCTAATTTACATCTAGTGGATATAGGTCTAAAAGTAATGTATTTATAATATTTTGTAGCTTATGTTGATAATAAAATATTCTTAGGCTGACCTTAAGAGGGTTTCACTTTTCAAAATATATCCATTAGATAAAGTTAGGGTAAATGACATTAGTGACATTTTGGAGACACTAGAACCATGTGAATCTAGTGTCCTTAATGTGGCTCTATTGTCAATCTAGTAGGTTGTTAGACATGAAGGGCCAGCCAAGATTTGGAAATGAGGGTCAGAGACTATGTTTTATATGAATAGGGGCATGTGGTTCACACAAAGGCTATAAAAGTGTGATAAAAGGATCTAAGATAGGTATAGGGATAAGCTAGGGATAGGTTATCTCAAGTATAACTCTTATTAGTCAAATACCACTCTTAGGTAATTATAAATTACAATAAAAAATTTAGAAATATAAGTATAAAGGAACTATTCAAATTAAATAGCCCATACCATAACCTCCTAAGAATCCACAAAGGGTCACACACATAGACTTTATAAGCATTCAATGATTACTCCTTTGGAAATTCAAATTTTCATTAAGAATGAATATAGAAAACATGTGGAAATTTATGAGGACACAAATCCAAATGTATTTGCACTTGAATTCATTCAACACATAAGGTATGATAAAGATGCATTTCAAAACACTATATATTACCAAGCTTCAATATAACACATTATAATACAAGTTGTATGTGGTACCAAAGTGGTGGACACAATAATATTTGTTATGGACATATGAAATCAAATGAATGCCACATTGGGGAAACAAAGGTTTCATGAAATTGGATATACAATTGATAAGTTACATAAATGTCTCACATTCAAATTTGAGGGTAATACAACTCACATTATTCATTATGGTATTAATGACAATCATAAATTTTAAAATGACAAACATCACTCCAATTTGGTTTATCCAAAAACTACACATAAAACATCTTACATAGTAGAACAACATGTTATATGTATGTACAATATTCAAAATAAAACTAAAGATAAGGAAATAATTATAGAGCATGGAAGATATGATGACCAAAATAATGATGATCCATGGGAGTTTGACAAGATTAAATATCTAACACTCAGTAATCTTCCACAAAATTAACCTTTGAACTATCTCCATCCCTTAGATGTGTTTTTTGATTTGTGTATTTCCATATTTCTTCATATATTCAAAAAAAAAGTACAAAAAATTAAATATTATAAGAAAATAGAAAATTAGGGACTATGCATGCTTATGTTTAGTTCATTTACATTAGTTAATTTATGCATAGTTATTAAATACTTATTTATATCTAGTTTCATAGAGTGACTATAATGCATACATGATTCCATACTTAGACATAATTTCAAGATATTTCACTATCTCATAGTAAAAAATTTACAAACAAATAAGAGTTCCCTATTCAAATATGAGCACACTTTGTTGTTGTCTTATTCCCCCACTCTTTTCCTAGTGAGAATGGGCTATTATTTCTCATATATAAACTAGACATATGACTCTTTCAATGTAACTATACATTATAAATCTCATTGGGGGCATCTTATACACATATTTTTATCCTTCTTTGGCTATCCTTTATTGTTCATAAATCAATTATTTTTATGGCATAAAATATATCAATATTACTTGGTTACTAACAAATTTATATCTTATTGGTTACCTAAGTTACTGAGTCTACTAGTGTTACAAAGTACTTATGTTGATAAACTACATGTATTTATGCATACTTTTAATGTTTGATTTCCTACTTCATATCTTGTGTGTATTCTCTATTTGGCTTGTGGAAATTTGAACATGTCCTTATGTGTGTCTCTACACCTTCATTTCATGTTTATATGAATGTGAGTGAAATTTCAACATGTCCTTTATATGTGTCCCTTTGGCCTTCTATTATGTGTTTTATGTGATTTGCATGTACTCTTTGTTTGTGTGCATCATGGTTTTGACACTTGTTTCCCAATTTATTTAGTTCTTGATGCCATGATGGACATCATGAATCTTCCCAACCTTTCAATGCCTTGATGGATATAATCTCTCCCCATGTAGTTATATTAATCTCTTAATACTCAATTTTGATCAATTATCTATGTGCCCAATTACTAACATCTATTTTTAAAATCTCACTATGTATATTGATTTATACATGAATCTCACATTATTATTATGCTTAATTTATATATATATTATGATTTCATTCTCCTAAATGTTATCACTATTACTAATTTTTAAATATTTTACATAACATATAATATATAAATTTGTATTTTGAGTTAAGTTATTACATAGGCTCAATAATTCACCTCAAAAGAGAGGGCATACACAATGGTTTCTCTTATATACTAAACTCCTATAATACAATACACATGTATAATTTTATATATCTCATGTAATGGATCATCAAGCATACCTATAAATAAAACAAAGAATCATTTTGGATAAGAATCTCCGTTTGGACAAGAGCACACCCTGCTATTGTCTAAGTAGGTATACAAATAGTCACTTTCAGAATTTATCAGAATCTCAAGTAATACAAAATAATTAACAATAGGTTTAATGTCCAATTTTTTAGAAAAACATTTAGTTTTATCTCAAATTTTCTCAATTTTGGAGCATCATGCATGACATGTGTTACAAGTTAGCACACAGGTTATTACCCAAAATTTTAGTTGTTATTACTCAATCTTAGAAGTTATATACACTAGATATCATATTATGGGCATGTGAATGACATATGACTTCTTCCTTTCTCAATTTTTATTAGTTTAATATATGGTGTGGAAATGATTGTCATTATCCACATCATATACACTAGACCAAAATTATGCTAAATTTTGAACCAATTTGAGCCAATTTTGCACTAGAAATGACCTTTATTCTATTTGTAGTAGTTTTTTCACCCTTTTTCATAATCTATTAGAATTTATACATGGATTCCAAAATAATTCACTACTTTGGGAATGTAATGATGGATTCAAACACACCTTTAGTTCTTAATCACACTCTCTTATCAATGAGGATTGGGGCATGATAGTCCAATCCAAGTTGTTTAATGCAAATGAAATCTCCAAGGGTCCTATCCTCCATAGTCACCAATTTTTCACCAAGAAAAAACAATAGTTTGCATACCCAATTAGCTATATTTTTTATTGTTATTATACCTATAATTTTCTCATCTTTACTTCTTGATATTCATCTTAAGTAAGTAGTGATTTTATACATGTTTCATTAAAAGTCTGCATGAAGCAAATTTAAACATTGTGGCCTACATTCAAGACTACACTTCATAGGTAAGTTCAATTATACACTTTTCATTTACTCTAGTAATTTAAATTTATTGCATTAATAGAATAAAAGAGCTAAAAATTTAGACTTATAATTTAAAATTTAATCTAAAATAGTGCATTTGTGACCACCCTTTTTACACATTACTTGTGACTTATTAGAGGTCCTTTTAACCACTTTCATTCACTTTACACATGGATGAATCATTATTACAAGCAAACCAATGACTCTAGAATGTCCCTATTCAGCATATAAATTATTTTAGGCTCACCTAATGACTATAATTAGTACCTAGATTAGTTTTTTGTCTTCCTTGGAAAATAATTCCCTAATTGGACAACAACATACTACTCTCTTGTCCATATTCATCACTCTTTTCCTCCCACCAAATAAAGACTAATGTAAAAAAATTAAATTCCTAAAATAGTTCATCCCTCAAGTTTAACAAACCCTATTCAAAGGATTTCAAAAAATATCACTATAAATTCATTTCAAACAATTGTGCACATAAGAGGCTTCTATACTGAAAAGCACCAAAATTTTAATTGCACATTAAGAGAAAATTCCCTATTTATATGAATTATATATAACCCTATTATCCCTAAGATAAAGTTTGAATATACTTCCAAGGTCACAAGTCATGGATGAAACATTAATATACACCAATATATTACATAATCTAACATTTTACACCAATATATAACACTATAATCTAGCATTTTACACTAATATATTACACATACCACTATAGATGGGATAACTAAATGGAGTTGATCACTCTTCATAGTATTAGTATGTAGGTAGCACTCAACATGGGGGGTGTTGAGATCAAATACAAATTTAAATGCTAACATATTTTTACCCCATGATTAAATTCATATTATTATGTCATTGAGATAGGGTTTAAATTGATGAAGAAGATATATAATTATTTTAACCACAAATTATAATTTCCCACATAGTCTCTACAAACATAGATGAAGGTGAATTTTCCACATAAATTTTAGATCTCTACCACTTGTCAGACACTAACACTCCCTAGGGACAATAATGCATCACTCTCTTATCCAATTATAACGCTCCTATCCATAAACATTTCAAATTCCTATTTAAGATATACACTTAGTCAACATAGCCTCCCCATTGGTTCTAGTTCCAAAAATAGTCCACATCTTAGTTTTCCAACTAATTTTTAATGTTTCCTTTATAATTTACATATTTAGTACATTTCTAGATTTATTAATTTCTAAATCAATTTGTGTCATTTATTGCATATTTATAGAATTATACTTTTTCATGATAGGTTGTCTAATTAGGGTCTATCATTCTGATCATTCCCCAAATTTGGTAAAATAATATATCATTTTATAAGATATAATAACATTATATCATGGTAAGTTTTAATGGTTATTGTTTGTTAATTCATGAATATTTCAATTTTAGAAATTTGCATTTGGCTATTTTAGGGGTGGTGAATAATGTGGATTCACCTAAATTATATGAGTGTAAGTTATTTTTGTAGGTAGACTCACCTACTATTTAAAATAACTTTCATACATGTAAATATAGTTTTCCACTCCATCAAAAGTCAACATGAGCTTATTCACCACTATATGTAAATAGTGATCCACCCATATACTCATAATGACAACTTTAAATAGTAGGAAAGGGATGAAGTAAGTGTCTACAAGTTTTATATACAGTCATATACCCATCTGGATTCTATTCCCTATTATGATTTGTTTGTCCATTTGCCTTCTCACCTAAACACCATATGTTAACCTTTGCCAGACTTTTGAAACACATACTTAAAGATTCACCAAAAAAACCTGGATTAATTTATATATGGGCCACCCTATATTATATATACATGGTGTAGACTATATTTATACTTATATGCTTCATTAATTATATTACTTGTACATATTAGATTATAATTTACTTGTCTATTGTGTGTATCCTGTGTATTTTTTCTATAAATTTTTTGAGAATATCTATGATATGATTGTTTATTTTGTGTGAAATTTGAACATGTCCATTGTTTTTGGCCCGTGGTTTGTAAAATTTGAACATGTCCCTTATTTGTGACATTATTATTGTCTTTTGCATGTATCCCTTGGTCTTGTGTGTGTAATATTTTATTAGGTGACATTTGAGAATGCCCCTTGTTTATGGACATTAGAATTATTGTATTAAATTTCACTTATTGTGTTTGCATACTTGTTGAGCTTGTGGAGTTTGATAAGTTATAGGATCCATATCGTGCACTATTATGTATGATGCTTCTAATATAACTACTATAATGAGTTTAAATGACATATTTATCTAGATTTGACTCTTTATGCCTTGCTTACCTCATAGTTTACTTAAATGCTTTGAATGATACATATCTATTATGACGCATCAAATTTAACATATGATACAACATTAAATGATTACATCTTGATATGCATGATAAATTTAAATTTTATTTTGAGATGAATGACTTTCAAGACACATCCCTCACCTCAAAATGGGAGAATTTTAGTGGTATTTTCATACATCAGATAAGACTTTATGAAACAAAATTAGTTTTAGGTATAAAATATAGTTTTAAATAATTCAAAGTGATTGAAAATTAAATTATTTATATAGATTATGGTTGCATATGCCATGCATATCATTCACGTTATAAGAACAAATTATAGATTCACACCTTTTGAGTACATATGCATGTGCATATACCCAAAATTTTCAAATAGACTTTACAAAACCTATATTTACATACAATTAAAAAATTTAAATCTATCTCATTGGGACATGATATAGATTCATGGAATATTTTCAATTTTCTTGTTATTTATCCCTTCTCTTTTGATCATGTGTATAAGAACTAAGGATCAAAGTGATAATTGAATCTACATACAATATGTAGTGGTTTATTTAATTAAATTTAATAATGCATAATTTGGAGTTTTAGTTCCCTCTAGAATTATTGCTTGCAAATCCATGTTGATTCTAATCCATTTTTGTCTTAGGGTTACAAATCCCAATAATAAAAATTGAGGTTTCTACATCCTTAAATGGGTTATATTTTATATACATGTTCAATTCAAATTGGGACTTTATCACCCTAAATTCACCATGGTTTAACTAAGGAACCAATCTCTCCAAGTGCTTCATAGGAAGCACCAATTCTCCAATACTTTAATGAAGTATCATCTTTTATCAATTTATAAGTGCATTTAATGGTTACTTTAATTTAATAATTAAATTATATGAACACTAAATGATTAAAATATTGATTTAGATAATATAATATATATAACCTAAATTTAAAATATAGTAAATTAAAAAAATTGAAATGAGCTATAATAGTAACTTTTAATAATAAGTGTAAACCTAACTTCGATATGACTTATGTTGATTATGTAGGCAAATTAACGATGTAAAAATGGTTGGAAGGATATATGAATTATGTCATAACTAAAAATATAATAAGGATATCTAATATAACATTATTTTTCTATGGTGGAAAATGAAATACTATGGCCTTGTTTGTTGACTACAATCTGGTCTAGGCTAACTATATGAAAGATTTTCCATTTGAGTACTTGTGCCTATTTGATGTGGTTGACTAGTTACTTATTAGTGATAAATTAATGTGTGAAATTAAATTAAATAATAAACTCTATAATTTACATATAAACCAAAAATACATAAATTAAAAAAGGAAGAATTGAGTAAGAGGAATAGCTAAGCTATCCTAAAGAATCTTGCATAATTTGAGTGCTACATACATAGCCTAAAAGGGCCTTAGGGAGATGTAGTTCTCCTTCATAACGTGAGTGTGTGAATATTTATATTTTTATTATATTTATTTAACTATTAAATCAAAATTAATGTTAGATAATAAGTACCCATGATCTAAAATAAAATAGCTTCAAACTTGGCCTTGTTGGATATTATCATTGAATAAGGGGGAGATTGTTGAGAATTATCATTGACTATTGAGTTGTTGGAATAAGTTTTTTCATTGATGTTAATATAATGTCATTTATGTAAAATTTTCTTATGATGGTGCATGGTCAATTAATCCTTGAGGTATGTGTATGATTAAATCTATTTCCAACATAGTGAGTGTTGTTATTGTAAGAAAGCAATGATGCAAGAGTACTTTTTGAAGAATGTTCTTATGATATCTTGAGTGATAAAATTGATAATTAACACAAGTGAGTATATTTCAATATTAAAATTTTATATTATCTTGAAAATATTTATCTAGATCATGTGAGATGGTATGTACATGTATCATGATGAAATGAATGAGCTCTGAAGAAGTTGTATACTCTAAATATCTATGTAAGCAGCTCCAAGATGCTTTGAATGAGATACAAATATCCTTAGTAATTATTTAAAGAATACCTAATAGTTTTTTAGAATTAGATAGGTGGTTTTATTCTATGCATGATGTGTTAAGGGCCTTTCAAATTATTAGAAGGTTAGCTCCAAAGATTTGTGTCTACAACTGTGAAGTTCCTTATTCGAGCTTTGAAGATATTTAAGAAGATTTGAAGATGATATATTAAATATCTAAATAAAAATAAGTGTATGAGTTTTATTGAGAATATAATAGAGTCATTGAAACATAATAAAGTCTTAAGGTGAAGCCTACATGGTGGTTAGAAGGTCAAATTTAAGGTCTAATATGACTGGTAGGTCAAGGTCTAGAAATCAAAAGAGAGATGGTGACTAGATGAGGTATCATGATTAATTTCCATGACATGGATGAGTAGGTGATAATTGAAAGAGGTTATTCAAGTTTTTTAATTATGTTCATGAAGTTTCAAGTCATGATTTGTAAAAAAATGCTTGAAAAGTGTTTCAAGGTTTCTTGAGTGTATAGAATGAAGGGTTGTCTACTTAATAAGGTTTTTCTAGTACTCATTGGCATGTAAAACATATAAATTATAACATAATTTTTTCATGGTATATTATTAAGGCTTATATCTCAAAGATAAAAACATTTGTTTCTAGAAAGAGGAGCTAAGTTTAATGAATGATCATTAAGCCTAGAAGATGGTCTAAACTCTCATAGAACCCTAAAAATGAATTGATGTTGAAGATATTTTTATAAATATCTTAGAATAGTTTTATATGGATATACAGGTAATTTTATGTTTAATTTAACTCTCCCAAGCATCTCTAGGTGTAATTGGTTTCTCAAGTGAGTGAGCAGACCCTATAAAAAAGTACTTGCCTTTCAAAGATTTACTATAACAATTAGAGTTGACCAAGTCAAAATTGATAAGTGGAAGAAGATAAAAGTGTGAGAATTTTAGTTTTTTTCCATGAAGTTTTTTATATAAGTTACATATATTAGGTGTGCAAATTTGGTGATCCAAGCTAACTAGTTACTAACAGACCTAGTGGTGCAGACAGTAAAAAAATCAAACAGAAGTGAAAAGATGATTCTTGATGTTTTTTCATGTAAGAGTGATGCATTTAAATCCATGATGATATTTTTTGGGTCTTTAATAATATATCCATGATTTTAAAAATCTTGAAATTCAATGTAAGAGGTTGGAACATTGAAGCCAACATGGCTTGTCTAGCTAAGTAGAGTCTGTGAGAGATTAAATCAATAGATTAGTCTATAAGACCAATAATTTACATTAGATATTATGATATATTTGATGGATTTATATATAATTATGTTATTATAACATATTAATGCATTTAAATCCCTTGAATATGTTCAATCAGGGGACAAAAGTTCATGTTTCCTTGACTATGTTTTGGAGTTAGTTGGCAGTTTTGAGTGAGCATCTTGCAAAGAGGAGTTTGAACATGTAAACCATGAGTTGAAGCATAATATTAAGTTTGTGATGACCTTGAGGTAATTATATTTATAAATACATAATTTTTTTACCATGGTTATTTGTAAAAAAATTGAGTATATAAATTAGTTATTCCTAACAGAGTTTATGTATATGCACAGGCCTTTTATGGGCAGTGATTTAAGGAAGGGTTCAAGTGGCGGTTGGAAATAAAAGGTTTTGTGGACATAAATTAAAGTTTTATAAGGTATATTAGAGTGGAATATTATTTTTTCCTACCATGTGAGGTGTTTTAATATGCTTCAATAATATCAAAGGGTAATGTGTTGTTGAGAAGACCTATTAGGTCTTTATAAGCCTAAAAGAGGAGTAAGGGCTAATTGATGTATCAAAAACCTATTTTATTGATTGATTCATGATTATTTAATTTTATTTTAATATTATAATACCTATTTATGTCCAACCTAATTTATTTTAATGTGTGGCCAACTAAGAAGGATATGATTAAGTGACTTGTGTAAATGTAAGGTAGTTTAGGCCTATTTGGATGTGCTTAGAGAGAGAGAGAAGAAGAGGACAATAAAATGATATATATAATTGGTGAGTAGAATAAGGGTATTAAAAAAATCATATATATTTTATTAATATTTAACATAGGTTTTGCATATGAGGATTAAGGTTAAAAGACCTAATCAAGCTATGAAGGCTAGCTTAAAAGGGATAAAAATGAGTGAAGAGAAGAAGGATAAGATAATCATATATTGTGTGAAAAATAAGGGTTTATAAAGGTGATCTAAAAATAATTTGGTTTATTTAGTTTTGATTCATCTAGGGGGTTGGTGTCTCCTTGCAATTAGGTACTTATTAAAGCCTAGTTGAGTTGGTGATGAGCTAGTTGGGGTTGGTGCTCCATGTGAAGTGGGTGATTCACTAAGGATTTATGTTTATATTATAATATATTAGTATATTTAATTAATCAATGGGTTTTATTCCTCTTGATGTTTTCCCATGTATATGCTAGGTTCATGTGTTTCATGCTCTTATGATTTGATGTTTATGCTTGCAAAAATATACATGCTTGTTAGAATGGTTTGTGTATGGTTAAGTGGAATTGAATGAAAAGTTTTGAAGATTGATTCACCTCCTCCATATCAGTAATAATATTTCCAATAATTGGTATCAGATCATTGTCCCTTGAATCAGGTATAAAAACCTAAAGGAGATCTTAATTAGCAAAGATGACTAGTCAACAAGCACAAGGTGGTTTCTCTATCAATAAGGATCCATCATTCAATATATCTAAATACAAATTTTGGAATGTTATAATGAATACATATATGATGTCACAAGGAAATTATATTTGGTAGTTAGCTATAGATGGTTATATTACACCTTTAATTCCACCAATAGATGCAATAAGTAAGAAGACTAATGAAAATAAATCCAAGGTAATGAATGCCATTCTATATGGCCTATTAGAAGATGAAATTATAAAGATAATGCATTGTGTATCATCCAAATATATATGGAACAAATTTAAGACCAAATATAAAAGAGACGCCAAGATAAAGTTGGCCAATTTGTAGACTCATAGAAGATAGTTTGAAATCCTTAAGATGAATGAAGATGAAACCATTGCATCTTATCTGTTGAGGGTTGATGAAGTTTTCAATATCATCATAGGATTGGGAGAAGAATTAAAAGAGTCTACTATTGTCCAAAAGGTGTTGAGATAACTAAATCCTAATTTTTACTCTAAGGTGTTTGGAGTAGAAGAGATTCAAGATTTGGACAAGCTAGAGATGGGTGGAATTCATGTCATCTTGACTACCTATGAGATGAAAACAAATGAAGGAATACCTCTCAAGAAAGAAGAAACTTTAAAATTTGAAAATAAGTCAAAGGACAAGAAGGTCAAAGATGAGGTATGTTCAAATATTGATGATGATGAATTTATAGCTATGTTTTCTATAAATTTAAGGTTTGGATAAGGTAAGTACAAGGGTGAGTTACCCTTCAAATGTTTTATTTTTGGCAAGATTGGTCACTTTGCAACCTAGTGTCCTAACAAGAAAAAATCTAAACATGACGAACACTATGGAGATGACATAAAAATATATAAGTCTAAAAATAAGAGAGATTTCAAGAATAATGAAGGAGGGAAATTATAATTAAAAAATAAGAATATTTTTTATACCAAATAAGACAACTCATCTAATGGAAGTGTTTCAGACACATCTCACAGTGATGATGGTAGTAATGAATCTGAACATGATAATAGTGAAACTCTGTTCATAGGTATAAAATTATACAATGAGGGTTATTCAAATGGGAAAGGCCTTATGATTGATTTAGAATAAGATCAATTATATTATGATAGTGAAGAAGTAGAAGCTAAAGTGGATCTTGAAGCTGAGCTCATGAGAACCTTAAAATAGTTGAAGCTTGCGAAGAAGAAGAATAAGAAATTAAAGACATTAGTTCAGGACTATGAGGAGAATATTGAATTATTTGAGGAATGGCTAAGAAACACTTACAAATAATATGAAGAGATCATCTAGAAAGTAGAAACCCAGATGGAGATTGTGACAGCAAGCCTAAAGGCTAAAGAGGAAGAATGCATTAGGTATGAAACTAAAATAGAATCCCTAAAATCTAAATTGGATCAAGCATCTAGCATGGTGAAGAGATTTATGAAGTTTGACAATATCATTAAGGCTCTAGATGATATATTGAGTAGTCAAAAGTCCATAAGTGATAAGATAGGTCTTAGTTTAAAATAAGACCAACATAGAGCATCTCAAGTTAAGGAAAAGAGTTTAAAATACAAGAAGGTCAACATGAAAAGACCTATCAGATAGCCCAATGCTATAAGGTATGTTAATTATTTCAATGTTTACTATTTTGAATGTAGTTAGTTTGGTCATAAAGCAAGAGACTATAGAAAACCCTCTAAAAATGAGTATTCATGGAACTATAGAAGGAAAAGCAATTGGTTAAAAGAATATCACAATCATCATCAAGAAAATGGTATATATAAGGTGGTCTATTATAGTTGTCATAATGTAGGACATATTATAGGATTTTGTCCTAACAAAGTTAGAAGGTCATCAAGTCAAAATAGGAAATTTTAATCTCCTAAAGTACAAGAATGAAGGCAAATGAATGTATGGAAACTAAAGGCAACAAAGATAAGTCATGATCAGTCTACAAGCTCAAGTAGACTACTTGTCAAGATAGAACATGCCTTAAATGTGAAATCAAGCAAGGAATGTATGTTGTCATCTCACATTGATGGTCAAATAGTTGATGATGAGATCAAGCCTAAAGTATTAATCAATTCCATAATGATGTTGAAGAATATTTAGTCTTGTAAGTGTATGAAGATCTAGGAATCTCCTAAGTTCATATTGTTATATATTTCTATAAAAAGTAGTGGCTCTATTAATCTTCATGGATACATTATTCTATCAATAGAATCATGCACTTGTAGTCAAAGAAGGTTTCTTTTGAGAAGATTTAGGTTGATTACATTGTAAGCAAAGGGATGAATATTGATATTGTCCATTTCTGTGATGATAGATATATGATTTAAAGTGTAGAAGGAAACATGATGAGAGATATAAGGCTATTATAAGGTATTTAAAGTTAAAGTATAGATAATTGGTATATAAGAGGTAAGGTTTTGATATCTATTTATTTGAGTATTTGACCTTGATCTATGAAGACAAAGGATGAGTCCCTAATTCTATAGTTGGTGTCAAGAATGGGATAACCTTGTGTGTGTGGTTGAGATTTTGATTTTATTCATACATATAAAGGAAGGTAAGTTATTTAAGTTCTTAGTTATTTTAAAAGAAGATATTCATAATTTTAGGGGGAGCTATTCAAGTTGATTTGACTGAGCTTGATCTATGTTGAAGTGATCTTGTAATTTGAGTTCATTCTAAAAGAGATGATAGTTATATAATACCCTTGTCATTAATATCAAATGGGAAGAAATATCATGAAATATTAGAAATGGAGAAAAACTAGAAAGGAAGATATAAAAGGCAAGAACCAGGTCTAAGAGATGATTTCCATCAAGAGTGGTTGACATAATTTTCTAAGTGTGTTTTCCATTAATGACAAAGGGGGAGATTGTTGGGCATTATCATTGATTAATGGGGAGATTGTTGAGCATTGTCATTGAATGTTGAATTTTTGGAATAAGTATCATCATTGATGTCAATCTAATGTCATTGATGTTAATCTAATGTCATTGATGTCAAAGGTTCTTGTGAAGGTACATGGTCAAGTAAGCCTTGAGATATGTGTATAATGAGTTTTATTGTTAGCATAATGAGTGTTTTTATTGTAAGAAAGTAGTGATGTGAGAGTATTATTTGAATAATGTTCTTATGAAAACTTGAGTGATATCATTAATAATCAAAATGAGAGAGGACAAGTCAATATGATAAGTGTCTAGTACCTTAAAAATATTTATCTAGACCATGTGAGATGGTCTATATAGGTATCATGATGAAATGAGTGAGCTTAAAAGAAGTTGTATACTCTAAAGATCTATGTAAGTATATCTAAAGATGATATGAATGAGCTATGAAGATCCTTAGTAATGATCCAAAGAATACCTGATAGTGTTTTTATCATAAGAGGGGTGGTTTGAGTCTATGCATGAGGTGTTGACGGCCTTGAAAATGATTAGAAGGCTAGCTCTAAAGGTGTATGCAGCTATGAATATCCTTATTAGAGCTTCAAAGATATTTTAAAATATTTAAAGATGATCTATTGAAGATATAAATAAAAATGAGTGTATGAGGTTGATTGAACATGCACAAGAGGCATTGGAACATAAGAAAGTTCCAAGGTGAAGCTTATAGGGTGGTTATAAGTTTAGATTAAAGGTTTAATATGACTGGTAGGTAAAGTCTAGAAAGAAAAAGAGAGATGGTGACCAAATGAGGTATTAGGATTAGTTTTCATGACATGGGTGAGTAAGTGATCATTGGCAGAGGTGATTCAATTTTTTTAAGTATGTGTATGAACTTTCAAGTCAGGATTTGGAAGAAAAGGCTTGAAAAAGTGTTTCAAGGTTTCTTGATTGCATATAATGAAGAGTTATCTACCTTAGAAGGTTTTTATAGTGTTAATTAGAACATGTATAATTTTAATGAGAACTTAAGATATTCATGGTAGATGAGGAAGGGTTATAGCTCAAATATCCAAACATTGGTTTCTATAAAGAGGAGCTAAGTTTTATGAATGATCATTAAGACTGGAAGATGGTCTAAACCCTCATAAAACCCTAACTATGACCCAAATTTGAATATATTATTCTAAAGAGATTATAATGGTTTTATATGGATAAATAGGTAATTGGAGGTTGAATTAAACTCTCCCAATCATCTCTAGGTGTAATTGGTTTCTCAAGTGAGTGAGTGAACCCTACAATAAAGTGCTTACCTTTTAGAGATTTGATATAGTAGTTAGAGTTAACTGAGTTAAAGTTGATAAGTGGATGAATATAAAAATTTTAGACTTTTAATTATTATACATGAAGATTTTTTGATAGTTTATATATCTTAGGTGTGTAAAGTTGGTTATCCAAGTTGGCTAGTTGCTAACAAACCTAGACGTGCAGACAGTGAAAAAATCAAGCAGAAGTGAAAATATGATTCCTGATGTGTTTTCCTGTAAGATTGATGCATTGAAATGCATGATTAATTTTTTTGGTTCTTGAATAATATATCCATGATTTTCATAATATTTTAAGTCAGTTTAAGAGGTTGGAACATTAAATCCAACATGGCTTATTTGGCTGAGTAGAGTCTGTGAGAGATTAGATCAACAAATTAGTTTGTAAGACCAATATTTTTCATTATATATTATGATATTTTTGATGTAGGTTGATCTTAAGATGTTATAATATCAATTTAATGCATTTAAATTCCTTTAATATGTTCAATTAGGTGATATAATTTCATATTTCTTTGACTATGTTTTGTAGTCAATTGGTAGTTCTGAGTGAGCATTTTGTAGAGAAGAGTTTGAACATGTATACCCTAATTTGAATCATAAAAAAATGTTTTTTATGACCCTAAGGTCATGATATTGTTTTAATATTTATTTTTTTTCATGGTTGTTTGGAAAAAATTGAGTATATGCCTAAGTTGTTCTAGATAGATTTTTTGTATATGCACAGGGCTTTTATGTGCAGTGATTTGAGAAAGGGTTCAAGTAGTGGTTAGACATAAAAGGTATTTTAGACATAAATTTAAGTTTTATAATGTCTATTATATTTTAATATTATGTTTTCCTATTATTTGAGGTGTTTTAATAAGCTTAAATAAGATCAAATGGTGATGTGTTGTTAAGAAGGCCTATTATGTCTCCATAAGCCTAAAAGAGGAGTAAGGGATAATTGATGTATGATTTACCTATTGTATTGATTTATTCATGATTAAATAATTTTATTTTAATATAATATTACCTATTAATTTCATACCTAGTTTTTTTAAATGTGTGTCTGAGTAACAAGGATATGATCAAGTGACTTGTACAAAAGCAAGGCAGTTTAGGCCTATTTGGGTATGCTTAGAGAGGGAGAGTAGAAGAGGATAAGAAAATGATATAGATAATTTTTTATTATAAAAATGTAGTTTATAACATCATATATATGTCATGAATATATAACATAGGTTATTCATATGAGGATTAAGGTCATAAGACCTAATCAAGCTATGAAGAGGGCTAGTTGAGTGAAGAAGGCTAAAGGCTAGTTTGAGAGGGATAAAAGTGAGTGAAGATATGAAAGATAATATAATAATATTTTATGTGATAAATAATGTTTTATAAATTTTATAAAACAATAAAGTGTCTGAGTTGGTGCTAAGTCATCCAGGGGGTTGGTACCTCCTTGCAAGTGGGTGCTTGTTAAAGCCTAGTTGAGTTGGTGATAAGCTAGTTGGGCTTGGTGCTCCATGTGAAGTGGGTGATTCAATAAAGATTTATATTTATATTATATAAATATAGTAAATTTTATTCATAAATTTGTTTTATTTTCTTTGATTTTTTCCCAAATATGTGGTGTGTTCATGTGTTTCATGCTCTTATGATTTGATGCTTATGCTTGCTAAAATGTACATGCTTCTTAGAATGGTTCATGTATTTTTTAATGGAATTGAGTAAAAAAAATTGAATATTAACTCATCCCCCATATCATTAATATTTTTAAAAATAGGCCTATGAATATTAGAATAAATTATAACTTGAATTGTAAATATTAGTGCCATTTTGCTCAATATGTAGTAGATTTAATAAGTGGTCACTTGATATGAATGGAATGACCTTGATGTACTTATATAAAATAAAATTATAAATAATTTTAATAAAAGAGTGTGAGGGATGACATAAATCACCTCAAATTTTAAAATTAAATATTGGAGCATCAAAATCAAGGCTGTACTAGTGGACAAGTTTAGGTTGTGACCCTATTTGACCTAGTGTGATCTTATCCTAATTTGTTGGAGACTATTATAACTTGGTTGATAGGAATTTATAATAATAATAGGGATGGACTAATTATTTTTTAAATATTTTAATTCCAATTATTATAATATTTAAGGTTATATAATATATTTCAAATTAAAAAAATGGTGAAAAGGTAAAGTAAGGTAAATATGTCGAGATTAAAAATTGTCATGCACTTAATGATTAAATTTGAGTGTCTACACTCCACCCCTTTATTATAGTGATGTAATGAAGTGTAATTAATAAATTAAATGATATTTTAACCTAAGTGTATATACATAAATTTTATTTTTATACAAATCTTTATTGTGCAAAGTTCCTCAATGCAAAACCTGATATGCCACTACAAGTAGTTACTATACATATTTGGAAATTGAAAATCTATAAGTTAAAATTTTAAATTTTAAGAGTATAAGGAAATAATACACTTGAAATATTATGAAATTTAATTACTCTATAACTTAAAATTGGAGAAGTGTATTCCCACATATCAAGGCATTTGGATAAATGTTGAACCAGTGGTGAATTGAGAGTGATCAAGCCTCATTTTGAAAACTAGTGAAATACCTTGAGTTAGAAAGAATGTATGCTCCAACTCTTATATAAGTGCATAAATTAATATTATATAATAATTGAAGGGATGGGATAACCAAATGTAGATCAATATAATGCAACCATAGATGTTGAGTGCCACTAGACTCAATTATGGTTGGAGAAGGGGTGAAACCACCAAATGTAGTTTGATAAAGTAAAACCATAGATGTTGAGTGTCACTAGAATCTGATGTGGCCCAATTAAAAAATGAGATGAATCACATAATTATAGATGTCTATATATTATATTTGAAACTTTTATACCTTTTAAAATTTTAAACTTTGAAAATGTGAAATTTAAAAATTTCTATGAAGAAACATGAACATGAATGAATATCACACCCCCTATATGTATACCAAATTGATATAGAATTCCAATTGAACTTGTAACTATTTTGATTATGTCAATGCATATGCATAAATTATATGTGAATTTTTATTGAAGTCATTGAAGGAATGAGTGAACATTCATGTCATATGTGCCCATAATCTAAAAATTCTGAACCATAATGTATACTATCATAAATATAAAATTTATTTCTCACGAGGAATTAAATTCTCAAGACTAGCCCATTGTGATGCCCCATTTTTAGATGGCTTTCAAGTCACTAATATCAAAATAAAACTTGTAGAACATGTGAAATATCTAATCATGTAGTATAATATGAACATTTGAATTATATTACATCATAGTATTGAATATAGCATTGAGTTGTATATTAAACATGTGATATATATATATATAATATATATATATATATATATATATATATATATATATATATATATATATATATATATAATTGAAACACATAATTAACATGTGCACAATATGTATCTTGGAATAAGAGTAAAAGTATAAAATATGTGTGATATGAACCATGACACCAAAGTAACAAGCAATTAACATACAAGTAATGTCACAAAATTTCACACAATTTGCATAGACTTCCACATATAAGGCCCCAAAGTATATATATATATATATATATATATATATATATATATATATATATATATATATATATATATATATATATATATATATATATATATATATCATTGAAACACATAAGTAACATGTGCATAATAGATATCTTGGAATAAGATAAAAAGTATAAAATATGTGTGATATGAACCATGACACCAAAGTAACAAGAAATGAACATACAAGTAATGTCATACAATTTTCATAGAATGCCACATATAAGGCCCTAAAGGCCACATACAAGGGATATATGAATGTCTCACAAACAAGCAAGGCCAAGGGCCACACTCAAATGAAATGATGATGCCATACAAGAAATAATAGGTACATGTTTCACACACAAGATCAAGGGACACACATAATAAGTAAGTCCTAACTTATCATGTAGTAAATTAATAATTTTGAAAAGAAGCATAATGCAGATGATACTAGTCTACATCAACCATATAGATCAATGAATTATTACAAAATAACATATATATGAAATAAAATTTAAAGTAAGAGTGATTATCAACACATTTGTGTTATATATAGCTCAACATGGTAGAAGTTATGGACAAATATAATGTGTTGATGTGCTCATAGAAAATGAAGAGATGCCCCCAACTTAACAAGGCTACTGGATAAAAGGGGAAAGTTGACATCAAAAATCCATGTAAAAGTATGTCTAGTATCACACTCATAGACCTCATGAAAAATAGTGTGTTTATGAAAATTGAAACATGTTATCTACTTATCATGAAATAAATAACATGTGTAAATATGTAAATTAACAATGTAAGAAAATGATTTTGAGGTATTGATTTTGAATTTTTGAAAATATTTTGATTATTATCATTATTATTTTTGGATATTAGTAAATAAATATGTTTTAAAGAGTCTCAAAAAATTTATAATAATAAAAGATGTAATAGTTCATCCCCCAAAAAAATAATAAAAGATAAACACCCTCACGAAGCTTTCAAACTTGTACCAAAGTTTAAAAAAATATCTTGAATACAGAACATAACCTAAACATAACACATAATTCATAGAAAAAGACTAAACAAAGAGGTCCTTAGAGAGAATAATTGACCAGTCCTTTATCCATAGATTGCTTTTTGGTATTCATGGTATCTTTTCCCAAACATACTTTATCTTAAGATTTCTTAAGGCTTCCTCTTGTATGTTTTCTTGGACCCTCGATACTCTCCTCCTTGTATCTCTTCCTTGAGTTGGCCTCATTTCCTTTTATTACGTTCTTCCCACCCTTTGGTTTGGCCCATGTGAACCATCTCTTCTATTCATTTTTGATTTTGGCATACTCTAGTTTAAGAACCTCTTGTAAGGCTAGGTTGAACATGCTAATAGGGTTACTATAAACTCCACCCCCACATTTTTATCTAATTATTTTGAAGATTTATCATATCCTCTTTGATTCCTCTAGCCTCAACTTGTAGCTCCTTCCACATAATTTTTTTTGAGCTATCTTTTACTCTAGGCTAGAGATCCATACCTGAAATTCCTTCACCTTGATGTTCTTAGATAATGGTAGTTACTTAGTCTGCCCACTCCCATCAATATCATGGACTTGAACCCTATTATCGATACCTCTTACCTTGTGTTTGTCAACATACCAAGAAAGAGAATACCCTATATTATTCTAAGAGGAAGTTACATTCAAATTTATAGACTTTGGAGTATTACCAAGCTAAATCTTACTTTTTGCCTCTACATGTAATCCCCTACCCCCTTTTCTTGGCCAACTGCTTGGTCATATTATTGAGAGTGATGTCCTTCCTAATTGAATATTCCTTTGAGACCTCTAAATTATCCTTTGAAGATCTCATATGTTCCCCCTTAATAGTATTATCAATATATTTATCCATAATGATTTGGACCACTTTGATAATAAGATATATGAAATATTAATGGATAATTTACCTTGATAAATTTGATTGAAAGGCCAAAAAAAAAATTCATAGTGACCTGGGTAAATAATAAGTGAAGCTAACCAACCTCTACTCCTTGAAATTATTAAGTATCATGAAGTGATGAGAATAAATAAATCTACACTTCCCCTCTAGTGTAAAATATTTCATAATTTGTAGGTAAATCATCAACCATGAATATGGAAGATCCATCCTTAGGTAACCTTTCTTAATATTTATTGGTTTTCCATTAGACTTGAAAATACCTTTGATTATTTCACTTTTATTTTGTTTATCGTTAAAGACTTTTGTGCCTTTATAGCGAAACCCCGTGACTTTTTATATTTTTTCCTCATTAATGGAAATGGTCATCCCATGTATCCTAACTTTCCTTTCATTCTAGGCCATGACAAACTTCTTAGAGAGGATGGCATTGTGCCCCAAAATTCTTTGCATGTAATTTGTTAACTTTCCTCTCTATAGAATTTTCCATATAGATGCATTATAGTTAACCTCCACATAATAAATGGGTTCAATTCAGTATCTATCACTTCCCATGATGCCAATTCCTTCTCTCATTACCATCTTCTCATAAACCAAACTACAATATCTCCATAACCAGACCAAAAACTACCAAGCTAATGTTAAAAGAGATAACCATAAAATTAATGACACCAAAATCCTCATGATTTGAAGTGACTGTCAATGATTGGTAATTATTAAATGTGTCTTCATTTAAAAATAAACAAATGTGAACAAACATAGACATTGATTACCTCTAATTATTCAAAATCACCTCTTCCTAGGGTCTCAAGTTTGTTAATGCTTCATCTTTCAAAATGTCAATAATTTGATTAGGAAGGTCCCCAAAAATGTTCCAAATATTGAAGTATAAACTAATGAACCCTAGGTTTTTCATGGAATCAACACTTTTGTTTCTTTCCCTATAAGTGTATATGACCTCAACCCCCTTAAACTTTCTCAAGAGGATTTTAACATCATAAATCCCATTCTAGATGATCCAATTGGGCTAGGATTTACCAGTCGGGTAGTTGATAATATTCATAAAGTCACATTTGATGATGAGTTTGTCAATTTTAATTTTTATTACCAATTGAATACCTAAAAAAATCACTCTAGATTCTTCTATGTGATTAGTTTGAGTTCCCATATGCCGTGCATAAGATACCACATCAACCCTTTCTCTATCCCTAATGACACCTCCAACTTCCATTTTTCTAGGGCCTTCAAATTTATATTTGAACCACAAGTATAGAGGTTTGGACCATTTAACCTAACTTATATCCACATTATTAAGGTAATTATATTTTTAAATGGGAATGATGATCCAATTCTTGATTATGATGGAAACAAATATGGAATAAAAAGGCTTACCTTTTGAAGAAAAGGCCTTCCATTTTTCCTTGATAGCTTTCATAACCCTTGAAGTTGTGGACCTCAAAAGCTTCTCTTACCCTAAAAAATGAAATCATTACTCTCTTTTCAAATTCAACATAAAAGCGAGGAAGGGTCATATGTCATAAAAATTATAGAGTTAGCATTATTCAAGGGTGATTCCATTGTCTAATAAGATTCAACAAAGAGTTAAGTTTCACCCACCAAATGTTGAACATTTGCAGAAGGTTATATAAAATTTTAGAGGTAAAAGGGCAATATAGGAATAAATACCTAACTAATTCCTCTTTAATTTCATAAAGAACATACTTTTTAGGGATGAACATTCATCTTTTAATAAGGATTTTGATAATTAGGATCTTGTTCTGAGCTACCATCCAAAAGAAGATATTAACATGGGAATAATGTCTTTGACTCATTACTAATTAAAAAGAAAACTATTGAATTTATAAGTCACCCTTAGCTTACATAGTACTCACAAAGATCTTAGAAAAGGTTTGTGCACCTATGAAGTGTCAAGTTATTTAAAGTAATCTATGCATAGATGCATTGTATTTGTGCTTGTGCCTAAAGTAGTCAGTACATATATGTGCATCAATTAAGTGTTGATTTGATCCCACCAGGTATTATAATACACACACCACATAATAACCCTCTACCACACAAGTGTAAATGGTGCATAGGTTCAAGAACATAGATCTCTAGTCTTTAGATAGTGTAGGTAGAGGTGTGCAAGAAGTAATTTCAAATTTTAAGATGTGCACCCAGAATATTCCATCTTCATGTGCATTCTTATTCAAAATGCTATTAATGACTTCATGATGAAGTCTCATACCAAATCTAGGAGTTTTAATTTTATAATCTCATACATCATAGACTACAATCTATGTTGTGCATATACTACTTTGTAGACCAACCCAGACCCTAGGTATAAAATAAAGAATTGAGAAGATTATTTAAGGGGAAATTGGCATAAAAGGGTAAAATTTTATGCACCCTCATAGAGGAAATATACATCTATTCCCTTTACTAACTCGCATCCCACTACACAATCTAACTACATATCCCTCAATGTGTAGATGTCCCCAAAATTCACAAGGTAATGATTCTTGTGCCAAATCATAGAGTTTCAATCTTATGATCTCATACATCATAGACCATGATCCATGATGTGAAATAATGACATGGAAGTTCAAGGGAGACCTGTGAAATGATTTATACGTGGAAGTAAGATATAAAAGGTAGTTGGAAAAGTAGTTTAGTAGTTATTAATGCCTTATCAAAACAAGTGAATATAGAATAGGTTGTTAGATGTCAGACTATGAGTACATGTTTTATGCATTGATAAATACATTAGATATATAAATTAATCCTAGATTGAAGAAGATAGATCCTACTTACACTTTCAATTGGGGATAATTAGATAATCAGGGTCAATGTTTAAATGTGTTTTTAAATTATGTGATTTGGTAGTGTGTTCAAGAAAGAAAGAAATACTGCAACTAAATGGTATGTTAAAAAACCACCTAATTAGACTATGTGAGTTACTCTTAAGCATGTAAACAACTAAATTTGAAAGTGTGAAGTAATTACTAGTATATAGTTATTAATTCCCAATTTTAAACATGATATAAAGTTAGTTTAGATGATGTTGTATGCAAACATTATAGAATAGATTCGATAGGGTTGCAACTGTATTGAAAAAGTAGGAGTCATTAAGAACTAATTTAACCAGGTTGACCTAGTCTTTCAAATAGAAGTCAAACTATAGAATTAGGTTAACCAGGTTGACTTAGTTTGGTATAAGATTTTAATTTTGAAGACTACAAACTTTGAAAAACAAAACTATAAGAAAAAAATGAATTGAGAGAGAGAGAGAGAGAGAGAGAGAGAGAGAGAGAGAGAGAGAGGAGAGAGAGAGAGAGAGAGAGAGAGAGAGAGAGAGAGAGAGAGAGAGAGAGAGAGAGAGAGAGAGAGAGAGAGAGAGAGAGAGAGAGAGAGAGAGAGAGAGAGAGAGAGAGAGAGAGTAACCTTTATGGGTTGGAATATGTTGAGGGTTGTGAAATTATTATTGAATTGCCTTGAATTTTATCTTCAAGTTATGTTAACTATGTTGATTGGGTTAACCTAGTTCTATAATTCCCTATTTACTAAACCTTGTTTAAGATGATTGAGTCAACTTGGTCAACTTAGATTGTTATCTAGATGTTGAATGGAATAATAAGTTATCCTAAATGAATTTTTTTATCTAGATGTTGACTAGAAGAATAAATAAACATATTGACCTAGTTCTGCAATATCTAGTCAATATCTAGATAACTGAATTTTTTTATCTAGATGAGAACTAGGTCAATATCTAGTCAATATCTAGATAATAAACTAAGTCAACTAGGCTGACTTAGTCTTCTAGTCAACATCTAAATAAAAAACTAAGTCATGTAGGCTAACTTAGTATTCTAGTCAGAAATTAGATAACTAAGTCATGTAGGTCAACTTAGTAATCCATTTAGCTTCTAAATAACAAACTAAGTTGACCAGGTTGACTCAATCATCTTAAACAAGGTTTAGTAAATAGGGAATTGCAGAACTAGGCCAACCTAGTTGGCAGAAATTGAAAGCAAAATTTAAGGCACTTCAATAGAAATTTCACAACCCTCAACATCTTCTAACCCAAAAAGGTTCTTTTCTTTCTCTCTCTTTCAATTCAATTTTTCTTATAGTTTTGTTTTTCAATTTTTTTAGTCTTCAAAATTACAATCCTATAGTAAACTAAGTCAACCTAATTGACCTAGTTTTGTAGTCTAACTTTTATCTGAAAGACTTGGTCAACTTAATTCTTAAGGACTCTTACTTCTATAGTATAGTAGCAACCTTATCAACTCTATTCTATAATATTTGCATACAAGATCATCTGAACTAACTTTGTATCATGTTTTAAATTGGGAATTAATAACTATATACCAGTAATTACTTCACACTTATATTTTTAGTTGTTTGCATGCTTAAGAGTAACTCACATAGTCTAATTAGGTGGTTATTTAACATACCATTTAGTTGAAATTTTTTTATCTTTCTTTCACACACTACCAAATCACATAATTTCAAAACACATTTAAAAATTTGTCTACCCAAGGCCTACCTATTTAGATTTCATCACCAATGGGGAAGTCAACTTGGTTTTTAGGCCAAGTATAAACATGTGGTTAATGGTATATATTGGTAAATCACCTAACACCCTCATCTCTATAGGGTTGTGAAGTGAGGGGGTAGGCCCCAATACCAAGTCAGTACCATTGCCAACATAGATCCCTTTCATCCTAAACATCCTAAAACCATCTATAGATTACTTCCTAGTTCCCTATCTTTAGCTAACTTCCCTATCACACTTAAATTAAAAATTTATAATAATATAAAAATACTTAGGATAACCACTTAGTTAGAATTTAATTTTTAGTTGACTACTTGATCTCTAATCATTATGTGTTGTATTTCAAAAACTTGCATTGGCTAACATGGGTGCAAGGTTTTATGTTGTGTGCTCAAATATGATCATTCTCATTGATCCAATTGTTTATGTGTTTGTTTCTATTTATTTATTAAAATAAATTTTTAAAAATTCCCCCTATAATTATTACACTATCATTCTATTTGACATAATCTCTTATATACTATATTTTTCCATACCTGCAATACTAAGTCAACTTGGTCAACCTTGTACTATTTTTTGTCAGTCAAGTTGTAGTATTAAGTAGACCTAGTCGACTCTATATCCATTTTTCCAGTTAGGTTACATTACTAAGTTGACTTGGTCAACTTTGTATCCATTTTTCTAGTTAGGTTAGATTACTAAGTTGACCTAGTTGACTTTGTATCCCTTTTGCTAGTTAGGTTATAATACTAAGTCAACATGGTCAACTTTGTATCTGTATCTACCTTTTATCTAATAATACTAAGTTGACCTAGTTGACTCTGTATACCTTTCCAAATACTATTTTATGCATGGTTATTTTTGACTTTTTAACTCACCCCTTGTTATAACAAGGCCTCCCAAGGATTACATAGAGAGAATGCACCTGCAAGGCCCTATGTGTTCCAAGAAAAAAGTGTGTAGGCACTTCCTATCTATGCCTAAACCTAATATAAAGGTACATGTTTACATAATAATACAATAGTAAATTTTTATTACATAAAGACCTCAATGCATGTATTTTCATAGGATTATATGGTGCACAAGTCCAAGAGCACAAGAATTCAAGGATACATATCCCTGAGTCCTAGAATGGCTAAGTGGGAAGATAACATAGAAGCAACTATGAACTATCAAAGACACACCTAAGATATTTAATATTCATGTGTACCCTTATTTAAAGTCTTCCTCATGCCTATATAATGTAGTTTTACACCCATTCATAGTATCTTATATTTTTTCCCTTTTATTGCATAGGATGTAGTCTTCATTCTACCATTTCCACATGGTGGCTTGGTGCTCGTTCTACACAAATAAATTCTTGATTCACCCAAGGAAAGCACCAACCTTCCATGTGTCAAATTCATGTTGATCCTACATAATAATCCAAGGGAATCCTCTAAGATCCCATCAAGATAACATGTGTCCCTATTTAGCTACACTTGAGAAGCAATCAAGAAGCGCCATATGTCAAATGGTGGCCAAATATGAACAAGGTCATTAGAGGCAGTTGAGAGGAGATCAAGGGGTTGGCAATATGAATTAAATGTATAATCAACTACTAGACATTAGGATCTGGGTACATACTACCTTTTAGCCTTGTCAGAGAAATTTTCCATGCCCCACACATGTGTATTCATGGAAATTCCCTACCATAATCTCTAGATCCTGATCACTAGATAAGTTTACAAAATTAGAAACATAACCCCACATAGAAATTAAAGCTACAACTATTGCCCCAATTTTCACATAAATTTTAAAATAGGATTAATCTTGGTTCTTCACTTGTAAAATGATCAACATAATTTTAGTATCCCCATGCTATTGAAATTTGCCTTTTATGAGCACTTGTATTAGCTAAGTCTTACATATTAATGAGAATTAAGTTCAACTCTTTCTATTATTCTAATGGTCTATGTGATATTTTTTGTTTGTTGATTTTTTTTTATGATTAATGTTTGCTCCTCTCATTGTCGTTCATTCCTAGCACCTCCTCATTAAACTCAGAACTCACCTGAAGGTCATATCCTATGCACACTAGGGTCTGCATAAGCTTTATCTATGAATAACCCTTGTCCCTCTCAATACTATATTGTGTTCACATGACTCTATACGAATCACTCATGCATTTGGAGTATCCTTGGTAGAATCTATGTGGAAATGTCTTGTGCTCAAGAGTGTGTAGTGTGCTTATGGTGGTAGGACTACTTGCTCTATTTTGGACATATCACATATTTTATATTTTAGAATTCCTTACCTTCTTCCTCCCCTTTTCCTCAAATATTTTAGGTTTATATTAGTTTTAGTTTACCTTTCTACTCTTTAGGCCTACATGTTGGTCTTAAACTAGGTGAACTTAGAATAGAAAGAATCTAGCCTACTCTAGAGGCTCATCCCAAGGAGTGTAAAGGTCCCATGCCTTAGAGATGTTACCATTATTGTGATGAGATAACTAATGCTCATGTGCATAATTAATTGATAATAATTTAACACCCCACTGCAAATCACTCCCATGCCATAGAGCATTCTGCAGGTGCTTGTTTTGAATGACAACAATTTCTAACACACTCAGTGGGATAAAGTTTGAAGAAATAGCTAAGTAATTGGTGATACCCTTAGTTATCAAGTGTTGAAGACACTCCATAGAGCACTTGACAACTTCAAATGTCTAATTTACTATTTTAAGCAGTCTGAGCACTTAATATTATGTATTTCCATCCCCCATTCCATAAAAATACTATAGTCATGCCTTTTCATTTCTCATATCAAGCTCATGTGAGCTCTTGTATCCTTTCCCTAGTTCAATGCTTATGTAAACCTCCTTATGATTTTAATCATCCTTGCATAAGGTATGTTTCTCCTAATCAACATTACTACCCTCCTAATCCACCTCAAAAGACCATTAATGATATACATCTTGATTTCTAAAAATAGGTGAGGGAGATCAAAAGAGAGTAGGAGTATGGTAAAATATAAGGAGAGATTTTTCATCAATATTACACTCATTAAGAGGTGATGAAGTAATGTATATAGGAAGAAAAGTGATTGGATAAGTATATTAGATCCAAAGAAGAGTAGATGCATCAATTGTTTGTGTAGATGCAAAAAATTGAAATGCAATCAGACACCACCACTCATTCATTTGCCCACTTCAATCAAGCTCCCCTTGTGCCTACAATCCAACCTATGGGAAATAAATATTTTTCACCTAAATTCCTTTTCTTTAGGTAGGATAGTTCTAGTGTTCCTTCAAGTAAATTCCTTACTTCCAAAGTACCAAGCTTTAGAAAGCCTATGCTTGTGTCAGCTCAAGAACCCATCCTTCTTTAAGATCCTTAAGCATAGTCATGGTAGCCTTCTTATACCATGCATCCTAACTTCATAATTACTAACCTTGTAAATTCCCCTTCCTCTTTTCCAATTGAATCCTCTTTACCTCCCACCATTTCCCTTTTTAAAGGACTAGATGTATAAAAGGCAAACATAGTCCATTTAGATGAGGGGGATACATCGAGTGAATATGATGAGATCATCATTGGTAGTCCTGTCTAAACCACCATTCCAATAAAATAAACCCCATAGCAATAATATAGATACAATATAATATCACAATAGGTTGAAGATCTAATGAACAAAGTAGTGGTAGAAGGGGATGACCTTAATGAGGAAGAGTTGACTTGTGCCACTCTAGAGTGCATTCAAAGGCCTGGGTCTAACCTCTCTTGGGTGAATGAGCTACCATTTGGTGATATATAAAAAGACCTTAAAGAAAAGGCTAACCTTCAAGAGGAGTGTGAGCTTAAAGAGAGTGATTGTGATCACCCCAAAGTTGGCCTATAGGCACAATCATAGATGAAAGAAGAAAATTATTTTTGGGATGAGTTGGAGGAATTCTACACAAGCCTAGAAGATAATATGGCATCCTATTAGGATCATACCTATGACCATCTCTACATCAATGACCATGTTAAATCACATATTGTGAAAATGCAAGACATGTACATAGGATAAATTACAACTTTGCAAATGGTGGAAACCCATAGGAAACAAGGTGTACACCTAGGTTCAGATGAGGCACCACAAAACTCATTCAAGTTAAAGGAGTAATGTTGGATGATCAAGCCCAAGGTGCCACATTAAAACATAGAAGCTATGATGATGAGCATTATCAATCCTTGTGCACCCATGCATGTCATAGAATGGTTTCTAAGAGGCATGTTGGACTTAAAGTAGTAGTTATGAGAATCATGATGGCAACCCATTGGATTCATGGGATTACCAAGCACTAACCATAGGCCTCCCATTCTTTAGAGGTATTGGTTTGAGTAAAGAGGATAGATAGGCATTCAAAGATACAAGAAGGATTGGTTCAACTTTAAATAAATCAACCATCTTGGAGGAAAGATTCTATGCAACATGATAGAATAATTCATCAAAAGGGAGCTTGGTTAAAAAAACTCCCTTGAGTGCTCTTTTTAAGTAATCAAATCACACCTCCTTCATGGTAAATATATGCCAGCTCACCTCCCACCATCACATGTCAATAATAGGGACGTGCACAATGTGATGGACCTAAGAGGTTTATGTTTTGATCTAGAAGGATGAAGACCCATGTTTATAGTTTGTATATAGTAGATTAGATTAGCTTAGATTACATTTAACTAAGTGCCTATGTTCACGTATAGTCTTATTTTTGTTTTGTTTTCTTCTAAATTCATTTTTCAAATCTATTATTAGTCCTTTATCTTTTTCTTTTTTGAGGATAAAACTTATTTTAGTTCATTCAAGTAGAGGCCAATAAGGTTACAAGTTTAATGACTATGTGCCCAATGGATCACTCAAAGGATATGATATTCCTACTTAGTAGGCAAACAACTTATAGAAGTTACCAAAAGTGTCAAATTTCTAAGTTACACCCTAGTCAGTGCAAGGCCTCCCAAGGCTTACACAAAGAGAATGCACCTATAAGGCCCCAAGCACTCTAAGTAGAAAGTGTGAAAGTGCTTCTCATCTATGCCCAAACCCAACATAAAGGTATAGGTGTATGAAATAGTGTAGTAATAAATCATGCTTGCATAAATATCTCAATGCATGTCTTCACTTAATATTCTATGGTGCACAAGTCTAAGAGCACATGAATTCAAGGATATAGATACCCAAGTCCTGAAATGGATAAGTGAGAAGATAGTTTGAAAGTAGCTATGAACCATTAAAGGCATGCCTAAGATCTTCAATATTCATACATACCATTCATTAAAGTCTTCCTCATGCCTATATAATGTAGTTATATTCCCATGCACAATATCCTACATGTGTACCCTTATATTATGCAAGATACAACCCTCCTTCCACCATTACCACGTGATGGCCCAATGCTCATTCTACACAAATAAATTATTGGTTCACTCAAGACAAGTTTTATCCTTCCACATGTCAAATCCATGCTACTCCTACATATTAATCTAAGGGACTACTCTAAGATCCTATCAAGACAACACATGTCCCTATTTAGCTATGCCCGATAAGCAATCAAGAAGTTCCACATGCCAAGTGGTATCCATATATGAATAAGGTCATTAGAGTTATTTGAGAGGATATCAAGGGGTCATCAAGATGAATTAAATTTAGAAGTGGCTATCAAACATCAAGACTTGGGTACATTCCACCCTTTGGCCCTATCATATAAATATTTCATTCCCCACACACATGTATCTATGGTAAGTCCCTAATCTCTAGATTGTGATCATTGGAAAATTTTATAAAATTATTAGCACAACACCACATACAAATTAAAGTTGCATCTAATTACCCAAGTGGCACATTAATTATAAAATAGTCTTGTTCTCTATAAAATCATGGTTATTCACTTGTAAAATGGTTGACACATTTTTAGTAGCCCCACATTTCTAAAATTTTCCCTCCATGAGCACTTGTATTAGCTAAGTCTTGCATATTAATGAGAATTAAGTTCACCTCTTTTTTTTCTTCTAATTATCTATGTGCTATTTTACATTTTTTGATCTTTGTCTATGAGTAATGTTTGCTCTTATAATTGGCATTCATTCCCAACACCTCCTCATTAAACTCAAAAATCACCTATAGGTCATATCCTATGCAGAACAAGGTCTATGTAAGCTTTATCTATGGATAATATTCATCCCTCTCAATACTTCAATATGTTTCCATGCCTCTATATGAATCACGTATGCATTCAGAGTATCTTTTGTAGAATCTATGTGGAAATGTTTTATTCTTAAAAGTGTGTATTGTGATTATAGTATTAGGAGCACTCACTCTATTTGGTTGTATCACCTCTTTTGTGTTTCATCATTTTTTACCTTTTCCCTCCCCTTTTCCTCAAATATTTTAGGTTTATATTAACATTAGTCTACTTTTATTCTCTTTAGGCCTGCGCATCGGTCTTAAACCAAGTGTACTTAGAATAAAAGGAATCCAGCATACTCTTGAGGCTCATCCCAATGAGCACAAGGGTCCCATGCCTTGCAAATGTTCCCATATTTATGATGAGACAACTGATTCTCACAAATGAATTTGAGCAATAATACATCAATGCCCCACTACAAAGCACTCTTGCATCATAGAGTATTCTATGGGTGAACATTTCAAATGATAATAGTTAACTAGTCTTATTTCATAATGATGTCATCTTTTCAGTCTTTGCTTAGACATGAACATTTTACAATCAAGGATTTAAATCAAAACCTCATTTATTTTTTTAATTTATAAGAAACAATTCACTTTCTTCTTTCATATTTTCCTAATCCAAAACCAATCACTACATAATGTAATGCAATTGAGGTCCTCCATCCTTGTCCTCATCCCAATACCAATGTTGGGAATTCTCCACCCAATACCCTTCCTCCCACCAACACTAATAATCCCCCTCTTACAACATTAATACCCCACCTTTAAATACTAATGCAAAAATAAACACAACTCAAATTCTCTCTCAAATAGTTCAATAAATGAACATCATACAAACAACTAATCATTCCTAAATAATGCAAATGTAATAACATTTATTACACATGACTAGTCAACCACCTCTAGTCATCATGTCTCAACCAAATCAATATTTTATCCCTCCTCCTCTTAGAGATGCCAATGGGAATATCATCCCTCAACCTCTAATGAATAGCAAAATTCTTAAACATCTTCAAAATGAACCTTTAGCCCCATTCATTACATCCATATATATTGGAAACATTTCTCCAACTATCACATATGATGGGACTAAGAACCCTACTATCATTATTAAGTATTTTGGTAATATTTATAAGGAATGGGTCTAGACTAAAACCTTTGATACCACCAAGCTCTTATCAAAACCTTTGTTTTTTATGCACTTTAATGTTACAACTAACTTCCTAGATATTCCATATCACAACTAGAGGATTTAGTCAATACTCTATTGAATGAATTCTAACATGATGACCTTCCTAAAACTTACCTTAGGCATTTCATCAAAGACAAATAACTTCCTAATGAATTTGTTCACACTTTAATCAAATGATGGAAGTATATATCTCACAAAGTGGACCCTAACATGAATGATGATACTCTTTTAAAAATATTTTTAACTACTCTTAATTCTCCCCATTAATACAAAGTTTGAATCTTTTCCCTTAAAAATTTAGAAGAATCCTTAGACCAAGAAAAAATGCAATACTTTTTTATGACTCAATTTGAAACACCTCAAAAAACTACTTAAGAAAATTTTAAATCATTTTCTCATAATATTGATTCATCCAAGCCTCCCCAACCTCAAAATGGAGCATCTAATTCAACCAATTTTAACCCAACCCACCCTCCCTTGAGTCAAGAATAACTTAAGAAGAAATTACCATCCTCTAAACCCTTGAGCTTTGATCCTTCCAAACCTCTTCCAAAATGGTACAATCCTAATAGTTTTTATTGGTGGCATGTTACTCTAGGTCATTCTCATGAGTGTTGTCATGATCTTCACTAATTTCTTCTTTCTTCCTTATTTGGTCCATCTTTCAATCTTGATACTCTCACAAAACAATGCTATCAAGGCTATCTTCATGCTTCTCAAAATTAATATAATGAACCACAATCACATCAACATAACCTACCTAATGATAAAAAAATATTCCCATATCTACATCTCATCAACTAATGTTTTTCAAACCATAATTTATCCTTCTTCCTACACCAATAATGAAAGGATAGCTAACATGAACAAATTTAAACATATCATTACATACATTAAACCTAAACCTCTTAGGTCACATGAGCTCAAGGAGTACCTATTTAAAATGTCTAATCCAAAGTATATCATACATGGTCCTCCTTTACCTCCTTTATCTCTTCATACATATCTTATACATCCTATGTCAATATCAACATCCTTAAAATCTAAAAAACCAACACATCTATCTATCTCCAAATGCACCTAACAACCCAATGTAAATCATTTTAAAGGTTCAATTTTATCTCACTCCACATCACATATTGGGGCATATTGTAATTCCCATACACATGTCCCTTCATACCTTGGGGCACCTTGCAATGCCCACCCCTACATCCACTTTCACATTGGCGAATCTTATGATGACCATTCATATTCTAAAATGAATAATAACAACCAAATTTAACTTCAAGAAAGATTTCAAGATTTATAGACTTGTATTTCACATGCTCATATTTAATATATATGTTAGCATAGGTCATACTTGTAATTATTTATCTCATGTTTCTTTGTTTTTATGTACTTTACTTATTTTAGTCACACTTTACTAGCATCATTATCACCTTTAGGTTATTTGGTTTTTTAGACATTACATTTGGAATTTGTTTTCATTTTGGATCTTATATATCTCTTTCATTTTTATCTTTTTATTTCATTATTTGCCTTAGTATCTTTATGATCATTTTTCCCTATTATTTAACATTCACCTCATTGGTGTTCACCTTGTGAGTTGTAGCATAATACCATTGATAAGACTACACCTTCCTCATAAATTACTATATTAAAACATATTTAAATCACTTTTTGAGATGACTACTATTTTCATTGGTGTGTATGTTAGATCTATTGTAATTTAGTATGGATTATCTTAGTGACATGACTATTATAGAAAATCCCCATCCCTTTCATAGCACTATTTTACCTCCTTATGATCATCTATGATCATATTCATAATTTTATCACTTATTACATAAATGGATCTCTCATGATCCCCATATTTCCCATATTTCCTTTCATTTGAGGCTCACATCGATCAATTTTTTCATATTTACTTGTGGGTAAGTCTAGGAGTCTTTAGACAACTTGGTCTTTAGGTCATTTTATCTAGTTACCAAGTAAGCTCTCTTGTGTTTTTTACCTATTTCACTCATGTTTGGTTCTCTGAATCCATATAGAGGATGAGGAATAGAAAAATCCAAAACAAGTTAAAAGGCAAATCATAAAATACAAATGAAAAGTAATGATTCAAAGGCAAAAATAATCTTAAAAGTCAGATCACACTAAAAGACATGATCTATATCAGGCACATCTCCTATCTTAGTCAAAGCTCACACTCCATATTTTACCTCATGATAGAGCCAAGGTCCATTGGGGTGTTGTAGGCCAGCAGAATATGATAGGAGGTCTCATTGTATCATATAACATCTAGTGCAATATAATTTCTCATGTAATTAACTAATATTTGTAGTAGATTGATGGCTTTATAAGGGTTCTTGAGGAATGGGAAACACATTGTGGGAAGGTAGATACATTTTAATTTTCATGCATATATCCTTTATGGGGTGATATATGTATAACACATGTTATCCCAAACTTTGTGTTCATTAGTCAAAGTGTCTGAAGTCCTTGGTGTTGATAGTTCTTAGCTTTTCTCACTTGTCTAATATGTTTCATTCTTGATAAGGATGTTCATAGCACTCATGTGGCACCTCACATTCCTTATTTTCCTTATATTTCCCTTGTTGGATATTGCTTTTAGCTAGTCACATCTACCTTATTATGCCTCTTGGTTTATAGTTTGTGAGCTGCATTGTAAGACCATGGATAAGACTAGGTCTTCCTCATAAACACCCATATATAATTTGATTACCACACCATCTCATTATAATACTAGTCATGTCATTAGGTGGTTGTGTTTTCTTACATTGTATCTCAGAAAATAAGCACTAAGTTTGAGTTTTCATCCTTTAGATCTTTTCATTTTCATTTATCCATTATGTTCTTTTTTTATTTTTATGGACTTTACTTATCTTACATATGACATTTTCCATTCTTACATGTTTCTCTTTATGTATGACTTCTTCATGTTTATCTTACATCTTCACTTACATTTTATTTTTAGTGATTCATGTTTTTCTTTATATTTGATTTGACATGCTTATCTTACATGGGGTTAATTATCACTTACATATCTTCGTTAAAGTTTTCTTGCATTGATATTTCATTTGTCATTCATGTTTTACATACTTCCCAATGTGATTTAGTATGTTTTACATTATTTTTTACCATTTATGTTTTACATGCTTTCTAATGTGATTTAGTGTGTTCTACAATCATTTGTCCTTTATTTTCCATCATTTTTTCAATCATTTACATTCAATATTCTATCCTTGCCTTAACAATCCTAATTTTCCAATTTTTGTAAGTCCCTTATTACTACTTTAACCATCCTACATACTCACACATTGCTTGTATTGTTAGTTTTATATCCTTAGGGTTTCTCATATGCAAGTACTACACCCTCCAAGATCAATAATAGGATGTTTTCAAGAAATCATTTAGTAGAAAGGTAAGTTAAGGTATGTATATGGTTTTTTTAGTTACTCTCATTTAATTTTATTATTATGTTTTGTATGTCATTTTTAGTTATCTTGGTTTTGTGTGTTTCTATGTTCTTTCTCGAAGCACCATCCCCTATTATACTCACATGACATGTGATGATATTCAAGTGGGGCATATTTATAAATATAAAATTTTCAAACTTTACCACTTAAAAACACTTTCTATCTTGTAGGAACCCATTGAGTCTCAATATCTTTGAGTTCATGCCCTAAGGGGTGAACTAGGAAAGGGGTGGGTAGAGCATTAGTGTTTCATAAGATTCTTATCTCTTTTCCACTTGATATCTACACACTTATCTCCTAAAAATAATTCCCCTAAGCCTTTCCTCCTATTTTTCACCCTCCTCTAGTCATTTACCATCTTCATTATCCCTTTCCCTAACCTAAAACCATTTTTGGTAGTTTACAGGACTATGTCAGCTAGGTCGACTTAGTATTGTTATTTAGAATGTTTATTAAGAATTAAGTAATCCATGACTGACATAGTTCATTATCTAGTTATGTTTTTGTCAAATTTAATACTAGGTCAATCAGGTCGACCTTATTAGCCAACATTTTTGGAAGGATTTAAGGTTAGATCCACCTATATAAACATATTAAATTTCCATCATTTGTCATAAAGAGAAGAAGTAAGATATGTTGTGCATCTGTTTATCCACCATTCTACTTGAGGAGCAAGCTTAGGGTTTCATACTTTTTTTGGAGATACAGATCTTTTCTTATGGATAAGTCTTTTAGATGCATTAATAAGTTGTATAACCTAGAGATAATTTATCCTTTTCATCCTTACATATCACAACAACCTCTTGGAAAGCACCTTGGACAAGGGAAAGATTAAAACTCAGTGGGTTCATATTTAAAGATAAGTATTCATAGCTTTGTTCCTCTTTTGTAAGAGTAGATAGATATGTATTTGCACTTCTATTCCATGTATTAGGATTCCATACACATTGATGTGATTTTATGTCATCTATGCATATTTCCTTTTAGTGTTTATTACCCCCACTTTATGTCACAAGATTTAGTGAGCACTAGATTAGATTTTTTTGCTTTACTTATTATTAGTATAGTGAATATGAAAACATAGGACCTAGTTAGGGTTATTACATAGTTTTTCTTTATTGGAGGCTTTGTAACCCTCCCTAATGATATTATTATGGTAATAAATACCCTAATGATGTCTAATGGATCTATATTGGTCATATTCTCAATTATCTAATATATCCCCAATCATAAGTGTAAGTAGGATCTATCTTCTCTGATAAAGGATTAATTTATAGATATAATTTATTTATAATTGTATACACATGCCAACTCATAAATTTTCCATGGAATATTCCACTCTCAGACACACACATGGATCCATAGGAATCCTTACACCAATTCCAAGATCTGAATCACTAGGCATAATTTAAGAAGCATGGGCATGACACTACAATCGAATTAAAATCTATATCTATCACCCTAAGTAGCACATTAATTGTAAAAAGGATTGGTCCCTTATAAAATCCTTATTATTTATTGTAAAATGGGTTAACACATTTTTGGTAACCTCATGCTACCAAAATTTTCCCTCCAAGAGCACTTCTATTGGTTGAATCTTGCATGTTAATGAGAATTAATTTCACCTCCCTCTATTCTTCTTACAATCTACATTTTATTTTTTTTATTGATATTTTTATGTGGGTAATGTTCACCCCTCTCATTTATATCCATTCTTTGTACCTCTATGTGTAATTCAAAACTCACTTGCAGGTCATATCTTATGCACATTTGGGTTTATGTAGACATTATTTTTTAATCTTTTATCATCCCTCTTAGAGTTACATTATGTTTTTATGCCTCTATGTGAAATAATTATGCGTTTATAGTGTCTTTGGTGTATTTTAACTGATAATGTCTTATTCTCAAATGTTTATAGTGTGTTCATAGAATTAGGAGTACTCTCTTTATTGTCGATGTACTGCATTTTTATTTTCTAGCACTCTCTTACCTTCTCCCTCCCTTTTCCCTAAAAAAACCTTAGGTTTAAATTAGTGGTATATTTACCTTTATTCTATTTATGTCTACACATTAGTCATAAACTAGGTGTACTTAGAATATAAGGAATCTAGCCAAATCTAGAGGCTCATCCTAAGGAGAACAAGGGTTTTACTCCTTAGGGATGTTCCCATAATTGTGATGAGATAACTGATACTCTAATTATATATGTGAGTGATAACACATCCATGCCCATAAATAAACACTTTATTCCCTATGCAAGACATTCATGCTTTGTACCCCCATCAAAAAACCTCCTTTACCATAGGCCATCCATGAGTGCACATTTTGAATGAAAATAGTTTCTATCACACTCGATGGGACCAATTTGAAGAAAGAGATAAGGAATTAGTTATACCCTTAGCTAACAAGTGTTTAAGACATTCTTTAGAGCACCTAAAAACCCCAAATATCTAATCTATTAGATTAATTAGTCTAAGTGCTTAAAGATGTCTTTTCATCCCCCATTCCATGAAAATGCTACTATTATGCCTTCCCATTCCTCAAATAAATCTCATGAGAATGCCTAAAATTTCCCTTAGTTTTGCCTAAAGCAACAGGGTATTACCCTTATCATAAAGTTTACCCCCCTTTCACCCTGGTTCAGCCTTCTTGGTAACCTATTCATGCTTATAAAAATCCTCAATAAGGCTACCTTGATCCCAATCTACATTTCTACCCTCCTTATTAGTCCCAAAAGATCATTAGTGATATATTTTTGGATTTATAAAGATAGTTGGGGGAGATTGAAAGAGAGTAGGGGTATAGTAGGTAGCATTAAGAACTTGTGCATCCAGCTTACATTCAATAACAAGAGATGATAGAGCAATACAGATATGAAAAATAATGCTTAGTCAGGTAGATCATAACTAAAGAAGAGTAGGTGCATCAATTACTTGCATAGATGCAAGCGATTGAATCATATCCAACCACCTCCATTTTTTCATTTCCTATCTTTAATTAGGATCCCCCTATACTTGTAGCCCATATTATGAGGTAGGAAACTTCTATGCCAAAAGTCCCTAACTTTTGGAAAGGAAAAAACCTTACACTTTCAAACAGTCCCCCTAAATTCAAAGTACCAAGCTTTATAGGTCCCCCTCCTTTACAAGAGCCTACATTTGTGCCAACTCAAGAACACATCCTTCCCTAAGAGCCTCAAACATAGTCATGGTATCCTTATAAGACCCAACACTCTAAATTTAGGAGGTTTGCCTTGTCTAATACCACTCCTACTATTCCACTCGAGACATATTTCCTTCTCACAATATCCCTTTATAAATTATGTCCAATCATGTGGAAAACAAACAAAGACTACACAAATGAAGAAGAGAGTGATTCAAGTGATAATGAGGAATATATAATAATTAGTATCCCCCCTTTTACCACTAAGATAAAAGTATTAGACTTGTTAATGGAAGAAAATAAGTATAATCAATTATATCTAAATACCAATGAGTAGATGGCCAAAGACAAATAGGAAGAATATGATTACAATGAGGAAAGGCTAATTCACACCATTCCAAAATGCACCCAGGAGTCTGAGCTAAATCTTCCTTAGGTTAATGGTTTTCTACTCTATATGATGGAGGTAGACCTCAAGGGTGAACAAAGCCATCAAAGTAAATGTGTGCTTCAAGAGGAACACCCCAATTAGATTGAAAGAAATGCATAGGCACCAACAAGTGATGAGGAGATTTAAGATTTTTTCAAAATCCCATGTGTAGGATATTGTCCTATATAAGTAGATTGTGATTTGGCAATGGTTGAGGAATGTGCCTTTATTAGATAGTTTAGGGGCAAGAGGGAGGTATCCTATTAAATCAACCTCTCAAGGGTTGGGTACTAATCTATTTTACATATTCAATGATGGTTATTGACTCTTCAATGACCTTCCATAGACTTGTTCACCCCTTGAAGACATCACATGCTTGTTTTGGTTTTAGCCTCCTAATGAGCATTATAAAGATGAGGGGGAGGTTGAACTAATAAGCTAAATCTATGTTTATTGACTCGAACACCTTATAGGGGAGTTTTTAGAAGATATAATGGGATCATAAGGGTATCCTACCAAGTTTATGAGCCTCTCAAGAATCAAAATAACATCCTTTGAGCTTTCAAATGATAAATACAAGATAAGAATGTTGCTAGTTGTAACAAGGTTTATGAAGGATAAACTCAACTTCTGGGACCTTTTCCATCCTAGTGAAAAACTTGTATATGACTAGATGGATTTATTATCATAAAGGGGCCTATGCCAACTAGATTCCTCACATGAGTCTCAAAATTAGCTAAAGTTCACCTCCTTCATAGTATAATAGCACCAATCATCCTTCATTTATTTCATGTCAACATGCTCGTACATAGTGGAAGAGACGTAAGAGGATTTTTGTTTGACCAAGATGGTCTAAGACCCATATTCCTACTCTATATATATTAAACTAGATTAGATGTTTTTCATTTCCCTAATTTCCTTGCATACCTTATTTTAGGATAGTTTTATTTCCTCTAAGTGCTTGTACATAATTTTTCTCTTAGATTAGATATCTTTCCTCTAAGTACCTTTGGAATAGTTCTTTTATTTTGCTAGGAGTCTCTTAATTCATTTGAAATCCATGGATACATAACTAGTGTGCTTATAAATGAAAGGAATAAAAGATTACAAGATTTTATGCCCAACATATTGCTTCAAATAATTTTAGATTCCCTCTTAGTAGGCAAATGACCTACATAGGTTTCTATAAGTGTTAATTTTATAAGTCACCCTCAGCTCGTGTAGAGCTCACAAAGATATTATGAAAGGTTTATGCACCTGCTAAGTGTTAATTTATTTAAATTAATCTATGTACATATGTCTCTCATTCATACCTATGCCTAAAGTATTAAATGTATATTTGTGCATCAAATAAGTGTTGATTTATGTCCACTAAGCATTCTTCATGCACACCCCATGAAGTAACCCTCCTTCGTATAAGTGAAAATGGTGCACAAGTTTAGGTACATAGAGCTCCAGTCTTTAGATAGTGCAGGTAGAGGTGTGCAAGATGTATGTTAAAATTATAATAAGTTCACCTAATATCTTCCATATTTATGTGAATTCATATTCAAAATGGTCCCTATGCCTTCATGATTAAGTCTCGTATGAAATCATAGATTTTTTATTCTATGATCTCATTGATCATAGATTGAAATTTATGTTGCACAAATACTACTTTACAGACTAATGCAGACCCTAAGTATAATTCAAATACTTGATAAGACTATTCAAGGGGGACTTGGTGCAAAAGGGTAAAATTTCATGCACCTTCATAGAGGACTTCTACATCTATGCCCTTCACTAACTCATAGCCCATAATGTAGTCCAACTAAGTATCCCTTAGTGTATAGATGTCCCTAAAAGGAAAAAGGTAATGATTCACATACCAAATTGTAGAGTTTCACTTCTATGATCTCATAAATCATATATTGTGATCAACACTATGTATTACTAACATAGAAATTCAAAAGAGACCCATGCAATGACTGATAGGTGGTATCAATCTATAAAGAGGTAGTTAGAAAAGTAGTTTAGCAACATTCGAGGCTTTGTTAGAACAAGTAAATGTATAAGTGGCTATCAAATGTTGAAATATGATTACACACTACCTCCTTGACTTTTACATGGAATATTCTATTTTTAGACACACACATGGATCCAAAATAATCTTACCACCAACTACCAGATCCAAATCACTACGTAGAATTCAAGAAGCATGGGTAAGATGTTGTAATAGAATTAAAAGTTGCATCTACTACACCAAGTGACACATTAATTTTAAAAATTCTTGATCCCTTATAAAATCCTTGTTCTTCATTATAAAATGGATTGACACATTTTTAGAAACATCATGCTGCCAAAATTTTCCCTTCAAGAGCACTTATGTTGGTTGAATATTACATGTTAATGAGAATTAAGTTCACATCCCTCTATTTTTATTACACTTTATGTTTTATGATATTTTTCTATGGGTAATGTTCACCCCTCTCATTGATGTCCATTCCTTGCACCTTTGTGTGGAACTCAGAACTTACTTGTAGGTCATATGCTATGTGAATTTAGGTCTATGTAGACATTATTTGTGAATCATTTGTCATCCCTCTCAGTTTTTCACTGTGTTATCGTACCTCTATGAAAAATACTTTTGCAATTATAGTGTCCTTGGTGGAGTCTATTTGATAATGTATTGTTCTCAAATATTTGTAGTGTTTTTATGGTAGTAAGAGTTCTCGCTCTATTTTTAGTGTATCACCTTTTTATTTTCCATCACTCTCTTACCTTCACCCTCCCTTTTCCATAAAAAACCCTTAGGTTTAAATTAGTGGTAGATTTACATTTATGCTTTTTAGGTCTGTATACTAGTCTTAAACTAGGTGCACTTGGAATAAAAGTAATATTGCATACTCTAGAGGTTCTTCCCAATGAGCACAAGGGTCTTACACCTTGGGCACATTCTAATAATTATAATAAGATAACTAATTCTTCATGTACATAGGTGAAAAATAACACTTCCACACATAGTAACAAACACTTTACAACCTATACAAGTAATTTACACTCTATGCCCCTACCACAAAACCTCTTACATCATAAGCCATACATGAGTGGATGTTTTTAATTACAACAAAAACCTTCTCTCCTTGGGCCCAAGTCCACCATATAACTTGATTTGATCGAATACTCTCCACTATCTTCCATAATCTAGATTAGCTTATCTTCCTTTGGGAAGATATTAATGTGAGTTTGATGTAGTTTCAGGTTTAGATCTCTCAAGGATTGATAATTGGCCTTACTCATCGTATCTAAATGTAATTATTTCTAGACCAACCATTCTACAATGGTAACCATTAATCTTTGAATTTGGTATTGAAATACTCCTCAAATGTTTGACCCACCTCATTATACAAATATTTATAATTAATGGGATATTCATACAGCCAAGGACCATCTAAAAATACACCTTTATCCCATTCACAATACTCCACTTATTTCCTTTCCTTATCAAAAACCTACTCTTAGATAAAGTTTTCCAAAAGGTAGATCTATTGATGGGGCCCTTTTCTAATAGTAGGATATCTTCTTACCTTCCTTATATATATTTGGATCTAACTATGTTGGTCCATAAACAATCTTCATTCATCATCTTCTACCCTAATTTGGCATATAGAGCATAATTTATCCTTTTTATTCTATTGAGAACAAGGCCTCCCTTTCCCTTTGACATGTAATTTTTTCCCAAACCACTAAAGAAAACATGTTTATTTCCTTAGTGCCCAAACACAAAAACCCCTTATGAATTTAATCCAATATATTTGAAACTTAATTAGATATGATAAACATGGACATCATATAAAAAATAATGTTTTGAAGGGAAATTTTAACCAACTAAAGTTTCCCTACTTGAGAGAGTAAACTACCTTTCCAACCTACCAATTTCATCTAAATTCTATTGGTAAGTGGATTCAAAAAATCAATTAACATTATTCCACTAAAAAAAGTCATCCCTAATAAAGTTTAAGGCAAATTATAAATTTTACATTCACAAATTCTAGATATCTTCTTCTAAAGCCCCTCTAGAGTGTGGTTGAAGACAAGACAAGTTTTGGAGAAGTTGATACCCTAAGATGGCATCTCTGTCTAGTCTAAAATAATGGATTTTATAGCCTTGGCTTCCCCATTGAGGCTTATCTCATAATAAAAGTGTCATGATGAATTGTTGATGGGTGACTAAATCTATGGTAGGATCTAATTTGATCTCTTTCACTTCTCCTTACGATCCTACATTCCCTAGACTTCTACCAAGAGCCTCAACAAGAATGAATAACATTTATAGTGAAATGGGGTCCCCTTACCTCAAAATTTTTTATTCCATATAAAATCCATGTGGGACCCCATAAATGAAAACATAAAACTTGGGAGAATAAATTCAAGTTATATTCATCCCCCTAAATCCTGGACTAAAACCAATTTTGTCAAGATCCTTATACAAGAAGCTCCATGACACCCTATCATATGCCTTGTTCATGTATATTATCATAAAAATACCTAATATTGATGATTATTCCATATAATGGATGGATTTATGGACAATAACAATACATTTTATTATTTGTCTACAAAATATGACATTTATTTGTTGTTTAATATTAATCTTATGCAATAGTGGTTAAATTATCAAAACCAAAGTTTTGGTGAATGTTTTATAGAATGTGTTGCTCAAGATTATGGGCCTAAAATATTTAAAATGTTTGGATCCAATTTTATTGGGAATGAGAATTTAAAAAGTGTTGTTTAACTCTTTAAGGATAGTTATTGATCCATAAAATTCAACCATCATAGACACCACCTCCAATTGGATAACATCCCATAAGTGTTGGAAGAATATTAGGGGAAAAAAATCTAGACTAAAGATTTTTATCCCTCCATAAATACAACAAACATAAACTCCTATTAAAAATGTTGGTTTAATTAATGCTTCATTTTCAATCTAGGTTATGACCCTAGGAAAGAGCCCAAAATTTTCTTCTTCTTTCCTTGGGTCTAGATTAGAAAATCAGGACAAAAAATTGATGAAGTAGTGGATGATATCCTCCTTCACCTTTATTTCTTCCTTGCAAACATTTCCATCCTCTTTTATCAACTCCCTAATATGGTAGAATTTATATTTTTATAAGTTGAGTGATGTAGATATTTAGTGTTCCTCTCCCCTTATTTCAACCATAAACATCTAGATTTATATTACCAAAAAGTCTCTTATTTTGTAGCTAAGTTGCTAAAATTAGTTAAAATTTCATTTTATTTTTGAAGAGTTTCCTCATTCAGCCCAATCTCCTAGATATTATCCTAAATCTTTGACAATTCCACCTCTATGTTTTTCTTCCAAGCAAAAATGCTACCAAACACCTATCTATTACATATTTTGAATTTATTTTTAATGTGTATGAGCTTATGAGCCAAAATTAACATAACAGTATTGTATAAGGCCTCTTTCCACCAATATTTAAGTGATTCTAATCAATTTTGGTGGTATAGTGACATCTCTTGTAATCTAAAAGGCTAATTTTTTATTTTTGTCATTCTTTCCCTAATAAAAATTAGTAGGCTATGATCATACCAAATATAAGGGAAATAGTTTAAGATGCAATTGAAGTAAATATCCCAATTTATAGATATCAAAAATATATTTATCCTAACATAAATATGCTTATCCCCCATCCTTCCATTTGACCAAGTGTATGTGGTTCTACTTAGATCCACATCTAAAAGGCCTACTTTTGAGATAAAATCATTAAGATCAGCCATACTTTTTGTATAATCCTAAAAACTCCATTTTTCCCCCATAAGAGATAGAGGGGATTTGAAATCCCATACCACCATCCAATTCTAAGTTTTAAAATTCTTCCTAAATATTTCCATCTATTTACAAAGGTTATTCATTCCCAACCTTGAGTTTAGAACATAAATATTAGATAAAATCCATTTGTTATTGATTAATTTTTCACTAAATACAATGGATATGTGATTAATATTATTAATTATGAATTCTACCTCTAGATATTATGGATTATAAAAGATAGTCATTCCTATTGATGCACCATTTTTACTATATCCCACACAATTAAATTTTTTATATATTCTCTCTTTAAAATTATATAAAATATCTATAGACATTTTAAATTTTCTTAAGATCATTACTTGCAAGTTATGGTTTTTTATTAGATTTATCACTAATATTATCTTGATAAGGATATTAATCCCTCTTAAATTCCATGAGACAATATTCATTTTTAACACTTTTTAACTGTATGCTTTGTTTAAGGATCCTCTATGTACCCTTATTAACCTCCTTTATCATTTTTTTTTCCTAGCTTTTTGACCTATCTACCTTCCTAGGGACATAGACTCTTCCCCTACTTATACCTTTTTCTTCCATTTTCTTGTATTGATCACTTGTGTCCATTGATTGTCATCATATTTTATTTCCTTATTATTAATTTAATAATATTTTCCTAAATCATGGCTTTTAATTTCTTCACATCCTTTTGATTATGGGGATAAACAATCCCTCTTTGTATTTTCTAGCTCTTGGTGTTCCTCTTTCCCTTCCAATTCAATCTTTGAATCCTTTTTCCTTTTCTTGGGTGTTTTATATTATTTAATTCCTTTATTAAATTTAACTTCTAGGCCCTTGAATGGGCTTGGTATAACTTAGGATAATTATTTTAGCCTACTCTATGATAATAGTTTCACAACTTCATTATTTTGCTCTCACATTGGCCTTCTTGATTTTATTAGAATTCTCAAATCTTCCTACAAAATTTTACCCTCCTCACCCATATACCCCTAAAGACACTATGGGAGATAACTTAACCCCTCCTTATGATTGATATTTAACTTCTCAGGTTCATGAGTGAACTATGAAACCCCTTGTGTCTCCTTCTCATTTGAATCCATGAGTGGGATCTGGATCATGTTTGCATCCTTACTAGCTTTGTAATCTTCCTTAACCCTGAATGAGAACTTAAGGGTTTTATGGATTCTATAATTGAAGGTGGTACTTTATTTACTTGGTTTGGACCTTTATTTATATATTAAGGTTTATCTAGATGTTTTATTTATCTATTATTAAGGTAGTATTTTGTGGCATGAATCAAGATATTACATTTCTTACATATTTCCAAATCCCTCTCATATTCAATATCTTATCTCCAAGCCCCATGTTTTGATTTTATCAAAATACAAAATGGAAGGGGCTTATCCACATGGATATAAAAACTAAATATAGCTAAATTCAGTATTCTTCTTGACTTTGTGACTAGGTCTAAGGCTATTGGTTTCCTTAAAGCTTTTATTATCCCCATGATTACCTCTTACTCCCAATACTCCAAGCAGAGTCCTAATAACCTTATCACATGGGGATATCCTCTATTGTATCACTATTCATGTTGAAACATAACTTTCATTTCCTTAGGTTGAGTTTTATTTTATTCATGAACCATGGTCCTTCAGCCAATGCCTTAATATAGTCCTCAGATTCCATGAAATTGATAAGGATGAAGTTATTTGCCATTGCCACTACCTCTAGTTGACCCTTAGCCTTCTATTTATAGATATCCAATTCTCTAAATATATCTATGTTAGGCATATATCCATTGAATTTAGTCAAAAGAGAGTTAAAAAAATTAGCATTAAGATTTTATACAACTAGATATGATACATTCAAACATATCTCATCATTCTCCATCATGGGATCTAGGAAAAACTCTATCAATTCTTGGTGCATTTGTATTTTACCCAATAATCTATTTAACCCATGATAAAGATGGTTTAGGGGAATCAAACTTGAAGCCTAATCCATAACCCCATGGGACCATTTATTCTAAATCATCCATGAAACATGGTCCAAACCCTCATGTGATCTTTCCCTCAATGTCCAACCTAGGGGTATTCCTCACAGTCCCCTCAAGTGGATCATCTAATTTAGTTACCATAAAATCTAGTTTCACATTTTATCGCCCAACTATATATTTTAATTTCATACCTTTTTTTTCCTTCATTCCCCCATCACTCCACCTCCATTACTCCATCACAATTTCAATATTCATAGTTTCAATTTATTTTTTAAATATTAGATTTTTTTAATTTTTTTCCATATTAATTTTTTTTTGAGTTTTTACACAATTGGAAATGAAATTATTGATAAGTATTAAGAAGCAAGGCTTTGAAAATAGAATAAATGGGATGGATTTTAAACATATTCAATAAGGTGATAAAGCACATTTTGGTATTAAATAAAGTGAGCAATATTCCCCCAATGTATGTGTAAAGGAGTTATGGTAATGTAGCATAAATTATTGATATGGATAAAAATGGACTTTAACTCAATGGGAAAGATAATATGCATGCTCTTTCAGTGTGTAGGAATAGATAGATGTGATCATATAAATGTAAATTAATCCATAAAATGATAGATATTCAATAGTAATAAAGTGGATTTACATAAAGAATGGTCATTGAAAATATTATAATATAGTTGTTTTGGATTGTTCAAATTAGTTTGAAAATCAAGAGGGAAAGTTCCCAAAGTTGAAATAAAGCCAAGGGTTAGAATAATGGTCAAGTGAGGGATAGAATAAATAAAACAAAGGAAATCAAATAAGTTAAGTACAAATGAAAATGTAATTAACTAACCAATTATGTTTGTAATGAGAGGCATGTATGCATAACCCTTGGCATGATATGGAGTGACTTTCTGTGAAGTGGAAGTGCCAATTATAGATGATTATAAATATGAATAGGAATCATATACTATAGTATAACCATCTAAATTACTATTCATATACCCATGTGAACCTATATCCTCATGTGTAATAAGAGAATATATAACTACCTGTACATGTTATGAATTATTTTGAATAACATGTGGTGCTTTAAGAGATAAAAAGATTTTCCAATGTGGTTATTTCTACCTAGGATGTACCATGATATTTGGAATTAATTGATTATGCTCATGTGTAACTATATAATGCTCATAAATATATGTAACATCATATTTTATAATATGATATTGAATATATAGATCGTGATCTTGAATAGTTATGTAGACTATTTCATTACCATGTTGTTCAATATATGTTCCAAATAATTATTCTATAGGAGTAAATATCATTGGTTCCAAAGGATATTCATATTGTATTCTTATAATTTTGACGACTAGATTACCATGAATATATTTAAGACATTTATGCATTGTATAAGGTATTGCTCAAATATTTTGTATCCAAGGGCAACCTAATAACATATCAAAGACCTTTATTCTTGGTAGAATTAAGAATGTGGTGGTAAATATAATAGTTCCCACTTAAATGTAATGTAGATACTATTTATGAATTATATATCACCTCAATCTTATAAACTTAACAAATACATATCTTGGATGGACCTTCAACTTATAAACCTCTTCTATTACCAAAAGTCTTGCATACACTATCTCTATGTGACTAATAGATTATCTCTTAGCCTGACTTATGTATTTTGATGACTTAGACCTGTTATCTTTTCCAAAATCTTATAAACTTGATTATATTCCATATATGAAAGCTCTATACCTGCACCTATTTTATAACTACCCATACACTTGCATCTTAGTTATATGCTTACATCAACGTAAGTGTCCTACCCTAACTCAAGTGTCCAATGTGTTAAAGTCATCTAATTTTAAAATAAAACATATCCTAAAGGTCAACCTAAGTAATTTAATGTGAGATATTCTCTAAGGGGATTGGTATAAATATACGATAAACCCTCATTCATTCCTCACCTAGAAACTTCTTACCCACTCATGAGATAACTTACCAAAAGAATTATATCAAACACTCAAGTGAGAAAAGTTCCCTATTTTATCTTATTTTCATATCATTCATAGGGATAACACATCTACAGGTCTAAATTACTGAAGAAGCAATCCAAGATCTATATTTATCAAGTCACAAGATAGGTCACTATTATACTTGCTTATCACATATTACATGATTCACACATAAGGCAACATGTAGGGGAGAAATACATAAGTATAAGGCTATATTTGAAGTATTGTTTATGTAGTAAATAATCATTAATAGTGGGGTATTTGGGGAATCTTGACACCATCTTCTCACTAACCCATTTCCCATATCCAATATGAAGATAAAGAACTAGGTTTTTGATATTTTACAAGGATAAATAGTCCATAGCATAGATATAAATGCATCTAAATGAAGAAAAGACAAAACCCATAATCATCTAGGTGGTCACATGTAATTTTAGTAGGTATTCCATACTAGACACCTATATCTATGTCAGATAGTAGTATTGACACAACCATTCCAAGTTGATGTAAGTATCCATAGTTAAAAATGTTAAATTTCCAAAATCTAGATCAAATTTAATTATTGGCTATTCCAAATCTAGATCTTTATTAGCATAAGAAACATCTAAGTATATTGTTTCATTGTAATATCTAACATAGATATACTTTATATCCTTATCATATTAATATATTAAATTTAGTATATGTTTATCTGAGTTTTTCAAATAATTGGCCTACAATAGAGATAGTCTACCATCTTTTGACCTAGGCTATATCTTCTCTCTTTAACCATAGATTCCCATAATATATATTTTAGGGTTAAAAATTTGGTGAATCAAATTTTTATGAATGTAAATTTTCCTAGTTTCTAGGGTTTTTAGTCATCTAAGATTTCATATTATTGCACTTTTTCATTTCCTACCTATATTATTTTGCATACAACCTAGGAATAGCCCTATATTTAGAGGTGTGACCATAAAAAACATTGATATTCCCTTCCTACCACCTAAGATGTCTAAAACCAATGAGGGACTTAATTATATGGATCATGATGATACCAATGTTGAGAATGAAAAACATATTGATTAGGTTATCATAGAAGAAGAATCTAATAATGAAAACCATGAGTCTATTGAAACTGATAAACATGAGAAAATAGATCATGAGAAAGTGCAATAAATTTCATTATTTCATGAGCATATTCATCGAAACCCTGAATATCTTGATGAAATCCTACAAACCATATTAGAAACTATAAAACCATAAAACCTAGATAAATAATTATGTCCATCCATTGATCATGTTATTCAAGCTATTGGTCATCCCCATATATCAACAACCCTCCCCTTGATCACATTACCACTTCATACTTATAATGGGGTCATGTGATATGTATTTCAACCTTTTTTCCCTAAAGCTACTTTTGCTACATATACCATAGGAAACCTAAATCCTTCAGCTCAAATAACAATTTCAATGCCTAAATCTACCCAACCTATGGGTATACCTCTTTTGGTGACTTCTCAAGTGTCCTACCTAAAAGATCAAGAAATGCAAGCTCTTTTCCAAACTATAAATTTTTTACAAACTAAGGTTACAAATATTGAATATAATTATATGAAATCACCTTATGTTATTGATTCACAAGAGGTATTTCATAATCCTCTTACACCAAAAATATGATTTCACCCCTTTATAGCTTTTTTTATTGAATTTAAGTTAACATTTTATTATGGAAAGGGTGATCCAGAAGAACATCTCTAATCCTTTTATGTCACATGCCTTGATTATTCCTCTAATGATAAACTTTTGACCATATTATTTCCAAGGAGTCTTAAGGACTATGCTTTAAGATGGTTATATGATTTAACATCTCAATTAGTAAATGCATTCAACCCATTTTAGATTAGTTTTTATCACATTTATCTATTAATATTACCAAAAAGGTTTCCTATGTCCAAATTGAAAAAATAAAACAATGAACCAATGAAGCTATCAATGAGTATGTCTTGAGATACAAGATGATGTTAGCTAAAATGACCAATACCATGGTAGATAAAGAGATTCAATATATTTTCAAGTAAATTTTTCTTGATCCTTTACACAAGTCCATTGTATTCAAAAAGTTCAAATATTTTGATGACTTATATTCTATTGGTCATGATTGTGAATGAAACTTATCTCATTGAACAAACTTAAGTATGTAACAAATACACTGACTACATATACATCTAATGCAAAGTTGACTATCAAACCAATATAAGGTTAAACCTCCTAAGCATAAAAAATAAAAGACTACCATAGTTAATGTGGTGTCATAACAACCTAATCATCTTGTCTTATCCGCTACCCCAAAATGATAATTTACATTCTTACCAAAGTCTCCCATTGCATTACTCTTGTGTCTTGTAGAGTTAAATATTATATCTCTCCTTCATTATATAAAGTTTGATATGAGTAGACCTCTACCCAAATGGTATAATGAAAATGCTTATTATGACTATCACTAAGGTGGTAAACATTCTATGAGTAAATGTTTTTACCTTAAGTAATAAGATCCAAGACGTCATAAATAAACACAAGTTTACATTTGATGATCCTCCAAAGGAATCAAGTTCACAACATGTTGACCACCAATTTTTTTTTAACAATCCTTTACAAGATTATTCAAAGAAGAATGTAAACGTGCAAATGACATATAATGCACATTGTGCTCCTTCACATTATGAGAACCCATTGGATAGAATTATTGGTACTTATACATGAAAAACACCTCCTATGGTTTAGAGACTTATTAATTTAGATGATAGTGATATTAGGGATGATGACTTAGATATTCATTCCTTTTTCATTTGAGCATAAATTGATCACCAACTTATATATATTTTTATGATTGATAATGGTGCAAGTGAAAATTTTTGTTCCATGACATTATATATGCATTTAGGTTATAAAAAACATGATTTACATCATTCAACATGCTTAGTTATATCATTTGATGGGACCTGCCAACAAGTTTTTGGTGAGATTAATTCACTTTTAAATGTGGGTCACACCCATTTGGTTACTACCTTCTTAGTTATACCTTTCATGGTGTCTTTGATGTGTTATTGGGATGACCTTGGATACATACACTTTGAGTAGTACCTTCTATAGTGCATTGGTGTTTTAAATACATTCATGTCAATCAAGGAATTATAGTTTCTAAAATTCATATGAGCATCCTCTTGAGAAAGAGAAATTTGTACCTAGGCATTGAATCATCAAACCTCCTAAGGTTAATCTTCTATAAAAGGGTAAGAAATAGGAAATCCCCTTTATAAAGCAACCAATACTTGAGAGACATTTGCATTAGATAGCCATAGTGGGTTCCACATAATCCTTACCTAATACATACCATGTTCAAATATCAAGAGAACCTACATAATTTCTTATTATTTCTACTCCAAATAAACCACAAATCACATAATGATGGGTTCCATGAACCCCTACTCATATTATTTGTACTTTATAATCATATAGTCCTATTTTACATACATAGAGAATTATAAATACTAAAGTGGTAGATATTATACCCATACATGCTCCTCAATAATTTCAACAATTTATTACACTAGGTTCATAGTGGGGAGATTTATATGACCATCATTTGGATGAGATCATAGGATAGTATTTTCCCACCACCTATACTAAAAATACCAAAAAATCAAAAAACTTCAAGAATCCAAAAATATTTTTATCATGTACATATCCTATTATCTTCTTGGCATATACATCATTGGTTTCATGTTAGTAGATGGTATATTGATATTTTATATATAAACATGTTTCACACATATTTTGAGTGTGATTCAGGCATACACAAATGCATGATCTATGCACTTTTAGATGTTGGTATTTCCCTCTACTCACATCACAAAGGTATTGGGGGCATCTACCTCTATAATCATGATACATCCATGTTATATCCTTCTATGGTCATCTTAAATTATCATATTTTAGCTCATATATGTACTTATACATGCTTTTATCCATTATTATATCTCTTTAAATGTACTTGATAGGCTATTTACTTCATTTTTTTTACTAACACATATATCCAAGGACTAATATGTTATGTTTATGATGGCTACTTATGATTTTATTTATGAAATTACTTAAGTGTCCTACTTTGATATTGTATTACTTATTTGAGAATTTGAATATGATCCATGTTCTAATCCCCTATGCCTTTGTTTTATTCTTTGATATTTGGATATGTCATTGTTTATTATATATTAACATTTGAATATGTCATTATTGACTTTGTGGAAATTTGACTAAGTCATGTCCCTTTGATTGTGTGATATTTGAACATGACCCTTTTTTGAGGTCTCTTTAGACCATTCTATTTTGATTTTATCTTGATTACTCTTATGTGTGTGATTGATTTATTTTTGATCTTGTACTATTACTATCTAGACATTGTCATGGTCTACATCATGTATCTTAGGACTTAATGTGATCACATTCTTCATGATTCAATGATATATCTACTTAGACATGTTCCATCTATATGATACATGGTACTTTCATAGTTTACATGGGTATTTTATCCTTTTTAGATAAGGTAACTATAAATTTATACTTCCCTCACCTCAAAAGGGGGCATACCATAGAGGCATGAATTCAACATTGATTCACAGATTCAAATTATAGTGGGGGAATGTTCTGGAAACATGTTCTCCACATTGACACTTACAATAGTTCTCAGATTTAGATTCAATGGGGTAATGTTTTGAAAACATAGTATCCACACATATTTAGTATGAAACATACCCATATTATAGTGGGGGAATGTTTTAGAAACATGTCCTCAAAATTGGAAATTATATCAGTTTTTATATTTCTCTATATATAATGGGGGTATGTTTTGGAAGCATGTTATCCATAATTACACAATTTTGAATTGGCCAAATTATATAGTTATATGATTCAGATACACATTTGTAGCAAAATTATATACATTAGCACCATTGTTTTTCATAGTTTCAACATGAGACATATTAAAGGTGCATATGATATGAAATATGTACCTAATATTTTTAAATCAAATTAGTTTTAGATTCCAAACTTTCATGGATTGTCATCACCCACTAGGTTGGACTTTTATGAATTGTATTGAGCTAATCTATTATAGTAGTTGGTTCACTTTTGGTATGGTTTAGGTGATTAAATCATTTAATATTTCCAAGTTTATAGGTTTGACTTGATTACATCATCTATCCTCACCAGTTTGGTAGTGTGAGTTGACTTGGTTCACTCACACTTTCTAGGTTATAAGTATTATTAAGTTACACAGTTGGGCTAATCTCAACTACCAAGTGGAAAATCCTATTTTCTCCAAGGTTGGGAATAAGTGACCTTGAATCTCTCTCTTTATATCTTTATATATATTAATTTTATAGATTTATATTTATCCTAATCTTAGTTTCAATTATTCATAAATATATATATCTTTCAAACGAAATTGCCAAAAGGCAAGGTGGTTGCATCGATACACATGTCTACTCCTAAATCATGCTCTCTTTCAATTTCAATCATTTCAATGCGTTAAATTTAAAATAATATGCACTAATTATATATTGTAAAATTATATTAGTTTTGTTTTAGTCACTAGAAAATCACTCCAGTTGGACTCAAGTAAATATAACATGTGTTATACACACCCAAGTACGTATTCCTTTTCCTTTAAACTAGTAATTTCATTACTAGATTAAATGGGGGGAAATGTCAAAAAAAATTATTAATTATATATCAAATTAATATTTTATACTTGGAAAATACATATCATTTATATAACTTGATCTTCTAGACCTCTTTCACTACAAAAAGTCTTGCATACACTATCTATCTATGCCTAATTACTTATCTCTTAGTCTAACCTATGTATTATTATGAATTAGACCTACTATATTTTCCAAAAATATTTAAACTTACTTATCTTCCATCTCTAAAATATTTGGACCTATACCTATTTCCCAACATCCCATCCACTTGCATCCTAGTTATATGATTATGTCAATGTAAGTGGCCTACCCTAACATAAGTGTCTAGTTCCCTAAATTCATACAATTTACAAATGAAATATATCCTAAAGGTTGGAATAAGTGATTTAATGTGAGATATCCTATAATGGGATTGTTATAAATATAATATCAACCTTCATTCATTGCTCACCTAGAAAATTATCATCTACGTATAAGGTAACTTACCAAAAACATCCTATCAAGCACTTAAATGAGAAAATCTTCCCTATTTTATCCTATTTCCATATAAATAATAGGGACAACACATTTATATGTATAAATTACTAAAAGAGAAACCTAAGGGATATATTTTCAAAGTTAAAATATAGGTTAATGTTATACTTATCACACATTGTATGATTCACACACAAAACAACATGTAAAGAAGAATGACATAAATCTGAGGTCCTCTTCAGAGTATTGAATATGTCAAAACACTCACTAATATAAGTGTCTATTATGATGTGTAATTGTACCCTTTTGGAGGAGTTATTCAAGATCTTGCACTCCTAGTCACAATATGGGAACAACCCCAGGCTGTGGGTAACCTATGATGGGGATAAACCTCCAGAGAAGGATGATTTCCTCTTGATGATCACATAAAATAATGTTGTCATAGGTAAAAGGGTTAAAAAAGGGGAAAGGGATCCTAAGAAATCTAAAAAGGTGATGCACCAGATTGAATGGACACTCACATAATCTAGAACCCACACTAGATCAACATAAGAAAACTATAGCTCACATAATCTCATAATCTAGCTAGTTGTAATAGTATTTCATATAAGGATTTTAGACATAACACTAATTAAGACTTGAAATAGCCTGAAGATGCCTTAAAAGAGGCAAGCAGAAGGAAAATGAACTAGGAAGAATCTCCTTCATGAATTCATCATGCACAAACCTACTAAACACTAATCAAAGGCAAGAGATAGGCAAAGAGTTAACCTTATTACATTAAGAAGTAGTTCTTATAATATTTTTATAGGGTTTAGAATTATCAAATGAGCATACTTTTTCAAGAGTATAAATGAGTATCCTTGTCTCCTAGAAAGAAGAAAATTCTAAAAATGTGAGAACCCTTATAATGGGAAAAATAATGGAAGATATAGGATAAGGGGGAGAGAGAAAGCACACCACTAGAGATCCAATTAAATGATATTCCACCATGTTTTAATGAATTCTCTACCAACTTTTGATCAATTAAGACATTTTTCATGACTTATCAAGAGGAAAAGTCCTCAAAGGATCCAAAAAATGCATTTAATACCTTATCTACATTCTTCAACCACCAAATCTTTTCCTTAGACTTCTATGCCACCTTTTAATTGAAGACAAAATCTTCATTTTCATGGATCTAATAGAGCCATGGTAGTTTTTATTTTAGGCAATTTTTTTGTCAAAGACATGGCCATGTCAAAAGATGAGACACTCCCTCATAATAAAAAACATTTTCCCTCACTTTAAAATCTGAACCCAGGTCTACTATAGACAAAAACCAATCCATTTATTAGTTTTCCTATAGTCTTAATGTAGATGAAATTATACTAGATACCTAGTCTCATTTTTAAAATACGTTACTAACCTTTGATCTATATTAGTCCTAAAAGACCCATTTTGCCTCTATGAAGTTTTAATGGTGATGCTCGATCCCTAAAATATCTATTTTGGTTCAACATGGATCATCTTCAAACTTGGATCCATGCATTTGATTTCCTTGGCTAAAAACCACTTCTTTAACCTCTAATAGAAATCTCCTAGGCTTGATCTTGTTCATTGATCATCGATGTTGACTGAATCTTATTGACTTCTTAAACCTTCTTGCATCATTAGATCTACTTGGCATGATTAAATGTAAGCCATAGATCTTTTTCTAGTCTAGCTCACTTTTGACATTTAACATCCATATAGTTACTCTTTATATCCATTGACCCTTTGACTTATCACTCAATAGTAGATATATTTGGTATGATTGAACATGCTTCATTGATCTACTTGGGCTCACTAACTCAAGCTCATCCATACACCTTTATATCTTGATATGTACAAATGAATGTGATCCATTGATCTTGTTTGGATCCACTGACTCAAGCTTATCTATGTACCATTAGATCTTGATCTGTACAAATGAATGCAATCCATTGATCTTGTTGGGACCTACTAACTCAAGTGCATCCATGCACCATTATATATTAATGGTACAATTTAATGTCAACCATTGATATTGGAGCATTTAAATTCAAATGGCTATTTTATGAGGCCTAAATTTAATGTTTGCATACACATCTTACTTGTTAAGGATTTTTTAAATCTAAATGGTTAATTGATACAACTTTAACTTAATGTCCCCATGTATGTTTCATTCTTCTTATTCAACTTTGAAGACTTAGATATTGAGATAGATAACTCATCAAGACATAAATTTTCAAAAAAAGATCTTGGCACCAATAACATAAATCCTATGTGGCTATTTGGCTCTATGAATCTTCCCAAGTGTACTTATAAAATGCATAAGTGAGCTAACCCATTCATTTCTATATGATGTGCAAGATGACATGGTTCATCTAAGACTTGTGCTAGGAACTATTATTTGAACCTTCAAGGCTCCTATGAGTTTCTAAGGTCGTGAAACTTTACCCATGACCTTGAATTGTTTAGACACTATGAAGACCTGCTCAAATCCTTTCCTTTGTAACTCTAGACCCATCCCTCAAAGACCAATCAGATTACACTTTAAGCTTGTTTAAAGTGTTTTAAAAAATTTAAAAGAAACATGATATTCTCTTTCACATTAGATCCTTCATCCAATATGAACTCTACTCAACTAGGGCTTTTCTCATATCTTCATACCACAAACCCCTCTAGGAAAAAAATTGTATGTAGGCCAACATTTTTGGCAACATCTTGGGGTTGCATGCCTACTATACAAGAGACTGGTTGCCTTCTTATGATCTATTGGGATTATGGAGTCAAGTTATTATCCTAGCTAATATAAAACTGATGCAACTCTTATCCCTTTTTATAACCTCTCTCGAAGTAATATGGATAATGAGAGAAAAATAAATAAAGTGCCCAATGTACTTATTGAAGGGAAACACACAACATAAATAAAATGTGTAAAAGTCACTTAGAGGAAAGCATGAAAACTACTCTAATATGTACAATATATTACAAAGGATACAAATTCATTTAATAATAGGGCCTTAAATTAATTCCATTGATTGGTATGGGTAATACCCTCCATCCAATTAGGAAAGTTAAAAATCATTATGTTGTTTACATATATGGATTAAATAAGGACCACTCCATAAGATATAAAAATTAGTATGGTTACCTATCTTGGCCTTATTTAAGTCATATTTGAGGATCAGGTCTCCTTATTTTAAATCCCTTGATATAAATCTCTTGTTAAAGGCTTTCTTGACCTAAGCTTGATGAGACTCTAATGTCTTCATTACAAGGTCCCTAGTTTGTTCAAGCTCTATGCTCTACCATCCTCACTTCCATATGTTCAATCTCCATCAACTCCAACTAATGTCCTAACTCCAAGGTAAGAACTTCAAGAGATATGGGAAATTTATCTTCCCTTCCATATACAAGGGTATATATAAAATTGTCAATGACAACTTTGGGAGTCACCTTATCAACTTATAAGTCTATCCTTAGCTTTATGTGTCATTATCTCTAGTTATCTTGCATAGTCCTCTTAATGATCCTTATCAAGTTATTATTTGTGGACTCTATCAATCCATTACCTTGGGGATAGTAATTTAAGGATGTACTAATGTATATGCCTAGCTTTAGTGCCTATTCACTTCTCCTCATACCAATAAATGTTAAGGTATTGTCTAAAATTATTGTAGCTGGTACACCAAACCTTGTGACTATGTTGTCATAAAAGTCCAACACTACTATTTTATTGGATTATTTAAGGGTAACTACTTCAACCCACCTGGTGAAATAGTCTATTAAAGAGAGCACCCATTTATGTCCTCCACTAAAATGAGAGTTGATCATTCCTATGAAGTCTAAACCCTATTATATAAAGGGTTGTGCCACCTAGATTGGGTTGAGAGGAAGGGATTCCAATTTTTATTTACCTATGAAGATATCACACCTTTTCATCTCTTATATATGCATAGGCGTCTTTGAAGAGGACAGGCTAGTAATAACTAGCTCTCGTCACCTTTGCTACTGTAGTCCTTGGATCAAAATGGCCTCCCATAGGTACATCATATAACTGTTCTAAGAGCTTTATCACCTAATTATAATTTATACACCTAAGAAATATGTTATTTATATTCTTTATAAATAAGACCCCATTAATGAATACAAAAGGTATGGACTAAAGTCTAAAATACCTTATCTTTGATCTGTCTATACCTAGTGGGCATTCTCCTATTATCAAGAAATGTGTCATGTCTAAAGATAAATATTGAGTGGTGGAGGTGAATATTTTGGTGATTTTCCTTGTGCCACCAAGACAACTTCTTTATCATCATGAATTTCATCAACCATATTCTCACATAAGTATTTGCCTCTGACCACCTTAGTGACCTTAATATCTAAATCATACTCCATCACTTTGGTAATCTAGCCAACTCTCTTCTCATTCAAATATTGTTAAGTTGGAAATATCTCACTCTAGGGTGAGACACCATCAGATGAATCATTTTTTTTTTGAGATAATTTTCCTAAACTTCTTAAGGCTCCTTACTATTGCAAGGACTTGATTTTCAAAAAATGTGTATCTTACCTCAAACCCTTCCAGTCCTTGACTAAAAAAATTAATTGGTTTTTCAATGCTTTCACCATTATTTTGAATCAACATAGCTAATATATTTTCAACATTTTCAAATTCATACAATATGAAATCCTTTGAGAAATCAAGATTTATGAGTGTAGGTGCCTGGGCAATGGCTTACTTGATAGCCTCAAATATTTATTTTCCTTCACTTGACTAAGTAAACACTTGGTTTTTATTCAACATGGTAGTGATGGGCTTGATAAAGATTGAAAATATTGGTATAAACCTTCTCATAAAGTTTATTTTCCCAAGGAATATCTGAATTTCCTTCTTATGATTGGGCAAAGATAATGCCAAGATGGTATTGATCCTTTCAGGGTCAATTACTAATCCTTATTTTGAGACAATGTGTCCCAATAGTTTTCCTTCATGAATGGAAAACACATATTTATTGGGATTTAAATATATCCCATACTCTCTACATCTCTAAAATATTAACCTTAGGTGGTCCATGTGCTTGCTAGATTTCTTGGAGAAATCTGTGTTGTCATCCATGTAAACCAACACCACCTAATTTAGCAATCCATAAAAATCCATATCCATTTATCTTTATAAATTTGCCCCTATATTTGATAAGCCAAAGTGAATCTTTTTGTAATATTATGTGCCCCACTTTGTGGTTAAGGAAGTATTATACTGATCTTCTTCTCTTACCAACACATAGTTGTATCCTAAATAGCCATCCCAAATAGAGAAACATTTTGAACCTAAAACTATCTAAAGAGGTTGTTCCATGGATGATAGAGTGTAGTGATATTTCAAATATACCCTATTTAGATCCCTAAAGTCAACACACAACCTTATCTCCCCAATGTTTTTCCTCACAAGCACCAAATTGGCTACTCAAGAAGAATGTTTGGTAGGAAAGATGATGTTGGATTCAATCAACTTGGTCAATTATTTCCTCATAAGCTCTTCTATTTTAGGGTTGATGGGATTTTACTTATTCATTATAAGCTTAGCATCAGCCTCTAATTCTATAGTTTATTTGGATAAATTGGGATAAAAGCCTCTCAAATCATTGTATTCCCTAGCAAAATTGTCTAAATATTCTCTACAAATTTATATGAAAGCATGCTTCTCAACCTTATTGCTTACCTTCCCAAGCTTGAGAAGTCTATCTTTGAAGATAAGTACTCTTTCATAGTTTTCCTCATTGGTAAACATTACTTATTTATCTTTTCTCATATTATCTTCTTCATGGAAGAGACTTTTAAGGGTGACTAGCCCTTTAGGAAGCTTGTTGGATTTTAGTTGAACTATTTGATCCTCATACTGATGTTGAAAATTTTCTTAGTTTATTGAGGATAACTCTACTTCCTAGTGCAAGAAAAAATAAATTTTATTATCATTCTCAAATACCTACCAATGAACTTCATCATTTGAAACTAATGATCTTAATACCACTTTAACATGTGGATATACTTTGGTCCTTTTAAACTCATTGTGGATATCAAATTGATCTCCCATAGCTACCAACCTATTAGCATGTCCATTTTGGTTCCTTAGCACTACTTGGATGTTAAAGGCCTTAGTGTCCTCAATTAGGTCCCATAATCTATGGTTATATTATTTCATCAAGGGATCCTTGGTGATGTTCTAACCTCTAACTTGATGTACTATCATCTCACTATCCCCATAAAATTGAAATTGTTTGATCCTTATCGTACTAACCCATTAAAAACCAATGATAAAACCTTCATATTCTACTACATTATAATAGCAATTGAATTATAACTTATAAGAAGATAAATACTTGTCATTTGAGGGGGATACCAACATTACACCTATACTAGATCTATGTTTTCTCCTTGAGCCATCAAAAAAAAATTCACAAGCCACTAGTCTCTTCTTGAGGTCTGGTAAGAGATGGTAAGGATTCATTTTATTCCTCATGAAATAGATAGAATCCTAAGTATATTTATTCAACACCTTACAAAGGGTTGAGTAGTTGATTATCACCCCATAACTCATCTAAGAACATATCGAAAATCTCCTCATGATGAATGTTTAGTTCTTTACCAGCCAAGAATTCATCTTGATCTATGATGCCACAATTAATATTTGATTAGTCTAGCCCATAAAGATCAATGTAGATTTGTGAAATAGGCTCAACCTTAATAGATACCTTGGTTCCATATCTTGTTTTGAATGTCATTTATGACCAATCTACTATAAGATAAACTCCAATATTTAATATGAATTATTTCAATAAGCATAGTGTAAAATGGGGAGGCACATCAAGGATCAATACATCTTGAGCTAAAAAGACACTAGGATAAGCATGTAGGGTCAAGTTGAGGTCTCTGATGATACTAGATGACTTTCTAGAAGAACCATCAAGATGAAACACTTCCTTATATTGGGTCTCATATTTTAAACCAAGTTTATTAGTTATGGAATTTGGCATTACTAAGGTACTAACCCCACTATCTACCAAAAAATTATGCACCAAAGAGTCACCAATTATTATTGAAATGTATAAAGGAGGGGGCTTGAGAATCTTATTTTATTGTACTTTATTAGGCCCTTTGATGGTATTGGTGAGAACTTAATTCACCTTACTTGATGGATTATTTGTAGTTGTAACATTAATCTTGGACAAACTTTCTTGGATAATATCCACCTAACCAAGCATTGAAAGTACATCCCACATTGGTACACTCACATTGGATTTCTTCATTTTTTTAACAAATTTTATGGGTGAACCACCAAATTTTTATTATGCTTTGGAATCCATAAATGCACTTTAAACTCATGATTTTTGAGGGGAAAAAGGATTCCCTTGATTTTAATTTTTTGGAGGCACTAGGACCTTTGGAGTGGTAGGAGGTTCACTTGGATTTGATAAAGGAGTAATGACAGGAGGCTCTTTGAATGCTTCTTGGTTACCATTTATATTCCTTCTTTTAAATCTGGGATTAGCTACCATTGACATATATGCATAAATATAACTAGCTTTTTGGTTGGATGCATAACACTCTTTTTGCTCATAATTGACCATAATGGAATACAACTAGTTTGGCCCTTGATTATCTTCTTAACTCTATGGGGGCCCTTATGGATTTATCATCATAGGGACCTCTATGTTTTGAGCCATTAGGGCTTGATTGTACCCATAACTTGTATCATGATTCCATTTCTAATTAAAAAATTTGATTGAAGTCAATGTTTGGGATAATGTCCTAGCCAAAAGATTGATTCCAAGGTAGATTACCTTTAGCTTCTTGGGCAATTTTATTTTGAATAGGGACCAGAGTGGTAGATGTTCTTGTAGCATTGGGGTTATAGTTTTTTTGCCTAACATAGTTAGGTTGTCCTTATTCTTGCCTCTGTCCTTGGAAATTTCCTTTATAGGGTGGCCTATTTCCTTCATAAGACTACTACTGAGGTTGGTCAAGAGCTTGGTAAGGCTTGTTGAACTAGGCTTATTTCCTTTTCACATTCACCAACTCATTTCCAAAAGATTAGAACATACTCTAAGTTCTTGGAAATTTTTGTTGTCTAAGGAGTCACTAGATTGACTTGTTGAAGCATCCTCCTATTTTGGTGTAGGTATTGTAATAATTGTTGGCATAGGAGGTGGTGTCATTTCAATAAATAAAGGCATTGGTGGTCTAGGTGTAAGCTTGCCATCTTGAACCAGATAATTTTATTCTCTAATAGCCACCTCATAAGCATCTAAAAGTATATTCCCTCCCATAAATTAGATCATTACTACTATGTCATTATTTAAATCCTTTAAATAGTAAAAGAAGGCAAAGTTATGGGTTAGTCTGATAGAAACTAGGATTCTATCCCAAGTCTTTTGAAACCTTGTGTTGAAGTCTTACATGACTTCATGGAGAGCCCTTTTAATTGTGCTTAATTGCTTTGCAAGTGACAAATGGTCACTTTTATCCTCAAATATTTTACACAAAGCATCACCTAATTGATCCCATGATTGGATAGAATTATTAGTAAGGATTCTATACCAATCTAAAGCTTTTCCATTAAAATACATAGCTAATAATATAATATCTATATTTTCCTCAGTGGCATTGTGAATTTTATAGAAATTGGTTATATCCATGAGATGCTTAGAAGGGGTTGTAGATTGGTCTCCTATGAAATAAGGGACACTTTTGAGGGTTGATACTAGCATATGATCATATTGGGGAAGTTCTAAAGGACTTTGACCACTAAAGGCCATAAATGGAAAAGCTTTAGGTGGTGTCATAGCAATGAAAGTGGCTAATAAATATCTTATTACAAAGGTAGGTCTTGAAATAGGTTTAGGAGGAAGGTTTCCCTTATAGGGGTGTGTATTAACAAACCTTAGCCTTTTAGATGAATTTAAAGGAAGTTCAATGAATTCAAAAGGAATACCTCTAGAATCTGATCTTGTAGTCACCTTTGGAATGAAATAAGGTTACTTCTCTACAAACTAGATTGAATCTTCTTTGGAGTCTTATTGTATGGATTCACTATATACCATTACATGAAGATTATCACTACTAAAAATTAATGAAACCAACATCAAACATTATCAGCCTTCTTCAATATGTTGTGGTCCCACTCAGCATGCCAAAAAATACTATGATGTGGAATTACACCCTTGTGGAGGAGTACTTTAGGATCTTCCACTCCCAATCACAATATGGGAAAAACCCTAGGTTGTGGGTAACCTATGATGGGGATGAAAATTCAGAGAAGGAAAGCTTCCTCTTGATGATCACCTAAACTAATTTTGTCATAGGGAAAAGGGTTAGAAAGGGGGAAATATCTCTTAAAAAATATAAAGAGGTGATGCACCAAATTGAATTGACACTCACATAAGCTTGAACGAATACTAGATCAACATAAGACAACTATAGTTCACATAATCTCATAATCTAGCTAGTTGTATAAGTATTTCATAAAAGAGGTTCAGAAAAAACAGTAATCCAGACCTGTAATAGCTTGAAGATACCTTAAAAGAGGCAAGTAGAAGGATAATGAACTAGGAAGAATATCCTTCATGAACTCATTAGGCACAAACCTAATAAACACTAATCAAAGGAAATATATAGGTAAAGAGTTAATATTATTTCATTAAGAGGTTGTTCTTTCAATATTTTGATAGGGTCTAGTCTTATCAAACAAGCACACTTTTATAAGAGTCTCAATGAGTATCCTTATCTCCCAAAAACACAAAAAATCTAAAAATCTAAGAACCCTTATAATGGGAAAAATAATGGAAGATATAAGAGAAGGGGGAGAGAGAAATAGAGCAGGAGAATGCCACTAGAGATTTAATTAAATGAGCTTACACCATGTTTCAATGAATACTCTACCACTTTTTGATTAATTAGGACACTATTTGTGACTTATCAAAAGGAAAAGTTTATAGAGTCTCTAAAAAATTCAATAAATTCCTTGTTTTCATTATTCAACCATTAGATATTTTCCTTAGACTTATACACCACCTTTTACTTGAAGACAAAATCTTTATGTTCATGGATCTAATAGAGCCATGGTAGTGTCTATTTTAGGTGCTTGTTTATCAAAGATATGGCCATGTTAAAGGATGAGACACTCCTTGATAACAATAAATATATACCCTGACTTTGAAATCTAAACCCATGTCTACTATAAATGAAAACCAATCCATTTATTAGTTTTCTTATAGACTTAATGTTAATGAAATTTTGCTAGATACCTAGTCTCATTTAGATAATGAGTTACCGATCTTTGATCTTTATTGGGTATAAAAGACCTATTTTTCCTCTTTGGATTTTTAATGGTGATTCTTGATCCATAAAATATCCATTCTAGTTCAACCTGGATCATCTTCAAACTTAGCTCCATGTTTTTTGATTGCCTTGGTCAAAAACTACTTTTTTGACCTCTAATGGAAAGCTCCTAGGCTCAACTTTGTTCATTAATAATCGATATAGACTCAATATTATTGACTTATTGAGCCTAATCATACCATTATATCTAATTGGTATGATCGAGTGTGAGTCATATATCTTCTTCTAGTCTATTGTGATTTTGACACATGTCATTGGCACATTTACTCTTTGGATCCACTAAGCCTTTGACTTATCGTTCACTATTAGATCTATTTGGTATGATCAAACACACTTCATTGATCTACCTAGGATCAATAATTTGAGATTATCCATGTAATATTAGATCTTTATTTGTATGATTAAATGTGAGCCATTAATCTTGTTAGGACCCACTGACTTGAGCTCATCCATCACTGTTAAATCTTGATGGTATGATTGAACACTGACCATTGGTATTGGATCATTTGAATTTAAATAGATAATTTAGGAGTCCTAAATTTTATATTTACACACACATATTAATTTTTAAGGATTTTTTAAATCCAAATGGTTAATTATTGTAGCTATAACTTGATGTCCCTATGTATGTTTCATTCTGGTTGTTCAAATTTGAGGACTTAGATCTTGAGATAGATAACCCATCAAGACATGAAATTTGTAGAGAATTATCTTAGTACTAATAACATTAATCTTATGTGGCTATTTGGATATGTGAAGCTTCCTGATCATACTTATAAAATGTATAAGTGAGCTAACCTATTCATTTCCATGTGATGTGCAAGATGACCTGGTTCATTTAGACTTGTGTCAAGAACTATTATTTGAACCTTCAAGGGTCTTATGATTTTTTGAGACCTATGTAACTTGTCTCATGACCCTAAATTATTTAGACACCATGAAAACCTAATCAGATCCTTTCCTTTAAAACTATAGACCCATCCCTCAAAGACCATTCAGATTAAACTTTAATATTGCTTAAAGTGTTTTAAAAGCTTTGCAATTGACATGATCTTCTCTTTCACATTGGATCCTTCATATAAAAGGAACTCTACTCAATCAGGACTTTGTTTAGATCTTCATACCATAGACCCCTCCAGGTAAAGTTTTTTATGTATGCCAAAATTATCCAACATGATATTTGGGGTAGATCTACATGATGTGCCTACTAACCCATTTTTACCACAACTAATATGAAAATGAAAAACTAGGGTTTTACTATTTGATAAGGAGTGATAGTCTATGACCCAGACATGAATGCACTAGAGTGAAGATTACAAAAAACCCATAAGTATATAGGTGGTCACATGTAGTTTTAAGAAGTATTCTAATTGGACACCTATGTCTAGGTTAGATAGTAACATAAACATAATCATCCTAAGTCAATTCAAGTGTTCATAGATATAAATGTAAAATTTATAGAATCAGGTGACTATTATAGAATATATATGCTATCCACTTTCTACCTATTCTAGATATAGATTTGTATTATCATCATAACCAACTAAGTATCTTGTTTCATTGTAATATCTAGCATAACTATACTTATTATTCTTATCATCTCAGTATAATAAATTTAGTATATGTTTATCTAAGTTTTTTTAAAAATTGGTGTACTCTAGATATAGTCTAACATCCATGTACCGTAGGCTATCTCTTCCACCTTTAACCCTATATTCCCCTAATCTATATTTTAATATTAAACATGTAGTATTATATGTCCAAGAGTATCATGTGTATGACCATAAAATGTTTTGACAACCCTATAAGTATTCTATAAATATTTCTCTATATAACCAAGAGAGTAGAGGAATGTTATGGTACATGCATTTTCATTTGATCCATTATCTATCATAATGATATGTATGGATTGATTCTCAACATATGATAGAATAAAGAGTGCATGTCTATTTGAATCATCATAAAAAAAATTCACTATCATTAAATGTAATCATAAAATGTGATACTTGGTTACTTGTAACTATACCAATGATGTTATCAAGTGGATTCACACATGTAAGAGGAAGTTGAGCATTGTATGCATAATGTACTTCAAAATTGTTCTTGTTATTTGTTTCTCCATGATTTGGAAAAGGATATTTTACATTTTTAGCTTTGAAATGTCATTTTATTTTGGCTTAATATCTTTATAAGGTGTGCCCATATCAATAATATTCCCATCAATGAGATCTTGATTCTTGTGATTGAGCTTAAAACATCAGTTTGTGAAATGTCCAATACATAAATGATACTCAAAATATGCATTACTATAAAAATTTATAGATTATGTCTTAGACACATCTACATATAATTCTGAAGGAATATATATTAGATGTATTCAATTAGATTTTAAAATAATACATGAAGAGGTGATAGAAACTTTGATAATTGCCTCTTTGGTGGAGCTTTTGATTGAAGCTTTTGTGTTTGTTGTGAGTTAAAATCTACTATAATATTTGTTTTATTATTTATTTCATTGGATTCACTCTTATATTTTTTATTTATTTGAAACTTAAAATTTGAAGTAGAAAAATCATTTGCAGTAAATTTAACCTTATTAAAATTAAGTAATTTAATCTCATGCTCTTGGATTGTATGACATAACTCATCAAAAGATTCAAAATTATTAAACATAATTAAATCTTGGAGTGGAGATAAAAAAATTTAAGTGAAGATATCTTGGAAATCATTATCAACCATTTGATTTGTCATTTTTTCTAGCATAGTCTTGTATCTTAGAACACATTCATTATTTTTTCATTAAAACCTATTTGAGATTTGCAATTTGAGCATATGATAGATTTTCACCAATGTTGATATAAAATTCTATTAAAAAATGATTTACAAAGGATTTAAATTTTTTATTGATTAAATATTAAGATTATGTAATGATCTAAGAGAATATTCCTTGTGACTTATTGGAAATAGCTTTGTCAACAATTTGTCTTATATGAATAGTCTAGACAAGCTACATGGAATGCACATAAATGTTGTACACTATCACCTTTGCCTTCATATAAAGGAAACTTGGGAGACCTAAATAAAATTGGTAAAGGAAAATATGCAATTTTAGGTGTCAAAGGGTTATGAAAAAAGGAACATAAGTCCATGAAGGGGCTAGTATGAGAAATAGTTTACTCAATTTGAGATAGATTACCTTGTAAATCAATAATTATATGCTCAAGTGTATTATTTTTATAGGTGACTTTATGTATGTGAAATAACACTCATTAATATATGTGCTCACTCCCTAAGGTTTGGTTGATTCAACCAATGTAATGGATGGGCTAGGGGTTTGGTTGATTATTTAGTAGAACAAGATTTGGGATGGGTGGTGGTAATGGGTTCTTGTGTTGGAACAAAAATATCTTAGTATCATGTCAATGCTCATTAAGATCATTGAGATGTGTGTAAATAGAGATCCAATCTTATTTTATCTTTGATATCATAATAAGGTGAAGTTATTGGTCAATACTATGTTTAGGGAAATGAGGGAGATTAGGTTGGATGACTCATGGGAAAAAGGTTCACTCTATTGGGTTGACTCTACCTAGTCAATGTCATACAATAAATGTGAATGATATAAGATGAGACTATACTTGAAGAGAAAAATGAGATATGGATGAGAGATTAGGATTGTATGATTTTGTTTTGACATCCTCTATTCTAAGGGAGGACAATGATAAGTGGATTGGAGTTACATTATTTCTCTTCTAGTGTAATTAAAGAATCTATGATGAGGTGAGAAATGAGATTGGATTGAAAGACCTCACGTATCAAATCATTTATAATATTATATTGTGAAATTATGGTGGGACCAGGTGATCTTATTCTAGGGAATATATCATGTCAAATAATACCTAGTGTCTTAGGGAGGGGCATCTAAACAAAACTAGACAAAAGCTAGGGAAAAGTGTATTTAGGCAATGTCTTGTAAAGTGTGCTTTCTAGAATACTGAATCAAATCTTGATGTATGGTGATTTATGTATGAACAAGGATTGTGTAGGATATGGTTTATTTCAAATATTGAGATGTATTTTTATATGGCTTGTGTGTGTTAACAAGGATTTTAACACTATTTTTATTTGTTTCCATTGTTGTTGGATTTTTCCTGGATTTATAGAAGTAAATACTTGTTTGCTGAAAATGAAGTGTTGAAATTAAAATAATAACAAATATGAGATTTTAAAAAATAAAACTATTTTTTTAATCTTTTTTAATGGTTTTAATATTTACAAAAAGGAGATAAGGAATCTATTGTATTATGCAAGATGTTGATTTTTCTTAGCATTACTTGTACGCAAACTAGATGAGATGTTTTTGTTTGTTTTGATTGTTATTAAATGAAATAAATGTATAAATTAAATATATTCATGTAATTAATATGATAATATATCTATTTCAAAACAAAAACAATAACACACTTTCTATTTATTTTCTGATTCACACACAAAGTAGACTAGATTTTTCAACCTTTTTAATTTACTATAAATAAAACCCCTTTTATTCTTAATGGATTGCTAAGATTAAAACATGAGATGAAATTTATGATTTATTTTTTGTAATATTAAAATGATAGTGATATTAACCATTTAAAGATAAATAAGATCAATAATCTACTACCTTTGTGTATGCACCTATGCTTGTTTATGTTTCTATGTTTAATTAGGTGATTATTTAGAGTGTAAGAGACCCATTTAGATCTTGACAGAGAAAGGTTGTCTTAGAAAGAAATAATTTAAATACTTTATAATATATTTTTTATGATGATTAACAAGATTCATTTCTAAGTTTAAGGGAAACTAATCTATTGAGATGAAAGAATATATCAAAACTAGCTATATTTTTGTAGCAAAGACAAATGAAAAGAGATAAATCTCTTTCATTATCAAATTTGCTTCTTTTTATGAATATGGAAAACTAATATAACACAAAAACAAAATACACTAAATATAATCTAATAAAGAAAACAAATACTAGAAATCAAGAGAAATCTAACATGATTCTAGCATAAATCAGTTGAAGGGCATGTGGTATGTTGATATAAAAATACTCAATATGATAGATATGTATGATCTTGTATATAATCTATAAAATATCTATCTGGAGGATACACAAACTCTAAAATTACATGGGAAAATGGGGGACACAATCCAAAAATGAAAATTAGTTGAGTTTAGGTTGGCTAATGTCTTAGCTTATAAATCCTAAGTTACTTTCACCAAGAACACTTCTTCAATTATAACTGTGTAGTCAACTCAAAAATAATAGAGGCTTAATCATCTTGAAATTGTAGAAAGACAATGGTTGTAAAATCTTCTCAATAGCAAATTCTAATGGTAATTTTTAGATATGAAATTAGGCACAAATTGGCCTTCTTTTAGGAAAATTTGGGAGCTTTCATGGAGGATTTCAACTAAGTGTGATGGTGATTTTAAATTAAGAGGAATTGGAGAGGACTAAAAATAGAAGAGGGAGTGAGTTGGGCCTATTTATAGGCAAACAAAAGGTGATCAAAATAAGAAACATGATTCTAGTTATGTAAAACATGTGAAAACTAGAGTCACATAAGCTAATTTTGGAAGGCATTTCAATTATGATAGAAATGTCACTTTATGCAAGTGTGGTTTCAAAATTACCACTTAAGGTTACCAAACCACTACTGACCATTAAAATACCACTATGGTTTTAATATGAAACCACTTACTATCATAAAAACCATCACCTAATTTAAATAACCTTCACAATAATTTCATAAAATAAGGGGTAGTTTTGTAATGAAGAAGGGTGGTTTCATCATCTAGAGCGATGGTTTTGTCATTTATGGTCAAGTTTTGAAGCAAGGTGAAAATAGCTAGGAAATTTAGAACCAAGAGGACCAAATGGGTCAAGGGAGGAATAAGAAGGTATATGGAAGGAGTAGATCAAGAGAGTTCTCATGGAGCATATAATAAGAGGTCATTACATCATCATTAAATTTGTAGTAGAAGTATCACACTATGTAATTTTTTGGTGCATACATATTGCCCCTTTGGGAGGGCACCTTGTCATGATTTGGCAATTTTTAATCCCAAGAAATATGTGTGGAAAGGAAGTGAGAGTTTATAAATATTGACTTTACCCAAATGAAGGAGCCAAGCCCATTGAGACTTTATGCAACCTATAAATGAAAGATGAGACCCAAGTTTGATTTTTTAAATAAAATTAAAAAAATAGACTATGTAATCAAAAAATGGAGAGAATATGTACCATATGTGTGGGGAAGATCATACTACATGGACCATCCCCTTAGGGGATTGAACCTAGTGCTAAGCCATTTTTACCTAAAAATTTGTAAAATCTACTATAAGAAAATAGAGAAGCTTGTTAAAATGTTAGTGATAAAAATACTAATTGAGAGATCCAAGAAAGATGACTTATACTTGTGATTAAAAAAATTAAAAAAAATCTCTTGCCAAAAATGAAAAACTTTTGAATTAAAAAAACTAGTTTAGGACCCAACATATTCAAAAACTTGTCAAAAACAATGCATTTATGTTATTTGCATTGAGAGAAATTTATAAGCTCTAGATTATTGGTGACCATTTTGAGTGAAAAAGTAGTCAATAAAATGAGGAAGATGAGAGGATGGAGAACATACTAATGGGAGGCATGACTAGGCATAATCAAGTTAGTTTTTGTTAATTTTTTTGTTTTTACCCAAGTTTGAAATTTTGATCAAAATTTGGTTGAAATCCAACAAATTTATTTTTTTTTCTTTGTAGTCATTATTGGGGGGAGATTAGGGATTTATGGAATTTATTGATTTTTGGGATGATTTTAATATATTTTGGGGATTTTAAGGTTGGTTGATAGAACTACTACTCAGGATACAGAACCACCACCCTTTTCCAGTTAGTGTTTTTGTAGCTTAAGAAATGATTATGTTAGCCCCCATAAACTCTCCCAAAACCTAGTCAAATTAGCTTAAAGCTAAAAAAATTTTACAAATCACCAACCTCTCCACTTAAAAAAAACTACAAAGAATGTTTTTTCAAATTTGTTGGATTTCAACTAAATTTTGATCAAATTTTCAAATTTGGGGAAAAAACAAAAAACTTAACAAAAATTGACTTGATTATGCCTAGTTGTGCCTCCCACTGGTGTGTTCACCAACCTCTCATCACCCTCATTTTGTAAACTACTTGTGCACTCAAAATAGTCACTAGTAATCCAGAGTTCATAAATATCTCTCAAGGAAAATGACACAAATGAATTATTTTTGGCAAGTTTTTGAATATGTTAGGTCCTAAGCTAACCATTTTAATTCAAAATTTTTCCATTTTTGGCATGATATTTTGTTTAATTTTTATTCTCACATGTTTAAGTCATCTTTCTTGGATCTCATAACTAGTATTTTTATCACTAACATTTTAACAAGCTTATCTATTTTCTTGTATAAAATTTTACAATTTTGTAGGTATACATGGCTTGGCACTAGGTTCAGTCCCTTGACAAGACAGTCCATGTAGTATGATATTTCCTACATGTATGGTACTTATTATCTCCATGTTTTTTTATTAAATATTCCATTTTTTAGTTTTATTTAAAAATTCACACTTATTCATTACAAAACTGCCCCTTATTTTACTAAGCTACCATTGTGGTTATGTAAATTAGGTAGTAGTTTTGATGATAAAAGGCGGTTTAGTATTAACACCATGGTGGTCATGAAATGGTTATTGATGGTTTGGTAACCTTAATTAATGGTTCTACAACCACCTCCTACATATATAAATAGTTCTATCATAGTTGAAACATCTTCAAAAATTAGCTCCAATGACTCTAGTTTTCATGCATTTTTCATAACTAGCATCACATATCTCATGTTAATCACCTTGTGTTTGGATTAAATAAGGCCCAATTCACTCCCTCTTTTATTTTTATTCCTCTTAATTTTAACTCACCATCACACTTATTTGAACTCCTCCAGGTAAGATCCCAACTTTTCTTATAAGAAGGCCAATTTTAGCCTAATTAGATCAAAAAATTACCATTAGAAGTTCCTATTGAGAAGTTTTTGAAGCCACAACCTTAATAAAATTTATATAATATTTATTCTCTATTATTTTCAATCCAAATACATAGTTTCAAATGAAGAAGTGTTCTTGGTGAAATCAACTCTTACTTTTAAGCCAAGACATTAGATAGCCTCATTTTAGCTTCTCTCCATTTATGTATTGTGTCCCCCCCTTTTCCCATATTATTCTAGAGTTTGTGAATCCTTTATATAGATAAATTAAATAATTTATACAAGATCATATATATCTAAAATATTGAGGATTCTTCTATCAACACGCCATATGCACTTTAACTAATTTATGCCAAAATCAAGTTGGATTTTTCTTGATTTCTAGTATTTTTTTCCTTATTATATTAGATTTAGTGTAGTTTTTTTTTTGTTAGATTATTTTTCCAAATTAATAAAAATAATAAAATTTGATAGTGAAATAGATATATCCCTTTTCATTTGTCTTTGCTACAAAAATATAGCTAGTTTTGATTTATGATTGTATCATAGTAGAAATAGTTTCCTTTCTACTTAGCAATACATCTTGTCAATCATAATATAAAAGATCTTGGAAAGTATTTAAATTATTTACATAAAATATAACCTTTCTCTTTCAATATCTAAACAATTCTCTTACACTCTAAATAATCACATCGTCAAACATACAAACATAGACAACCATATGTGCATACACAAAGATAATAGATTGTTGATCTTATTTATAATTAAAGGGTTAAAAACACTATAATTTTAATCTTAAAAAACATAAAAAATAATAACTTTCATCTCTTATTTTCATATTATTAATTCATTAAGAAGAAAAGGGGTTTTGTTTATAGCAAATTAAAAAGGTTGAAAAACTAATCTAGTTTATTTATGAATAAGAAAATCCATATAAAGTGTGTCATTGTTGTTGTTTTAAATTATATTTATTATCATATTAATTAAATTCATAAATTAAATTTATACATTTAGTTTATTTCATATAAAATAAACAAAAACATCTCATCTAATTTGCATACAAGTAAAGCTACGAATAATCAACTTCTAGCATAATAACATAGATTCCTTCTCTCCTTTGCATATATTACAAATATTTAAAAGGATAAAAAAAGAGTTTTGATTTTTTTTACTTTTAGATTTGTTATTATTTTACTTTCATCACTTCATTTTCATAAAATAAGCATTTACTTTTACAAAACTAGTAAATGTCTAAAAATAAAAAAAATAGTGTCAAAATCCTTAGCACATGTAAGCCATATCAAAATCCTAGAAAATTTGTGTAAGAAACCATATCCTACACTAGCCTTATCCATCCACACAAGTACCATACATAAATCCTTACTTCAACATTCTAGCAAGCAGATTTTATAAGCCATTTCCTAAATAAGCTCATACACTTTTCCCTAGCTTTTGCCAAGTATTCTTTGGATGACCCTCCCCTAGACATTATGTCTTGTCTAATAAATTCTATTCCCTAGAGTTAGATCACTTAGTCCCACCATAATTTCAAAATCTAACATTAGCACTAATTTGAGATGTGAGGTCTTTCAATCCACTCCTATTAATTACCTCATCATATATTCTTTAGTTTCACTATAAGAACAAGAACACATCCCCAATCCACCTATCATTATCCTAACTCAGATAGAGGATGTCAACACAATTTTATCTAGGCCTAGTCTCTCATCCTTACCTCCTTTTATTCCTTTAGTGTAGCCTCATCTTATATTATTCACATTTAGTATATGATAATGACTAGGCAGAGTCAACCAAATAAAGTGGACCTTTTTCACGAGTCATCCAACCTGGTCTCCTTCCTTTCCTTAAACCTAGTATTGACAAATAACTTTGCCTTCTTATTTTATCAGAGATTGAAATACCTTGGATCTCCAATTTTTCATAGCTTGATGCACTTAATGAGCATTGATATGTTGCTGAGATCTTTTGATTCCATCATGTGAACCCACTACCATTACCATACCAAATCCCATTCCACCAAAAACTCAACCAAACCCCTAGCCCATCCATTATTTTAGCTACCTTGGTTACACCTAGAGGAGTTGAGTGAACATTTTAGATATTTATAATTCATATGAATAAAAATTGGTGAACCCTATTGTCTCATGTAATGCATAGAGGAGAGATCCTAGTTCACTATGCTTGGAGTTAGGAGATATTGGCATTGACCTATAGATATTTTTACCAAGTGGTTCACCTAGGATCCCTTTATATTAGCCACTTAATCATAATTATGGATTGAGTCTATGAGAGGATGATACCCTACCATAAGGAAGTGTTGATTGGGCAACTAAGGGAAATTAGGTCCATCATATGAGAAGAGTGTAACCCTTTTATGCATTGCCCTAGATTATGGGGTCTTTGACAACAATAGACTTGATTACCTTACCTTACTAAGACATGGTTGGGTAATGGGCCAATGAGATATTCTATCTCATGGTAGTCATTGGGGCTACCTAGGTTTGAGATAGGATACTACATATCAAGGTTTACCCTATGGATCAAGTACCTCATCATTTCAATATGCCCTACATGAGAAACCTCCCCATCCTTAGATTTGTGTATATGGGGAATCATGAGGTGAGATACATGAGGTTAGGCTAACGAACATGACACTCAATTGTGACAGGGGTGCCTATCACCTAACCAGATCAATAGGTAGTTGAAGGAGGAGTATGATAGGTCAGAGTTAGACAATAGTAATATGTGGGTCAACCACCATGCCCACCACCACTATAGGGTCAATTTAGGTCTTCGATATTTATAGACTTGATTGACCTACCTTACTAAGACATGGTTGATAAATGGGCCAATGAGGGAGTCTATCTTATGATATTCATTAGGGCCACCCAGGTTTGAGATAGGTTACTACAAATCAAGGTTTACGCTATGGATTGAGTGCTTAGTAGTTTAGTATGACCTACATGGGTAACCTTCCCATCCTTGGAGTTGTGTATAGGAGGACATGTGAGGTGAGATCCATGAGGTAAGGGTGACTATCATGGCACTTGTGAGAGGAGTGCTTATCCCTAACCAACCTAATAAGCAATCAAAGGAGGACATGTCAATGTAAGATAATAGTAATATACAATTCAACCACCACCCCCACCACCACCTCCATAAGGACAATTTGGGTCTTTGATAGTGAAAAAATTGATTTCACTACCATACTAAGACATGTTTGGGTAATAGGAAAATGAGGGAATCTATCTCACAATAGTCATTGGGGCTACCTAGGTTTGAGATAGGCTACCATAGATAGAGGTTCACCCTATAGATCAAGTTCCTCAATAGTTAAATATTACCTACATGAGTAACCTACCCATACCTAGAGTTATGTATAGGGGTACCTATGAGGTGAGAGCCACAAGTTTGAGGTGACTGACATGGTAATAACTTGTGATAGGGGTGCCTATCACCTAACCAACTTGTCAAGAAGTTTTAGGAGGAGGAGGATAGGTTAGAGCCAAAAAATAGTAGTATATGGGTCAACCACCACAACCCTCCCCCATTCCACCTCCATAGGGATAATTGGGTTCTTTTATATTGATAGACATGATTGCCTTACATTATTAGGATATGGTTGGGTAATGGGTCTATGAGAGAATCTATCTCATGATAGTCATTGGGGCCACCTAGGTTTGAGATGGTCTATTATAAATCGAGGTTCACCTTATGGATCAAGTGCCTCAATAGTTTAGTATGCCCTATATCGTTAACCTCCCCATCCTTGGAGTTGTGTATAGGGGGACCCATGAGGTGAGATATATGAGGCTAGGGTGATTGGCATGGTAGTCTCTTGTAATAGGGGTACCATCACCTAACCAAATTGATAGGTAGTTGGAAGAGGAGGATAGGTTAGAGCCAGATAATAGTAGTATATAGTTTAACCACCACAACCTCCACAGGGCCCTACACAATAATAATAGTATCTAGGAGATGGAGAGGGAAATTCCATAACACATGATGAGATGGAAGATGATCTTGATATAGATAAGGATGAGGTTGTAGATGATGAGAAGGTGAGAGGGAGATCTAGGTAATTTTTTGATTTTTTTTATTCATGATTATGGCTTGTATTTTGATTTATTCTAGTTACATAGCTGATTTTACATGTCTTAGATTTTTTATTGTCAGTTATTTTTTATTTATCCTACGTACTCTATGATTTCAAATACTGTGAGAACATGGAAGAGGAGGATTAGGGATACCCTAATCCATCTATTTTAGTTGACCACTAATTAGACACATGACTAAATATTGGTAGATATTGAGATTCTTATAGGGATCAAGTGTCATATAGATGTTTGTTACCTAGTTTACATTTCCTCAGTGATGGTTATAGTGTTGATGATAGAGGACAACACTTTGTTATACAAGGTGCAAAGAGTAAAGGCTCGTGTTGACATTATGGTGAGAGGAAGATGTGATAAAGCCTCTAATAATAATATAGGGAGGATGATGTTAGATGGAGGCTCAGGTAGGATCCATCCTCCTAAACATCTACCTGTAGACAGTGAAGGAGCATTAGAGGGAGAGATGAGTAGGAGACATTACTGAAGCTAGAGCCCCAAATATTCTTCCACCTTAACTCCTTCTTATAGGATGAGGATAGGATTTTGAGACTTATTGAAAATGATTTTGATATAACATTGTATATGTTGGCTCTTTTTTAAATGCCTCAAGGCATATTTACCCTTTATGGACATGCTTATATCAGACATTTTTGTTGTATAAATATGAACTTTTAATTTATATATATATATATATATATATATATATATATATATGGATTTGGTGTATCTCTTATTTACCATTATATGATGTGATTCTTTATTTTCATATTACCTTATCAACTCATTAACTTTATAGGATTATATATGTGATGATGTATATATATGTGTACCTCTTCATTTTTTATATTCTACTATGGGAAAATGCTTATGTATATATGGAAACAAAATGTATGTAGATGATTTAATGTGATGGATGTACATTTTTAGCTATGACTATGTTAACATTTATATTAAAGGTGATTACCTAATTATTTTCTTCACATAATATATGACTTTAAATTTGTAATAAGTGAGGAAAGGGAAAAACAAGATAAATTTAAGATGAAGCATAAACGAAAAATTTGTAGGAAAAAAGGAAGATATCCTAATCCTTACAAGAAAAGGGGAATATGTACTTATTGATAAACTTATAAAATAATGACTTTATTGGCTTCATCTAGAGATAAATTTCCATAAAAAATTTGGTAAATGAGAAAAGGTTTCCTTATTTAAATGTAAACATATAGACAACCCCTATTAAAAAACGTCCTTTATAGACACTCTTTATGATTTGACATTGTATTTGCATTTATCTTTTGTTTCTCTTTGCAACCCCATACACCTAGTCTCATGTGACCAATAAGACACATGGGTTCATCTCCAAAGCTAGATATAGGTGATTAAGGGCATCTCTCCCCAATTTCAACCCCACACAACTAGTAATATGTGAGGGATCAACACCAAGGGTTAACAAAGGGTGAGATGCGTATAATTTTAACTTTCCTATTTGCATAAGCTTTTGATTTTCATAGAACCATCTACTTTTCTATTTGTAAGGCCTTCACCCCCAAACCTTGGCCCCATACAACTAGTAAAAATCAAGGTATCACCACTAAGGACCTTGATGGGTAGGTAAAAGTTATTTTATTTTAGGAATACTAATTTTTTGTTTTCCAAAGGCACTATAAAGGGGAAAATTTATCATAAACAAGTTTAAGACTCTACTATAGGCTAGTATTTTTATAATTTGTGTAAAAATATGTAGGTAAAGAGGTGTAATATGATCATAAAAACTAAGACAAAGACCAATGCGACATGCTAATTTTGAGAATACTCTATACAGGGTGATATGAGAATAGAGTGATGTGGCAGGCCACATTCTATAATTTTCAATTTTGTATCAACCAACCAACTAAGAAATCATGAAACAACACATCTAATATGTAGGTTAATATGAAACCTAATAAAATATAAGAGTTTTAGGTGAAAATAGTATACAAACTCATTAAACTATTTTCCCTCTAAAGTGCATAAATGATAGGCTTCATTATTTAAATCTTTTGTTACCAATTAAGGACCCAACCAGTTGTATCTGAATTTTTAACCCTCTCCTTTATTTTTGTCAATTTGACTATTGACCTAAGGATGAGGTCCTAAATATTTATTAGGAACTCATGAATGTCTTTGTTGTATTACCTACACATGTAGTTATCATAAGCTATGTGATTATTTATAACAATGATTTGATGCTCATCTAAGAGCTCCAATTCAACTAGATGCCCCTCTCTATATTCTTATTCATCAAGGAGGCCCTAAGGGGAGATGTGAAGGCTAGGTATTTCGATAATAATAAACTTGAACACAAATAGTAGTGAATAAGGGGTTTCTCCCATGGGTGTTTTAACAATTGTTTTATAAGCCTAGAGTGTTAGATAGAACTTCAAATGCCAATCTCATTTAGATTCTTTAATGGTTTTGACTAAGATTGAATTCAAGGTTTTTTCATAGATTTAGCTTGGCCAATATATTTTGGATAATATAATGAGGCCAAGTAGTGTGATATATTAAATTTATCACACAACTCATGAACTTTGATATTCTTGAAAGGTGGATTATTATTGGTAATGATGACCTATGGGACTCTGAATCAATAAAGGATTTGATTTATGATGAAATTTTCAATGATAAATTTTTTCATAGTCTTTATGGGCATCACTTTTGCCTATTTGATGAAATATTCGATCATTATGATGATGAAGTGGTGACCATTTGAAGAAGTAGGGGAGATTTTACCTTCTAAATCTAAACATCATGTATAAAAAGGCCATGGAGTGGTGATGGGTTGTAATTCCTTAGGAATATGTATCTCATGTGAAAAGTGTTGGTACTTCTCACATTTTTGTATATATTCAATAACATTTTAGTCTAGAGTGGGTAAAAAATATCCCATCCTATGGATTTTTTGAGTAGTCACATGGCCACCAAAGTGTCTACTATACAAGATACTATGATAATAAAAGAGGGCCTATTGTAAATCCTCTTAGTCAACACACCAAATCAACATGCAATCAAAGGCCTTAAGATAACATAACATGTCTAAGATAGCATATCTTGATGTGATAAAATGAATACATCTCCTCTATTTTTAAATAGCACCTTCAAGGTAGGTTTCGTTTGCTAGGTAATTATTTATGTTTGTGTACCAAGGATAGGAACTAATGGAAATATTTTTTATATAATATATAAAATCATTAATAAATTAGTATCAATGAGGTCATTAACCTCTATAAGGGAATTAACCAACCAATCAATTATGATATATCCTTTAATGGAATTTTGGTTGATATAAGTTAATTTGAACTCACTAAGGAGCATAATTAAGCACCCAATATTATAAGAGATATTTAGATGGATTAGGAAAGTCTATAGGGATTGATATTTCACAATAAATTTTGTTTCTTGATTAAGAATATAATATCATAGTCACTTGATTTCAAACACTATTTATAGGCATTCCTTTTTTGCGTGTGTATCATGTCTCAAAATAGATAAGGGTTTGACTAATGAAATAGAGCATGTATTCCTTACCATCATTATCTTCTTGAGCCAAAATACATGCAATAAATACCTCTATCACTAATATATAAAGAATCATAGGCTTATCTAGTTTAAGTGCCATAAGCTTAGGAAGAGACATAAGAAAGCATTTTACTACCTTGATTGCTTCTTGACAATATCTTGTCTAAGTTAGTCTACTTGTATTTTTGAGTAGGTTGTTGATGGGATGAATGACATAGTCAAGGTCAAGGATGAATCATTGGATAACTCTCTACTTTCCTAAAAACATATTGATGATAGATTCATATATGGGAGGTTTCATTTCTAAGATTGATCAAATCTTAGTGGGGTTGATATTAATCCCACTTTGGGAGATGATGTACTCCATGAGTTTTCCATTAGGGAATCCAAAAATGAATTTCTCTAGATTGAGAATAATTCCATATTCAATCAACTATGTGAGGATGATGCATAACATTCCCAAATGGTCCTCACATCACCTTATTTTTCCAAGAAGGTCACCCATATAGACCTCCACTATTTTATGGATGAGGTCATAGAAGATGTGGGTCATATCCCTTTGATATGTTTCCCCTATATTTTTTAGTCTGAATGGAATTAATACATAGTAAATAGTTCCCTAAGGTGTAGTGAATGAAGTCTTGCTTTAGTATTCATCAGAGATGAAAATATGGTTGTATTTTGAAAATCCATCCATGAGTGATAGTAGCTTATATCCTATGGTAACATTGATAATGACATCAATATATGGGAAGGGGTAATCATAATTTGGACATGCCTTATTAATGTCCTAAATTTCTATGCATATTTTGATCTTACCATTCTTTTTTATAATGAGTATGATGTTAGACATAAATTTGGAGTAACCAATAGGCTTAATGAAGCTAAATTTCATGAGCTCGATGACTTCCTCCTTTACCATCAATGCAACCTTAGGTTTGATAGGTCTAATTTTTTAATTAACTAGTTTCACATCAAGTTTTTTAACTATATTATAGACAAACACATCAATATTGATGCCTATCATATCAATGTAGGATAAGGTGAAGGCTCTAAAAAGCTTCATGAGGAGTTACTTGTGGTTTTCCACCTCTTGTTCAAAGAGTAAATATCCTATCTTGAGGAGTCTATGATTATCCTCTATTATGATATTAATGTTAATAGTTTCCTCAATGAGGGACTCATTTACCTCCTTAAATATGTGAAGGGCTAGGGGAAGTTTAAGGTCTTCACCTTCAATATTGAATACATCATGTTCATTATCAAAAGAGAGGTAATACTCCACCTAGTAGTGGGACTTATAAAAATATATTATGAGGTTTGAGTTAAGATAATAGGTAAGTGATAATACCCTCTTATAATGGAATGAGGGAAGAACATTATAAGCATGTAGAAATTTGAGGATGAACTCATCATTATAGACTAGATCCAAGATAAGAGGGTCCTCATCTTTTCTAACATGGGTGATTATTTTTTCATTAAGAGTCTTACTTAAGAGAGAATTAACCTTGATTGAGACTAGAAAATACAATTCTTGGATCATTGGATTGGGAATGAAATGTGAAGATGAGGCAACCATAGATTTAACAAATTGGTTTTTTTCTCTAGGGACTGCTTCAATAGAAATGAAATAGAAGTCCTTGGTGACCTCATAGATAGTATTTTTATATAACTAGAGGTGATCAACTTTGGTTTAAAAAGAGAGTATTTCCATAGTCCATTGATTTACTAGAGATATTATAGATAAAATTGTGTGTTATATTTGGTTCAATAGACTTCAGACACTTAGTTTACAACTAGCTATGAATCTCCCTAGAATCTCAAAATTTGGACACCTATGTGTTTCATAATTAACACACCAAGAAATAAATACTTGTAATCAATCTATTATTTGTACATTCAAAATATAACTTGAAATAAAAAGGCATAACTCATCCTTTAGAGGAAATGAGTATGACTCTTACCCTAACACCTAATCAACACTTGGCCCCATCATAGTGTAGCACCCATTGATTGTGTGTAAAAAGAGGCAAGTTATCAAGAAAGAATTATTGGATCTCTAATATTTCAACCATATGAATGTTGAGGATGTTGAGGAATCCCCCTTAGTTTTTTTGGCTCTAAAACTTGTGAAGATGATGAACCCATCCCCTATGTGAGGTAGATGGGAAGGACTGTGAGGGTATGAATAACCTAATCTCATGTTGTAGATGAAGGTAATAAATTATAGGGACCTAAACAGTTGTCTTCTAACCTTTGGGTTGAGATAGGTGAGAATTTCTATAAATTTAAAAGACTATTTATTTGGCTTATTTTTCAAGGTGGGGAGTATGCCAACATAGTTAGGGTTTTGTTTAGGTGTAAGGAGTATGCCAACATAGTTAGGATTTTTCATTGTTGTAGGAGACACATGGGTATAGTCATGTAATTTTTAATACTATGGATAGGACATGGGTATAACTATTTTTTCCATCATTATATGGGAGAAAGATTGTAGGAATTTGTAGAGTGAATTTTCAAGGTTCTCCTCCTTTAAGGTAGATAAAAGAGGTTTTTCCTTATGAATATGTGGGTAATCATAAGCTCTAATATTTATATCTATCCTACCAATAGCCATGGTGTGAGCCTCCTCCCTGAGTATCAGATGACCTGAGGAGGGGGCATGAATTGGTTGACCATTGGTAGGTGTTGAATGTGATAAGAAATGAGACCAAGAGTAGGTTGAATGTAGACAACTGACATATCTAGAGGGAGTATCTAAGACATGTCAGGGACCCTATAAAATTTGTATGGTCCTATCACAATAGAGTTTTCCAACATATTTTGAAGTGGTTTAGAAGTGATAAGAGCAGAGTGCATGTTACGATTTGTTTCTTTATGGTTGGCCCTTGGTTGGCCTTGGTGATGACTATTGAGATGGACATTATGGATGGGAGTTTAATCATCTATATACACTTATACCATACAAAGGTGTGGTAGGATAGCTATCCCCTCTTAGGGTTACTAGACTTGAGGCCCAAAAGAGTCATATATCCTTACTCCCTATAGATCAAATGGGAGAAATAGAGGAGTGTCTTCCTCTAGAAATATAATGACTTTAGTGTGTTGATATTTTTGTCCAAAAAACATCATTACATCTGATATCCTAAGGAAGACCCCCTTTATTTTTTATAAAATTCCATGAAAGCATAGAAACCCATCTTTCCCTTTTGAACTAAGGAATCTAGAACTTTGGATGCAATTTTCACTTGTATAAATTGATTTGTGGGTTTCAGATCCTACAAAGCACCCATACCCAAGACTGATAGAATTCAAAACCTATTATGCACTTTACACATTTACAAATGTGCAAAATACATGGCAAGCTCCAAATCCTACCATGAACCGAAGTCAATGGAAATTAGAACTTGTCATACACTTTAGATAGTTATAAATGTGCAAAATGCATGGTAGGCTCTAGATCCTAACATGTACCTAATCTGATAGAATATGGAACTCGATGTGCACTTTGTATGTTTACAAATGTGTAAAGTGCATGATGGGATTTGGATCCCACAAAACATAGTTTCCCCCTTCTATAAAATGTGGAACCCCATGAGCACTTTGCACATTTTCAATTGTGCAAAGTGCATGTCAAGTTCTATCTTTTTCCAAAAATCCTTCCATGGGATGAGGAACCCTAAGTGTACTTTCCACATTTTTAAATGTGTAAAGTCCTCCATGGGTTATTCCTCTTTCCAAACCAAGCCATTCTTATAGAAAGTGGACCTCCACCACCAAACACCATTAAATTTCATTAATTATAAGGTTTTTTCACTATTTAACCAAGAAACTAAGGGATTTTCCTTATCATTTATTTATTTTCTAATCAAATCCTTGAGCTCTACTGACTTGAACTAGGTCATTGGCCCTCAAGCCACATGTCAAAAAAGTACCTACAACCTCAATCCATGACTACCAAAATGACTTTCACATCATTTTCACTTATTAAATGTACTTTCCTTATGTTTTCTACCATTTTCTTTAAATTTGAAACCTTTTCAGGTGATTTACATTTCTTGCAATGTTTTTTGAGTATTAAAGTTTACTTTGAGTTAGCTAGTTAGGGTTTTCTTTTAGGCTATCATTTAAATCATTTAAAAGGTTAAAATTATGTGTTTTCCTCAAATTTTAGTCTAAGGTCAGTCTAAGGTCAGTTTAGGATTTTTTAGGGTTTTTTAGGTTTTTTTAATTTTCAAAGCTCATGACATCAAGAAAAGCCCCTTAGTTTTCCTCCCTATGTTTCATAGACAAAATCTAGGTTTTCCCATTCAAAAAAATTGAATATTCCCAAGAATATACTTCTAAACATCCCTATGGACTTAGGACCTATCTCAAACACCATAGACCCCCATGGGTTTTACCCTTGTTAAATCACCTTTGATCCCCATAAGCCTTCAAGACTTAGTGGAAAGTGGACTTGCTTCCAGTACTTCACATCCAAATGAGATCCTAAACTATCATAAATCCAACTTACTTTATCACCTTACACATCCACTAAAAACCCAATATACTTAGAGTAACTCCTAGTTCCACAAGAATTTTCACCTGCTTAGGACACCTCCCATCTCTGTTTAAGACTATAACTTCTCTAGACACCTGTAGATTCCACCATATTTCATAGTTGGTTTCTCATATGTAATAACTTTAGTCTTCATACCTACTAAGGAAATTAATTTCAAATCCAAAGGCCCTAGAGTGAATCCTAGTTTAGAGTATAATGTTTCAAAAATCACAGATACAGATTTAGGTCATATTGACCTAAGAGAATTTTGGTCTAGGATAGGTGCAAAATTTAAGAATGACTAGATCTAGAGTATCTATTACTCTATCCTTCCATAACCTACAACATTCCCATTATTATTTTAAAGACTTGAGTTGGTGCTCATAATGGCCCAACACTATGATCTTGATAGAAGAGAAGTTTACAATGAGAAAGGGGAAAGATTTTGAATCTAGACCTTGACTTCATCAAATCAATGTTTGCAATCCCTATTGTAGACTTAGGTTGCACCCTAGCTAAAAGTATAAATGTTCAATTCCTACCATCAAACCCAAATGTCTAGATGACCCTAGGCTTTGGGTTACCTATATTTGGGTTAGATTTCTAGGATTTTTTTAATGAGGATAGTTTCTCAGATATGATAATTTGGACCTCTATTTCTAAAACTTAAGCAAGTTGGGATGAAAAGAGTAAATATATTACATGAAATAATACCTATTTTGACATGTGGTGATGCACCATGAATTTTTCATATCCACTCATAATTTTAAACCCTTAGCACATTAATGTACCACAAAGAAAAATATTATAATGCATGTTATGGTTTCTAAGCAATAATATTTCACATAGAGGTTAGTTTGATGCACTAAGACTTGAGGAAAATTAAAATAAGATCTAGTTGAAGACACTTATAGTCAACATTCCATCTTATCCTTGAGATATCAATGTTATGGCACACTATATGACATGTAAATAAGATTTTTAGCATTCAGGTTGAGCTCAGACCCATAAAAAGAAGATTAGACCACTTTACATATCAATAAAACACAACATAATGAGAACATATTGACAAAAACTACAAAATGTATTTCTCATTACTCCAAAAGGTGTATAATATAATTTTGGTAGAGTCGATTCATACCAACTTGAGGGATGATAATCAATAACTCAAAGGATATATTTATATAGAATAGAAGGTAGAAAAGAGGATGTTTTTTGCCACTAAAGAGGTAATTATTGAGCTCAACAACACTCTCCATAGCAGTTATAACTTCTCTATGTTTATGGCCACCTCAATAAATAGTTTCAATAGTCACTCATTTCTTCTCCCACTTCTCTCTGCAATGATGCTCTTTTTGGTTATAATGGTAGGATCAAGTCATTTTCAAGTTGAGTTCTAGTGTTGATGTAGTTACAACATTTGTATAAATTTTGTATGCTCTTATTTAGGTACTAATTTCCCCTAACTAGTTTATTTATCATGACAAAGTGGAGAAAAGGGTTGTAATCATGTTGTTGGCTTTGGCAATGAACCTTGATGTGTTTACCTTTGTGTCATCATTTTGAAACATAAAACTAGGTCCACCATAGACAAAACCAATTCATTATTGGTTTTTTCTATAATATTTACACTTATGCTTGTCAACATTTGCCTTATATTAGGTCTACATGAGCCTTTTAATCTTCCATAGAGTCTAATGACAACCCTTGACCCTATAAGGTCTATTCTAGTTCTTTCTAGATCATCTTTGAGCTTGATTCCTTTATATTTGCTTTCTTGAGTTAAAATATACTCTTTGGTTCAACTTTGATCATTGAAATTTGACTCAGACCAATTAAATTATTCCATCCTATCGTTGTTCTTATTGGTCTCATAGATCTCAGTTGTTATATCCTTGGCTTGTCAATATGAGCTCACATCATTAGATCTACCTATATGATTGAGCAAAATCCATTGATCTACCTTGAAGGGAACCTTTTGATTCTTTGACCTTGCATGCATTGTAGATCTTGGATGCATGATCAAATGTCAACCATTAGATCTGTTAGGACCCATTTTTAAAACCCTAATGTTTAATTTATGAGGCTAAATTTGATGTCTATGCTCTCATTATTTAATGTACACAATACCTTCATTAATGCTCACATGATCATCAAATTTAAACCATAATGGATTTTTTATTGAGACTAAATTTGATGTCTACATGAATGTTTATCACTTTTTTACTAACTTTGAAGGCTTAGATCTAGAAGCAAAAAGGTCACAAAGGCACCAAATTTATAGGAAATGTTATTGATAATAAAAGTATTATGCCCACTTGATTCTCTAGATCTAATATATTTCAAAGTGTGTCTAAAAAATTTTCAAATGAGTTGACCTATGTAATTCTGCATGATGCCCTAATGATGATCTAGTTGAAAATGGCTAAGTATGGAAACTTAGTAAATTCTTTTCAAGGAGCCAGCTTTGAATCTTCGTATCTCTTGTTGCACTTAGATGAATGGCTTGAAATTTAGCATGTATCCACTTTGTACATATGTGATCACAACCATATGACCAATTATCCTTGACTCACCACACATGGTAATGATAATGTCAGTAAACTATCTACTTAGAATTTTGGCCACTAGACCCAAATGTCTAGATGAACACAATGAAGAGCCAGATGAATACCATGCACTTCCATACTCATTATAAGCACTCTTTAGACCATAAGGTCTCTAAAACTCTATAAATATCCTTATAAATTGATAAATTACACTTTAAGTGGACTCAAAGTGTTTCAAAAGCTTTGCAAGCAAGATACAATCCTTAAACCACTCATTCCATCCAAAACTTGCTCAAATTTTGCTCCATTATTTACCTTTAGGAAATTACACTACATTTAGGTACAAGCTTGGTATGTGGGCAAAAATGACCAACATTTTTGGTGACTCATATGGTTTTACTAGCCTATGAGTCATGAAACCTAAACATTGATCATGTTTGCTCATAATGGTTGAATGAATAAAGTATGCCTGTAAAAGGACTCTGCTTGATTCCTAAAAAAATTGGAATAATGGGACACTCAAAAAAATATACTATAAAACTAACCAAACAACAAATTATCCATGTGGAAAAGTACTTGGATGAATGACATACTGATCTACCTATTTGTAAAGGTTAAGATATACAACTAGTAACAAAATTTGAGACTCCTCCCATTGATAGGGATGGGAAGGCTCTCTCCATTAAATTTTTTAAGATCAATGGAATTGATTTCCATACAACTTATGATGGCATAAGGTCCACTCTAAAGGATATAAAAATTAGAGTGTTTTTCTGGTTTTGGATGTCCTCATCTCATTTGAGGACTATATCACCTTGCTAGAAATTCCTTGAGGAAGCTCTCTTTTAAAATGACTTATTTACTTGGTGTTTATTAAAACACATGGTGTGTATAGAAATGTCTCTTGTTTCTTATAGAATCTTAGTTTATTTAGCCTCACCTGCATAGTATCATCCTCAAGGAGCTCAATTTGATGTGTAATCTCTAATGCAAGAATTTTAAGAGATATAGGGAGCTTGGATTCTTTCCCATAGAAAATAAGATATTGGGAGTGTCTAGTAACTTTATTGGGTGTCACTATATCTACCCATAGGGTATCCCTCAATTTGGTATGCCACCCTTTTTGGCTATCCTCCATAGTCCTCTTGATGATCTTCAATAATTTCTTATCTATGGACTCTGTTAGTCTGTTTCCCTATAGATAATAGTTGGAGGATGCCTTGAGATAAATTCCATGTGAAAGGAACCACTCACACACCTTCTTGATACTAAAATAAAATGCATTTTTAGAAATGATTGTATAAGGCACACTAAATCTAGTTAGAGGATTATCATAAAAGTCTAAAATAGAAACTTCATTGGCCACCTTGAGGTCAGCTGCTTTGACCCATCTTGTAAATTAGTATGTAGCCATAATTATCTAATTGTTCCCTTTACTTTAATAAGTTTATATCATCCCTATGAATTCTAAGACCCATTACATGAAAGGCTTCTCTACTTATATTAGCTACAAGGGGAGGGAAACTAATCTCTGTTTACCAACAAACATCACACATTTTTTACATTTCCTTACCTAAGAGTATGCATATCTAAACATAGTGGCCCAAAATTACCCATCTATAATGATCTTAAAGACTGTGGTGTTGGTAGTAAAGTACCCACTAGTTAGACCATCATGGAACTACTCAAGAAATTTATCTATCTAACCTAATTCCACACACCTCAAAAGCATGCCTCCAACGTCTCTTTTGAAAAGTACTCCATCTATTAGGACATAAGGTAAAATATCTTATTTTGTCTTTATCTAGCCCCATGGGACATTGGCATGACTAAAAAAAATTTATTGTGTCATGTGTCCAACTAAAAGGTGTGTTGTCTATAGATACCTATTGGCTATCATAGATTGCTAACACCTAATCCTTATTATACTTTACCTCTACTAGAAGGTGCTCACATAATCCTCTACCTTTTACAAGATTTGTAACTTTAACCTTAAAGTCATACTCCATGCACTTATTCACACATCTAGTCCTTTTCTCATTGAGGTCCCTATTGATTATAAAATCTTTGACACTTGGGTGTGCTACCACGAGTATGATCTTACTATTAGAGACCATGTGCCTAAACTTATTTAGAAATCTTAATATTGTAAGCATGTGCTTCTCTACAAAGTTGTAGATTTCTTCATATCCCTCTAAGGCCTGACTAAAGAAAGTAATAGGCTATTCTATACCTTGGTCATTATATTACATTAACATGGTAGAAATTACATCCATGTATAGAAGGCATATAAATAGAATTTCTTGTTAAAATTAGGATTAAGCAATGTGGGGGCATGAGAGATGGCCTCCTTGATGACTTCAAAACTTCTCTTACCTTCTCTAGTCCATGCAAACTCTTTACACTTTCTCAACATATGAGTAAGAGGTTTGACCATCTCTACAAAGCCTCGAATGAACCTTCTTATGAAATTGATGTTTCTTAATAAAATTTGTACACCTTTCTTATGCTTGGGTAAGGGTAAGGACAAGATGGACTCAATTATTTTAGGGTTTATAAAGATACCATCTTTAGACACCACATGACCCAATAATTTACCTTCATGAACACCAAATATGAATTTTTTAGTATTCAAAGACACACCAAAATTTATACATCTTTCAAAGACTAACCTCAAGTGAATAATGTGATCAGATGGGTCCTTTTATAAAATAGTGACATCATCTAGGTAGATGATCAACATGTCATTAATTAAACCTTCAAAGGTAACATTTATTTCCCTCTAGAAAGTTACCCCAACATTGGATAATCCAAAGGGCATCTTCATGTATGCATAAGTGCCCCACTTTTACATGAAGGTAGTATTATGTCTATCTTATTCTTTGACCATGATCTGATTGTAGCCATAGTAACCATAAAATAGTGAGAACCTTTGAGAACCTGCTACCTTTTGAAGAATCTCATCCATTGAGGGAAATGGGTAGTGATGTTTTAGGGACACCTTATTGAGGTCCCTAAAGTCAACATTGTTCTCCTCAAAAATAGCTTTGTCATTTCTAGGACAACATATGAACTATTTTGGTCCTACAAGACAAAAATTGTCTCTTCCCTTTTCAAAATTTATTCTGAGCATTCAATTTCCTCATTTTCCAAACTTTTTTGGTAAAGGGACTAGTTGGTTCAACAGGTTCAATGGCTCCTTCAGGTGAGTTCAATCAAAAAGGGGCAAGTTTCCAGAACTTGGGCATTTATGGATTGGTTCAATGACTTGGTTCAATAAAAAAATGTCCATCAACAAGCATCTAAGCAAGGATTAAACCATTGAACCATTGAACCTTGAACCATTTTGGATCAACAGGTTTAATGGGTTCAAAGGTTCAACGTCATCAGCAAGAGTTAAGTGCTTTGTCAAGGTTCAAATTTTAACCATTTCAAGGTTCCACAACTGTGAACACTTAACAAAAAACAAAGGCTTAAACCATTAAACCGTTAAACCTTGAACCATTATGGTTCATCGGTTCAACAGGTTTAATGACCAAATGGTTTAATGTGTTTAGTTCAAATGATTGTGAGGACTCATCCAAATAAAGAGTTTGAACCATTGAACCATTGAACCAAGGTTGGTTCAATCAGTAGGTTTAAGGGGCTGACCCAAAGTAAAAGGAATAAATGCCCTTGTGGAGGGTAGGCAACATTGATTCAAAGAGGCACAAGAAAGAAAAAGACCAAAGAGCAAAACATGCCATGTGTCATCTACAAAGATCAGTAGAGGTTGCCAAGTGTCAACAGTCACTATATCTCCCTTTGGTTTCATTATCAAGTAAAGACTGTGGCAGGCCTCAGGCAAGTTGCTAAAAATATAAGCAGAGTGGTCTAAGTGTCATCCTCCATGTGATTGGCAAAACTGAGTGGAAGTTGCCACGTGTCCCTGGTAAGAAGTGGTGGATGCTGCCAAGTGTCCTCACTTGTTCTAGTGGAAGATGACATGTGTCACTTGTTTTAAGTAGCAAAATGTGCCATGTGTCAAAGATGGAGCACTCTTAATACAGAGATGCAGAGCCAAGGAAAGATTTCCTTCAGACAAATTATCTAAAGGAATTCCTTCAAACATTTTGTCTGAAGGAAATAAAGTGACAATATTCCTCTAAAAGAATTAAATCCTGAAGGCCACCCAGATGATCCTGAAGGGTAGGTACCCTCACAGAGGATAGTCGGCACTCATAAAATGGACCTTTTATAAGACCCCAATAGGCAAGTCCCCTTTGAGAAGGATCAAGCATCAAAGTGTAGCAGAATTTGCCAAGTGTCACATGCTAAGACATAGTCTCTAAAAAAGTTTCAAAGTGGTGAAACTCACGATGTGTCCCTTCCCAACTAAGTGGAGCGTGATAAGTGTTTGCATCTGCACTTCTAGCCTCTAACAAGTTTCAAAGCTTATTCCAATAAGCTTATTTCAAAGTTGTGGATTCCACCACATGTCCTTCCCTATGTCACAGTGGAAAGTAGCCATATCAAGAGAGAACAACATAAAGAAGTTGATAAGGAGAATGACAAGCCTGCAAATGTCAAATTTAGGATGACTGACTAGTTGTTAACCTTTAAAATATGAAAGATCTATGAACGTCAAATTTGCTACAATGAAGTATCTGTTGATCTTTACAAGCTTAAAATGTGGACCCAAATACATTCAAAGACCCTAAGGCTAGGGCCAAAGGAAGAAGAGACAAAGAGGGAAATCTCAGTGGGAGTTATTCCCAGTAGGTGGAATAGTCCACCAGGTAGGTATTTGGACCTGCAAGCATTGAAAGCATATCTTGTTTGTCCCCTTTGGCATAAAGACAAAATGGATAGATACATAGATATCAAGTAATATAATGAGTGAATCTGGCTTAGGAGAAGATGTTGGAGATGAATCAACATGCCACAATTAAGGTAGTTGCCATGCTCTAACATGGCTCTCCCTGATAGAACCAAAAATGTGTCCAAGGCATTAATGCACAGCATGGGTTGCTCCATGGGATAAAATGTCAACCCTCCCTTGGCCTCTATATAATTTAATCTCTTGTGTCATTTGAAGGAGATCTTCCCATTACCAAAAGCAAAACTCTATCCAAATTGAAAGGCATCACTGAGACTTTGAGCTTAGATTGTTTATCATATTTCTTTGTTTGAATTAGAAAGCAAGTTATTTTCAGACTTTGGGCTGTTATAGCTTGTATCATTCTAGGAGATTGTTCTTATGTATATTTCCTAAATGTATTCTTGTTTATGCAATTTAACAAGCAGAGCTAGTGGAAGTGATAAGGAAGGTGTCCTAAAGCCAGCTACTTTTAGACTTTGTGTTTTCATAGTTGTCTTTAGTGTGTGTTTATTTTCTATTTCTATGTAAAGGACCTTGGGATGACTTTGTGCATGCATTGTTATTCATATCTCACTCTTGGGAAGTCAAGGTGGAGATTTTGTGCTACATCTTAGATTGCTAGTTACTACACCCTTGGTTACCAGTTACTTTTACTACCTAAAATAACTCCTATTGTTTCCTGCAAGAACACTTTTGAAAGAAGAGAAGTGCCTTCAGTGTTTCACAAGGATTTTCTCCTCTATTTGTTAACATCATCTCTAAAAAAATAGAAATGGATGGCTTATCCTATCCCTGAGTGTTATTTTCTACTTATATAGTTATAGTATATAGCCCCTTCATACTTATAGGGAACCCCCCCTTGATGAGAGGAGAGATTTGTCCCCTTTAGATGTGGTAAACCTGCAACTTTAGATGACCAATCTCCCTTACTATGGATGATCAGACCTATTTTTTTCATTAGTATGATGGTGACAAAATATTCACCCAAAAATTTTTGGTGACTCCACTAGGGAAGAGCACACATTTTGAAGTCTCAAGCTTCAAGCTGAAGTAGATCCTACTCTTTTCCATTTTTGTTGTACAATCTAGTAACTTCACACTATACAAGAAGCTAGAAATCTCAAGGTGTTGTTGACCCTACTTTTGAGTTGGTGAAACAGAGTAATTTTGAGTTGTTTCCTCCACAACCTCACCTTCAATGAACTAGGAGTATTCCTCCTAGCCCTACCAGGTCACCAACATAAGGTAGAGCTTCTTTTTCTACTGCTAGTAGAGCTTTGCCTATCCATACTCCACCCATATTTGTGATCCCACTTTTACATAACCAAATCATGGTTCAAGGCCCCTAGGGTAACTCTTTTGGTCCACTAAATTTGACCCCACCTCTACATGAGCTTCCACGTAGTTCAAGGAAGAATTTCCACAATTTTTTTGGTGATGAGAAAGTTCACCCTGATGAACATATTGCTACCTTCAGCATAACCTATGGTATAATAGGTGTGGAGTATGAATACATAGCAGTCAGGCTATTCATAGAGACACTACAAGGTGTTACTACAAAGTAGTTCTACCATCTGTAAGCTTGGTTAGTGACTGATTGAGACACTCTTAAAGATAAATTTAAAGCCATGTTTAAGCCTATAGAAGATGTGCATGCCTTGCTGGCCTAGCTCACTAGATGAAGAAGGAGCCCCATGAACCTATGAGGGACTTCATTGCCAAGTTTGACAAGCTAAGGCATAGGATTCCCATGATCGCCCAACTAACACATCAGAATCTCAAGTGTTTCTTCATCAACTCACAACTACCTAAAGTGAGTTTCTTGCTGAGACAAGATAGACACATAGACCTTGTTGCTACTCAAGAATTGGCTACTGAGGTAGAATATGACCTCATCTTGGTAGAAAAGATAAGGAGGGACCCTAATAAAAGTAAATCCTCTTCATCTTCTAAATACTCATCTAAAACCACCACTGGCCCAATGGTGCAAAAGCTGGCAAATGAAGTGCTAGCTCTTAGAAAGCAAATGGCACAAGGGATGTCATCTTCTCCTTCATACAAAGATGTACCAAGGAGGACATTCCCTAATTAGTCTTACCAAGGCCATGCTGCTAGGAATTAAGGATAGTTAAATCACCTTCCTCCTCCATAGAGGAACCTCACCCTTGAATCACCTCCAAACAACTCAGTAGTTGGATATCTTGAAGTTGAATTAGATTTCTCATTCCAGCCTGAGTTGAATCCTAAAGATGACGCTAATGTCTTCACCGAGGAAGAAGAAGAATTAGTTGGTGACTCCCATATTAGTTTCTTAAACTATTAGGATGAACCCAAAAGTGAAGGCAATGTAGCTAAGGGGTCATATGTTGTATTCACCTAGTCCAAGAATCAATCAGCTCAACAAGCTGATAAAGAAAAGATAGAGGGGCAACCTCAACTAGTAGTTTCAATTTCTAAGCGTGGGACCACTCTGCCCTTCCAACCAAAGGACTTGGTGACTGCTAGAAAGGTAAGTACCCCAAACATTTATGCACCTTCAACTTCAAATTTGTAGTCCAGTTTTCCCCCTCCCAAAACTCAAAAGGATGAACTCCCATCCTCTGTACCTAATTCATTTCCAACATTTGATATCATTGACCATATAAATAAAACCAAAATTCAAATGTCTAAATTTGAATTTTTGTAGTCCCATCCTAAGTAATTAGATGAAATGGTTCAATGTGTTAAAAATTAGAATGTCCTTATTGAACAAGAAATTACCAAAGTGACACATGTTTTCCCAAAGAATGCACCCACCCAAAACAGTCTTGTCATTACCCCTCCTACTGCCCCTAGCAGGATTGAACCTTCTATGTCTCATTGTTAATAAATGGATGTCAACTGAACAATTACATCATTAATTCTAGAGCTTTAGACAATATCATGCCTACTAAAATGGATGAATCCCTTGACCTCACACTGACCAAGACTTTTGGTAGATGCTTTTCCATGGAGAACAAGCAAGTACCTCTACTGGGACAAATTAAAGATGCCCAATTTGTGTTTGCAATGTTCCCAGGCAAAAGAATCAAGATGAATATCTTGGTAGCTAATGTCCTAGCATCATATGACATCCTTCTTGGGTGGAATTTCTATAGGGATGTTGGTGGTGAATTGAGTATGGACTTATCTGAAGCAAGGATTCTAGTCAAAGGTGTTATGAAGAGGTTGCTCCCTGAGAAGGAAGCGAAATACGTGGTTACCTAGACCTTGGCACCTAAAGCTCAAATTCTATTTGAGTCTTCAAGTATGGGTAACTAATTTATATCCACATATGAAGTTCATGAGGCATCTGATGAAGCTCCCGTAAGTGACAACCTAGAAATGCATTCAGCTGAAATAGTAGAAGAATTGGCAGAGTGCAATCCAAGTGTAGAGGAATCTCCTCCTCCGAATAAAGAAGAATCCAAAGGAAAATTAGTATCAAATGAGGTATGGATTCTTGAATTTGATGGTAGTTGCTCCTCCACTAGTTCAGGAGTTGGGGTTGTGTTGATATCTCCTTAAGGAGATATTTTTCCTTCATCCTACAAGTTACAGTTCAGCAACACTAATAACATAGCTGAATATGAGTCTCTGTTACTTGGATTGAGGGCTGCTCGAGACAAAGGTGTCAATCTCCTTCATGCCAAAGGAGATGTTGAACTAGTGGTTTTTCAGGTGAGAAACTTGTATCAAACCAAGAATAAAATATTGTGTCGTTACCATAATCTAGTCTGGGACCGAATTGAAAGATTTGATGCTTTCAATATCTCTGCCATTCTTAGAGAATTCAATGACTGGGTGGATGCACTAGATTTTTTAGCTACTCTCTTAGTCCCCCACCCAAATTTCAAAGGAGATAAGTACACTATTGAGCTGGTCTTTAGACCAAGTGTACCTGATAATGCCAATCATTGGCAAGTGTTTAATAATGACAACCAAATCATTGCCTTCTTGGAGTAAAAAGATAGCTTTGAATGGCTCCATTTTGAATGCAGTGAACCTCAAAAGTGTGAACTAGCCCCTGAATCAAATATAGATGTAGGTGAGGAGTTCTTATAACTCAAAGGGAATAAGATTACCAAAGTCCTAGTTTCCCTTGAGAAGCTATTTGATAAGCATGACAAATTCATAAAATAGCAGCAAATAGATTCAAGCTCCTCTCAAGAGTTTGATCAAGTAAATCTGGGAACCAAGGGAGATCCTAAGATGGTAAACATTGGGAAATGTTGTACCCCTAAAGAGAGGTTCAAGTTCACCACTTTTATCAATAAATACATAGACATCTTAGCTTACTCCAATGATGACCTAAAGTCACTCCAGCTTGATGAAATTTGACATGACATTCCTCTCAAGGCTGATTTGACACCTTACAAACAAAAGTATAGGTAGTATAATATGAAAATATTAGGTACTATTATGTTTGAGATATAAAAATTTCTAAATTCTAAGATCATTTTCCCAATCCATTATTCCACATGGATAGTAAACATAGTGCCTGTAAGGAAGAAGAATGGTGAAATTTGCCTCTATGTGGATTTTAGAAATTTGAAACAGTCATCTTTAAAGGATAACTATCCTTTGCCAATCATGGATCAAGTGCTTTAGACAGTGACAGACTTAGAGATGTTATTAATGCTAGATGGCTTCTCAAGATATAATCAGGTTGAAGTTGGTGAAGTAAATCAGCATAAGACTGCTTTCACCACACCTTGGGGCCCGTTTGCATATAGAAGGATGCCTTTTGGCTTGATAAATTATGGTGCCACCTTCCAAAGAGAAATGAACCTTGCCTTCAAGGATGAGATGGGTAAGTTCATTGTTGTTTATCTTAATGAATTGACCTTCTTCTCTAAGCATCCCCCAGATCATGTGCGCCATTTGCAACAAGTGCTAGAATGCTACTACCAAAATGGAATTTCCTTAAACCCTAAGAAATCAATTTTTGGAGTAACAGAGGAGAAACTTCTCAGACACATTGTGTCCAAAGGAGTCATAAAGATTGACTTAGATAGAGTCAAGTCTATCCAAGAGCTTACCTTTCCCATAAGTAATACTATTGTTCACTCTTTCTTTGGAAAGGTGAATTTCTTACGGATGTTCATCCCTTAGTTTGCTGAGAAGACTAGGCACATTGTAAACATGATGAAGGGAAAAGCCACCTTTAGTTGGACTAAAGAAGGTAAGTTAGCATTTGAGGATATTAATACTGCCATTACCCATGCTCCAATTTTAGTTTGTCTAGACTATAACAAATAGTTCACCATATATAGTTATGCTTCAAAACACACGCTTTTAGTAATTCTAGTTCAAAAAAATAAATAAGGTATGGAATCTCCTATTTCCTTCATGAGCTATCCTCTCAAAGCTCATGAGCTAAATTAATCAAACATGGAGAAGCATGCTTATGCAGTGGTGAAGGTAATGAAGCATTTCCACTTCTAAATCTTGAATTCACACACTACTGCCTTGGTTCCTGACACCACAGTCAAATCCATAATGACTCAACAGGAGTTTGGGATGAAAAGAGGCAATTGGGTTACAAAGATCTATGAGTTTGATTTGGTCATCAAGACAATAAAGCTGGTATGTGGAAAGGGGCTATGCCAATTAATTGTTGCTAACAAGCTAGAAGGAATAGAGCATGAAGAATCAAAGGTGGAAGACACACCAACAGTCCTCTTTGTCTCCACTATGAATGAATGGTATTCAGGTATTGCTCATTTTCTTAATTATGTTGAGTGTCTCACTCACCTATCTTATAAAGAAAGGAGAACCATCAAGCTAAAAGCTACAAACTTTGTTCTCTAGGAAAATGGCCTATACAAGAGGAGCCTTGATGGAGTGTTCCTTCACTATGTGGACAAGGAGCAGAAAAGCCAACTTCTGAAGTCCTTCCAAAATTTGGCCTGTGGAGGACATTTTTTTGCTCCTGTGACTGCCCATAAAATTATGTGAGCTAGGTACTACTAGCCAACTCTCTTTTAGGATGCATACAAGTGGGTTAGGGAATGTGATCTATGTCAGTAGTTTGTAAGAAGACCCAAGTTAGCTACCCTACCTCTCAAGCCAGTGGTCATACAAGAGCCATTTTAGTAATGGGGAATTGATTTTATTGGAGTTGTAAACCCATATTCAAGTGTTGAACATGATTATGTCCTCACAGCAATAGATTACTTCACCAAATGGGTGGAAGTTGTTCCAACCAAGCATGCTACTTTAGAAGTAGTATGTAATTTCCTCAAAGAGAACATCATCTCTAGGTTTGGAGTCCCAACCAAGATTGTCACTGACAATGTATCTTGTTTCACTTTCTAGGATATTACTCAATTCTATTTCTACTATGAGATTACACTCTCCTACTCTTCTAATTACTTTCCACAAGGGAATGGATAGGCTGAATCAAGCAATAAGAACCTAGTGACTATCATCAAGAAGCTAGTGGATGACAACCAAAGGACATGGCATAAAGCATTGGTTGATGCCCTATGGGCAGACATAATTACACCAAAGAGAGTAATTAGTATATCTCCTTTCCAACTTCTTTATGGTGTCAATGCTGAGATACTAATCACTTTGGAATTGTCAACATTGAAATTAGCTAAGGAAATTGAAGACCAAACATATGAAGGATCCCTGTATAAGAGGATCATGTGTCTTACTAAGTTGAACAAGTAGAGAACTACAGTGGTGGATCGAATTGCTACCCATCAAGGTTTGGTGAAGAAGCTCTTTGACCAGAAAGCAAAGAACTATGATTTCTAGATTGGAGATCAAGTCCTGCTATGGGACAAGAGAAGAGAACCAAAGGGGATGCATGGAAAGTTTGATTCCATGTGGAGGGGCCCTTTTACTATTCATCATCTCAATGGTGAAAATAGTTTCTTGTTGAAGTATCAAGATGGCACTCTCTTTTCTCTGCCTCACAATGGGTAGCATTTGAAGCACTTCAACTCTTGAAGTATTGGATGAGTTCCCCTATACATATGTATCTTTGTATAGTCTTTTATTTCTATTTTGTGCCTTTCATTTTCATTTTTTGGAACCTTTCTTTTTGGGTAGCATGGATCCATAGCCCAATGGCATACTTCAAGGCACTGGAGATTCTGGTTTCTACTCCCCTCAGTAATTCTAAGTTTTTATTTGATGAAAGTTCCCCAACTGGAGCTAGCTGTTGTCCTCAAAAACAAATTTCTCATTTCTAGGACAACATATGAACTATTTTGGTCTTACAAGACCAAAATTGTCTCCTCCCTTTTCAAAATTTGTTCTGAGCATTCAATTTCCTCATTTTCCAAACTATTTTGATAAAGGGACTAGTTGGTTCAATGGGTTCAATGGCTCCTTCAGGTGAGTTCAATCAAAAGGGGGCAAGTTTCTAGCACTTGGGCATTTTTGGGATTGGTTCAATGACTTGGTTCAATCAAAAATGTCCATCAACAAGCATCTAAGCAAGGATTAAACCATTGAACCATTGAACCATTGAACCTTAAACCATTTTGGTTTAATGGGCTCAATGGGTTCAAAGGTTCAATGTCATCAGCAAGAGTTAAGTGCTCTATCAAGGTTCAAATGTTAACCATTTCAAGGTTCCACAGCTGTGAACACTTAATAAAAAATAAAGGCTTGAACCATTGAACCTTAAACCATTTTGGTTCATCGGTTTAATAGGTTCAACGACCAAATGGTTCAACACATTTGGTTCAAAGGATCATGAGGACTCAGCCAATTAAAGAGATTAAACCATTGAACCATTAAACCAAGGTTGGTTTAACAGGTTGGTTCAATTAGTAGGTTCAAGGGGCTACCCCAAAGTCAAAAGAACAAATACCCTTGTAGAGGGTAGGCAACATTAGTTCAAAGAGGCATGCAAAAGGAAAAGACCAAAGAGCAAAATGTGTCATGTGTCATCTACAAAGATTGGAGAGGCTGCCAAGTTTCAATGGTCACTGTATCTCCCTTTGGTTTCATTATCGAGTAAAGACTATGGCGGGCCCTGGGCAAGTTGTTAAAAAGATAAGCAAAGCACCCCAAGTGTCATCCTCTGTGTGATTACCAAAATTGAGATGAAGTTGCCACATGTCCCTGGTAAGAAGCGATGGATGCTGCCAAGTGCCCTCGCCTATTCCAGTGAAAGATGCCATGTGTCACTTGTTTGAAGTAGTGTAATGTGCCATGTGTCAAAGATGGAGCAATCTTAATACAAAGATGTAGAGCTAAGGAAAGATTTCCTTTAGACAAATTATCTGAAGGAATTCCTTCAAACATTTTGTCTAAAGGAAATAAAGAGACAATATTCCTCTAAAATAATTAAATCTCGAAGGCCACCCAAATGATCCTAAAGGGTAGGTACCCTCTTAGAGGATAGTCAACACTCATAAAATGGACCTTTTCCAAGACCCCGATGAGAAAGTCCCCTTCAAGAAGGATCAAGCCTCAAAGTGCAGCAGAAGCTGCCAACTGTCACATGTTAAGACATAGTCTCTAACAAGTTTCAAAGAAGCAAAACTCACCATGTGTCCCATCCCAACTAAGTAGAGCATGACAAGTGTCTGCATCCACACTTCTAGCCTCTAACAAGTTTCAAAGCTTATTCCAATAAGCTTATTTTAAAGCTGCAGATGTCGCCATGTGTCCTTGCTTATGTCATAGTGGAAAGTAACCATAGCAAGTGAGAAAGACATAAAGGAGTTATTCAAGGGAATGACAGGCCCACAAACATCTAATTTAGGATGATTGACTAGCTGTTAACCTTTAAAAGATGAAAGATCCATGGATGTCAAATTTGCTACAATGAAGTATCTATTAATCTTTGCAAGCTTAAAATGTGGACCCAAACACATTCAAAGACCTTAAGGCCAAGGCCAAAGGAAGAAGATACAAAGAGGGAAATCTCAATGGGAGTTATTCTCAATAGGTGGAATAGTCCACCAGGTAGGTATTTGGACCAATAAGCATAAAAAGCTTAGCCTATTTGTCCCCTTTGGCATAAAGACAAAGTGGGTAGCTACATGGATAACAGGTAATAGAATGAGTGACTCTGGCTTAGGAGAAGATGTTGGAGATGAATCAACATGCCATAGTTAAGGTAGCCACCTTGCTCCAGCATGGCTCTCCCTGACATAACCAAAAATGCATCCAAGGCATTAATGCGTAGCATGGGTCACTCCATGGGACAAAGTGTCAAGCCTCCCTTGGCCTCTATATAATGTAATATCTTATATCATTTGAAGGAGATGTTCCCATTACTAGAAGTAAAACTTTTCCCAAATTGAAAGGCATCACTGAGACTTTGAGCTTAGACTATTTATCATATTTCTTTGTTTGAATCAGAAAGCAAGTTACTTTCAGACTTTGGGTTGTTATAGCTTGTATCATTCTAGGATATTGTTCTTATGTCTATTTCATAAATGTATTATTGTTTATGTAATTTAACAAGTAGAGCTAGTGGCAGTGATAAGGAAGGTGTCCTAAAGCTAGCTACTTTTAGACTTTTTGCTGTCATAGTTGTCTTCAGTGAGTGTTTATTTTCTATTTCTATGTAAAGGACCTTGGGACAACTTTGTGCCCCCATTGTTCTTCGTATCTCACTCTTGGGAAATCAAGGTGGAGACTTTGTGCTACATCTTAGATTGTTATTTACTACACCCTTGGTTATGAGTTACTTTTACTACCTAAAATAACTCTTGTTGTTTCCTGCAAGAACACTTCTGAAAGAAGAGAAGTGCCTTCAGTGTTTTCACTAGGATTTTCTCCTCTATTTGTTAACATCATCTCTGAAAAAAGAGAGATAGATGGCTTATCCTACCCCTGAGTGTTATTTTTTGCTTATATAGTTATAGTATATAGCCCCTTCATACTTATAGGGAACCTCCCCTTGATGAGAGGAGAGATTTGTCCCCTTTGGATGTGGTAAACCTGCAACTTTGGATGACCAATCTCCCTTACTATGGATGATCAGACCTATTTTATTCATCAGTATGTTGGTGAAAAAATATTCACCCAACAAACACATAAACGTATCTCCCCATTATTATTTCTTACTAGCACAAGTTTTTCCATCTATGAAGAATGTTTGATGGGTAATATGATCTTTGACTTAAATAATTTGAATAATTCCCTTCTCATTAGGTCCTCTACCTTTGGATTGATAAGCCTTTTTTTTTGCCTGACTGGCTTTGCATTATTTTCTAGTTCAATGGTGTGTTGTGAAATTTTGGGATCAAATCCCTTCAAATATTTGTACTCCCTTGAAAATATATCAAAAAAAAATTGGCACAAGGCAACAAATGTAGTTATTTATTATATTGTGTTGACATTTCCTAACTTTAACAACTTGTCTTTAAAGATCTATATCCTTTCATAATGTTCTTCCTTAGTTGAGATACATGTTTTGCCCTTATTCACCTAGTCATATTCATTAAATATTCTTTCTAATGTCACAAGACCTTTAGGTAACTTATTAGTTCTTAGTTTTACTATCTGATCATCATACTGATGTTGGAACCTATCTTGATACTTATAGTGGAATTCTACCTCTTGTATCAAAAAACATATAATTTGATCATCATTATCAAATACTTTCCAAATTACCTCATTGTCAGGTATAAATAGACTACTTATGACCTTGATCTTATCTTGACTTTGGTTTCCTTTGAATCCTTATGCAATCCCATATTGAGCTCCAATGACTAAAAGCCTGTCTACATGTTGGTTTGCTTCTCTTGGTATGGATTGGATGTTGAATGTTAAGAAGTCCTCCATGAGGTCCCACACACAGTTCTTTTAATATTTTAAATTATGGTTCTTGACTATACTTAGGCCTCTCACTTGGTTTACCACAATTTCACTATCACCCTTGAATAAAATAATTTTGACACCTCTTCTTCTTGCCTCCTGCAAACCATGTAAAAGAGATTCATATTTAGTTATGTTTGAAGTGCAACTAAATTTTAACCTTGAAGTTGAATGATACTTTTTAATTGAGGGTGAAACTAACATGGCTCCAACTTCACTACCATTTTTTGACCTTGAGCCATCAAATAATAAAGTCCACATACCATCTTCTTCTTGAGTGGTGTTAGTTAAGCAAGGCATAGCAGCACCCTCCTCATGTATATAGTACACTCCTAAGGTTACTTATTCAATGTTGATATAGGGATCAAATCCATGATTGTCAGTTGCCCATTTATCCAAGTATATATTTGATATGGATATAACATGATCATGAGGCTCTTATTCAATAATATTTTCATCTTCTTCAAATATGGTACAATCGACATTTTCAAGGTTAGGCATGTAGGCCTCTAGATGGAACCTAGAAATAGGTTTTGACCTAATAGTGACTTTAGTTCCATATCTAGTCTTTAAAACCATGTATGACTAGTCAGAGGACAAATACCCCCCATTTTTTATAGTAAAGTCTTTGGATAGGCATAGGGAAAAATATAGGGGTAGGTCTACAGCCATTACATCCTGATTGATGACATAATTTGGGCAAGATGATAATGTGATATTAAGGTCTTTCACTATTCCTACTATTTTATTGGGGAAACCATCTAACTAGAGAACCCCTTTTTCATTAGGGACACACTTAAACTCAAGCTTATCTATTATGGCCTCAAGTATAACTAAGTTTGAAGCTCCTAAATCTATTATATAATTATGTACCAAATAATATCCTATGATAGTTGACAAATAAAATGGAGGGGGATTGCCAATCTTGGGGGAATGTATAACATCTTGATCTTGAATTTTATTAGGTACTTGATTAGAAACCTAACTAAGACTAGGTTAATTACTACTTGTAAGATTAGTGTTAACCTTATTAGTTGGCTCATTCATATGGGAAGGCTTGGAGAGCTCTCATTGAATAATCTCTCTATCCTAGAAATGATAGGGCATCATACATAGACATAGTAACATTAGCCTTCTTCATATGATCCACAATATTGAAAGGAAGATTAGTACCTTTGCACTACATCCTAGAAGTAGAAGAATCACTTGGCACTTATGTGACATGAGGAACAAAAGGAGACTTATGTTTTTTCCCATGATGTTGAGCTACCTATTGATCTATAGGGGATTTAATAGGTACATTTGAAGTGGTATATTGATGACTAACTTGAGGAGATGCTAAAGAGGCCATAAGTTGTCATACATTGTCATCCACCATCCTCCTCTTAGCCCGTATGTGGTTTTCAACTAGTATTTTTTATCTTTGTGTAGTATTTCCCATGTTTACTATTATATGATAAAACATTTGCTCTCCTTCTTTAATTTTATGCACATGGTGTCAACTAGTGCCTTACCCATGTTCCCTTGATATTGAATTTGAGCTTTTGATGGTGTCATGGTAGACATATTACCCTAATTCATTGAAGGGATTTGTGGTTTAGGAAGCATTATGACATTACCTTGGAATGAAGGATCATGCTACCAATGTCCTAATACATTTATCCACTTGTAATCATTACCATCTCATTAGACTATCTAATTGACTGCCATTGACCCTCTTGTGCAAGATTATTTTGTGTGGGGACCAAGGCTCTTAAACTACTTGCAGTTGTGGGGTTATAACTATTATGAGATCTCCCTTGAGTAATTTGGCCTTGGATTTTTTGATTTGGTGGATAAGGAGGTTTATTTTAGGATTGATTAAGATATTAGTTTTGTAAGGGTCCTTGGTATGGCTTATATAAAGTCTATTGTTGTCTCTCTAGGGTTACTAGCTTGTTTTTTTGGCCTTAGATAATATTTCAATCCTTGAAAATTTATCCTCTTGACCATCAACAAGTTGGGTTTGGTTGTTTAGGGTGGGTAGTGGAGAAATAATAGGTGGGGTTGGCTGAAGCTCAATGAAAAATGTCATTAGAGGTCTTAGCACAAGTTTCCCTACTTATATCAAATAGTTTTCTACCCTTATAGATATTCCATAAGCTCCTAGTAAGGTTGTCCCACCCATAGATTAGATCATGACTAAAATTTCTAAATTCAATGTTCTTAAATAGTAAAGGAAAGCATAATTAGGTGTGGGCTTAATGATTATGGGGATCTATCTCAAGCCTTTTGTAATCTATAGTTGAAATCAACCATGGATTCTTGAGGTTCCCTCTTGATTGAGGTGAGTTGATCAACAAGTGATATATGGTCACTTCTATCTTCAAAATGTTTACATAGGAACTCACTAAACTCATCTCAATTATTTATTGAGGTGCGAGTTAGACCTATATACCATTTTAGGGCTTTACCTTTGAAGGATGTGGCTAATAATCTCATGGCTACATTTTCTTACATAATATGAAGTACTAAGCAAAGATTTTCAATGTCAACAATGTGATCTACAAGGGTGGTGGAGTTTTCTCATGTAAATTATGGTAGACTCTTTAAGGAGGTAGTAGGGATGTTATCATATTGTTGAAGGTTAAGAGGGATACCACCATTGAAGGGTATAAAAGGCTCTAATCTAGGTTGTGTCATCTACATGGTGGGTATTATACTACTTTAAATAATAGGGTGGCTAGGAGATGAATACTACTTTTAGGGATAAGGACTTATCCTATTGAATCTTGCTCTCTTATATGACAAAGGAGTTAGCTCAACAAATTCAAAGGGAATTCCCTTACTAACTGGCCTTCTCATAACTATTTTCATAAGAGATGTTGTTTGAAATATGTTATAAACTCTATAACTTAGATAATCTTCAACCTATAATGATGATGGGTGTCTTCCTCTATTTCAAATGCTTCTCCTAAACTCTTGATTTTGGTTACAACAAAAATAAAGGGTCCCATTGGCTATGCCAAAAAATTTATAGACTCAAGTTGTACCCTAGTTGAAATTAGAAATGTTCAAGTCCTACTCTCAAATTTGGTCCAACATGGGAATAACCCTAGTTATGGGTTATATATATTTAGGTCAAACCTATAGGATTTTTTAGTGAGGCTAGATCCTTAGATATGATAATTTGGACCTCTCTTTATAATACCTAATAAAGTTAGGATGAAAGATCAAAGAAATTACATGAAATAAGACCTATTTTGACATGCGGTGATGCACCATGAATTTGCCATATCCACTCATAAGATTGAACCCTTAGCATACTAATGGACCATGAAGAAAACTATTATAATGATTAATATGATTTATAAGCAATTATATTTCACATAGAGGTTAGTTTGATACACTAATACTAGAGGATAATGAAAATAAGGTCTAGTTAAAGACACTTATATTCAACATTCCATCCTATCTTTGAGATATCAATGCTATGACACATTATATGACCTGTAAAGAATATTTTTAGAATTAGGTTGAGATAAAACTTTTAAAAGGAATATTAAACCACTTTACATATCAAACAAACACAACATACTAATAACTAATTGAAAAAAACTACAAAATATCTTTCTCATTACTCTAAAAGGCGTAGAATACAATTTTGGTAGAGTCTAGTCGTACCACCCTGAGGGATGATAAATAATAGCATAGAATAGAAGGTAGGAGAGGAAGTTTTTTGGAGATGAAGGGGTAATTATTGAGCTCAAATATACTCTCCATATTATTTATAACCACCCTATATTTATGGCCACCTCAACAAATAGTTGTAACAGTCACTCATTTCTTCTACCATTTCTCTCTGTATTGATGCTCTTTTTAGTTACAGTGGTAAGATCAAGTCATTTTAAATTTGAGTGTCAATGTTGATGTAGTTAAAATATATGGATCAATATATTATGCTCTTATTCTAGTACTGATTGCCCCTTACTAGTTTATTTGTCATGAGATAATGGAGAAAATGGTTACAATCATGACATTGGCTTTCGAAATGAACCTTGATGTGTCTACCTCCATGGCCTTGTTTTGAAACCTAAAACTAGGTCCATCATAGATAAAACCAATTCATTATTCTTTTTTATTATAATCTTAACACTTTTTCTTGTCAACCTTTGCCCTATATTAGGTCTACAAGACCCTTTAAATCTTCTATGGAGTCTTAACAATGACCCTTAACCTTGTAGGGTCCATTCTAGTTCTTCCTAGATCATCATTGATCTTGGTTACTTTGTATTAGCTTGATTAGGTTAAAATTTACTCATGGGTTTGACTTTAATTGTTAAAAATTGGCTCAAACCAATTAAATTGTTCTATCATATCTTTGTTCCTATTGGTCTCATAGATCCCAATTGTCATATCCTTAACTTGCCAATCTAAGTTTGCACCATTGGATCTACCTATATGATTGAGCGAGAGCCATTGATCTACCTTGGAGGGACCCTTTTTATTATTTTACCTTACATCCATTGTATATATTTGATGCATAATCAAATTCCAACCATTATATCTATTGGGACTCATTGTTTGAATCCCAATGACTAATTTGTGAGGCTAAATTGGACATCTATACTCCCATCATTTTACATATGTGAGACTATCATTAATGTTTACATGATTTTAAAATTTAAACCATAATTTATTTTTTCTTGAGATTAAATTTGACATCTACATAAATGTTTATCACTTTTTGAACAAATTTGACGGATTAGATCTAGAAGTGAAAAGGTCATGGAGGCACCAAATTTATAGGAGATGTTCTCAATACTAAAAGGATTGTGCCCACTTAATTTTCTATATCTAAAATATTTCTAAGTTTGTCTATATAATGTTCAAATTAGCTAACCTATGAAATTGTACATGATGCCTTGATGATGGTCTGGTTAAAAATGGCTAAGTATGGAAATTTAGTGAATTTTATCCAAGGATCCAACTTTGAATCTTCATATTTTCTGATTTGCTTAGACACATGGCCTAAAATTTGGTGTGATTCAAATTTGGACTAATTTGATCATAACCATATGACCTATTCTCCTTGACTCATCCATATGTGGTAATAATAACATCAATGAACTATCTACTCATAATTTCTTCCACTAGACCCAAATGTCTCTAAATGAACACAATGAAGATCTAGATGAATACCATGTAATTTCATATTCATTCTAAGAACTCTTGACACCCATAGGGTATTTTAAACTCTAGACCTATCCTTATAAATTTAAAAATTACACTTTAAGTGAACTTAAAGTATTTCAAAATATTTATAAGCAAGATAAGATCCTTGGACCACTCATTCCATCCAAAACTTGCTCAGCTTTTGCTCCATTCTTAACCTTTAGGCCACTATAATGCATCCAAATAGAAGATTAGTATGTGGGCCAAAATGACCAAAAATACCTAAATTTTAAATTTATTTAGATATAACTCCATAAATGTGTGCACAATTTTATGAGAAAGAATAAGAGGGGTGTTAGAAAATAATCAATAAAGAATGGCTGAAGTCTCCCAAGCATTCCTCTACTAGGTTAACAAAGACCATGTATAGGCCTGATTTCATTGATGAAGTAGGGGACATTATCATACTATTGCATAGGGTTACAAGCAATCTTGATGCTAGGTGTTTTCAAGAATGGATGCACCAGTATATTTGGGTCATCAAAAAAATAAACAATACATTCATTAGGCCTAGTTAATAAGTGACACACTCCATAAGAAATTGATGGAGGTACAAAAAACTAGCAAGTTATACATGACATCCTATATTTTATACATTTGGACCAAAGGGGGATTTTTCCCAAGCCTCAACATAGTTCATGAAGAGATAACTAGAGTATATAATTACTACCCTTATCTCGCATTATAAGCTAGTAGACAACAATTTATAAGAGTCAATGATGCCTTCATCTATAAAATAATTATCATGTTTGATAAGGATCTTAGGAGGACAATATTCTCTAAAATATCAAAGGATGAGATCAACAAATGGGTTTCATTCTTCATACATATCCCCATTTATTCCTACATTAGGGAAATTAGAAAAAATGGTTATCCCTATACACTTCCACATTATGTTAATGATAAATGGACACTATTAGAATTGGTTAGATAAATTTTAGATACACATAAACTCCTTTCTAATAGGCACAAGGTAGGGATACATTTCCTAATTTTTATTAGTTAATACATATGATAATCCCTATTGAAGGCCATATGTGCATAGGATGAGATGTGCCAAGTGACACTAAGGAATTTAGAGTCCAAACCATATTTTGATCCATACGGAAAAATCACTAGTGCATTGACACTTTCAATATATGAACATGTGCCATATTATGAAGATTATTGGGAATATTGTCAAGATAAAGAGAAAGTCAAGATGAGATATTATTCTAGGATGTCCCTATAATAAATAAAAGATTATGATATATCACCAGTCCCTAATGACTTAGTATATGAGGGATCAGTCATAGACCCAATATATTTGACACAGATCATTGATAGACCTTTACCACTAGTTAGGTGTTCAGTTCTTGAGTCTTTCTCTCTATTTGATAGAATAACCCATGTAATTAATAGACATATCAATTGGTTGAGGAGTAAGGGAGTGCTAGTCATAAGATAAATAATTTGGGTTAGATAAATATTAAAGTGGAGGGGATCACTCAATTAGAAGAGAGACTAGGAGAATAATCAAAGGAGCTGGAGAAGAAGACAAAGACTAAGGCAAAGAAAGGAGAATCATGTAGATAGGGAGAAGTTGTGGAATAACTAATTGATCTTTCACCTAAAGATACAACAATAGCATAGGTTTCTACATCTTTAGATCCCATATCTTTGACTCCCATTTACATTTTCTCCCTTCTCCAACTCACATTATATAAAAGGTTTTAGTACCTCCACCATCTATTTCAACTCTTCCAACTTTAGAGGTTCTAACACTTCCACTAGTTATCTCCAATACTTCAACATCTTAGGTTACCATTTTACCTCAAGTTTCAACAACTCTACCTCAAGCTTTAACTCATCCACATATTTACACTCCCCTTAAATCTATAGCTTCCACTTCACCTACCATTCCACCCATAGTACCCACTATAATAAGATAAGCACAAACAATACAATTGAGTCAAGTGGACACTCAAGGTACCCTGATAGTAGAATCTCAAGTTTACACTCCACTTTCCCTTCCTTTAACTTCACCTTCTCATTTTTATCCACTCCTGATTTCCATTCCATTTATAATTTCTTTCATTTCATCACCATTGATTCCCAACACCACCCAATAGTACATTACCATGGAATCATTTATCCTAACTTTTATTCCAAAAGCTATCCTAATTCCTGGGACAAGTATTATCTTCCCCTCATCTCTACCCATTATCTTTACATAATCAACCTTGAGTGGTCCTATGCACTTGATTTATTCATTCAATGCTATGGATTCCACTCTCCCACCTATTACAAATTTCACAATCCCTGTGTTTATTCCATCCTTCATTCCACCAATAGACATAGCTACTTCCATGGCCTCCACTCCTCCCACTTCCACTATTTCATCTACACCTTTAGTTGATATTAAAGAGACACAACTTCTTGATGTAAATACTAATTTAAAACCAATTGATGAGAGTGATATTTCATAGGAACTTCCTGAGTAACTAATGGCATCATCTTCCTAGGAGTCTCTTATGGTCATAGTATCTACTAGTGAAACAACATCAACTAATGATTCCATGATCATAATTTCTAAAAAATTAGTGGCTACCCCTAGTTTGTTATCCCAATTAGTGGGTAAGAAGTGAAAATAGATGATTGATCCTAGCACAAAGGACTTTGGCATGTTAAAGGTCAAAAATAATTCCAAACCCACTCCCAAAACCCTATCTAGGATATTCAATGATGATAAGGGGAAGAGGTATGTTGAAATTATAGTCCCCCTACCAGGAAAATCAAAAGAAAATATTATGGTGGGGGATTATTATATTTCTCATATACACCTTGGTTATTAGACAAGAGAAGGGCTCAAACATGATATGAAAACTGGCATCAACTCTCTCTTACAAAAAATTGATCATGACAACGCCACCAAGGATGAGCTGAAGAGAAAATTAGATCAACTTACAAAAGCACTGAATGAATTTGTATAGCTTAGTGTATCATATCAATAACCACAGTCAGTACATCTAATTAATTATACTCTATATCAAGATATAATTATTATTTTTTGAGAAATTTCTCACATGGGAAGGGATACAAAATAATGGTCTGGAGAACTAATTACCAAAGGTAGGAAGATTATTGTAGCAATAATGGATCACTATGAAGTAATCAGAGAAATAAATAATACCCTAAAAGATCAATTTAATTAGTATGAAGGAGAGATTTAGACCTTGAACATGTATTATCCCAAATTGATACCTATAAAATTAATTGGTATGAATACCCTCATTACCAAGAAGATATTTTATAATGATGTTAAGCATGAGGAACTACATAGGGCTAATCAATTTTAGATAAGGATACCTATGCTAAGGTAATTGATGTATTATATGATATTGAAGGGATGATGCACACAATGTCATGCCAACTAGTAAATGATGTAAATAATCTCCTTCAGGTAGAATAAGTCCAAAATAAATTCAAAGAGGTAGTTGAGAAAGAATCTGTAAAGGACATAATCTTCACACTGAGTTCTATCCACCATTTCCTTAGGTATGAAAGAGAAATGGATAAAATGATATTGGAAATGTATGGAATAAAAACTTTTAGAAGAAACTTATTTGATATTCAAAAAAATTATCTAGCATCTATTATAACTCTTATGGGCTAGATCTAGAAAAAATACAAGAAATTCTCAAGGCCTTTGATGCATATGTTCAAAAACTATAGGCCAAGAATGACAAAAAGGTTGAATAAATTCTAGATATTGATTAAATTTATTTTTATTGAGATACTTTCATATGTTGTATTTTCATTTTTAAAACATTGTAAGTTGTAATTTCATTGTAAAGGTGTATATATGTTTATAAACTCTTTTTGAGAAAGAGAAAACATATTTTACACTTTATATTTTGATAATGTGGATTTTTCAAAAAACACAAGTTTAAATTAAACTTTCCATTTTGACAAATATGAATTGCTAAAAAGTGTAAAAGCATGAATTGTAAATTACGTGGTTCATTTTGACAAAGTGATAAAGACTTAAAAAATTGTAAAAAACTCTCTTGAGTTTGGTAAGTTAGGGTTTTACATGAAATTAACTTGGATTTATTTCAAATTTATATTTTTCAAAGTCAAGTTCCAATTTGGGTGCCACCCATAGGAATGAGGAAGCTATTTTCAGCTACTACCAAATGGAAGAGCACTGCATAAGGATTTCCAAGTTCTATTCATGACATGCTATGCCAAGTATCATACCCAGCCTTGCATGCGACTTTTCAAACTAATATACTAGTCCAAGATACTAGAAATAGAAGAAATCACCCCTTTTTGCATGAAAATTTTATATCTACATGGTTTCTCTTATTGGGCATTTAAGTTTTGACAACTACATCTCATCTAGGAGATATTTTGTATAAAATTGGGAAGATCTCATGGCCTAATATTTCTATTTTATACTAGTTATATTTTCTACATTTTGAATATATTTACTAGAAGCTGTAACCTTTGGAGTGAAATAAATTGAATATTTTCCTCTATTATTTTGAGAAATCTTTATGTGAGTAAGTTATTTAAGTATTTATGGAAGATTTATCTTTTACTTCAGTCACAAGAAATTCATTTGTGGTATTTTTACCCTTCTAAAAAAAAAATTTTATTTAAATAAAGAATCCTTTTCCCTTTTGTGAAAATAACTAAATATTGCCTTTGATTTCCCATTTGTATAATTTTGTGCTTAAGCGAATTCAATATAATTTTTTTATCTATCATGTTTATCAAACAAGCATTAAAATCCACTAAAAATATTTGATGCAATCACCATTTTTAGTTTCTAAAAATTTGAACCCTTTTCCCAATCAAAACCCTAGTTAGGATCAAAAAGGCCCAAAGAGCAAGATTTTCATAAAACTAGTATTTTGTCATTTGCATCAAATATAGTTAAAGGAATCTAGACTTATCTAGAGATTAACCTCAATTCACCAAAGTCTCACAACTTTGGAGGTTTTTCCATTGTATCATTAGGAAATTTCACAACAAGCTACATAATTGTAGTCATATAAAATGTCCAAATTGGTAGTTTGAGTGTGGCTTGTGACACCCCATCCATAGGTCATTTTTACATGCCCTTGAAACCCTTATAAACACCTTTTTTATTAATACCAATCATCTAGAACCTTTTGGACAATCATTCCACCTTAGCTAGATAGTATTCCCCATGTTAATCTTGTTCCCCCAAGTCCCAAGCTTGTAGGACAAGAGCACCTCATTTGGACAATAGTGCCACATAAAGAAGTGTCCCATTTTCGGTGATTTTATCCATTTTCACTTTGATCCCAAATGGTCATTTTCATATGATCCTTATCCTTAATTAGATCAGCCTAGCATGAATACATATGACCCATGACCAATTATTCCCTATAAAAACCCACTCAAAGCTCATTTATAAGGGAGGTGACCAAAATTACAAAGCAAGAAAGAATACAAACAAAACACAAAGTAAAAATTCCATATTATTTTCACATAATCACCCAACATAGCTACAAACCTACTCAAATCCTCATACCAGTCCCTAGCCACCTCAAACACTATCAATTTTGCATTTACATCTGTATTACTCTATTACACAAAGCACATTAGGTGGGATAACAACATATGGCTTGATCCCTCTTTGGAGTATTTGTATGTAGGAAACATGCATACACAAGTGGTTTGGATTTCATGTTTATTAAATCTTACACACTAACCCACCCTCTTTCTTAAGTGACTCAAATATTATTTTATCAGGCACGATGGAGGGTTAGGGTCTGAAGATCAAATTAGCTCCATAATGAATTATATCAATAACCAATGCTTGATATTTTAGAGTCAAACTCACACAGACACAATGCAACTACCCAAAAAAAATTAGGTCTCTATGATTAGTTTGGACAATAGTGGTAGGAACATACAACAATGCTAGACACAAAAGCATCCACATTTCGGTACTCCTATCCTTTCATCAAATGAAATCTAGATTCAGGTTTATGACACCTTCCTAGTCCTACACAACTATTTTTAACCTTTTTATCAACTATCTTAGTCTATTTTCTAGCTAAGTTATATTTTTTCTTATTTATTGCTATTTTTAGAAAGGTGAAAAAGATAAATAGTTACACAAATTAGGACTGTATTTATTTCTATTATTCTATATTGATTTATTGATCTAGACCCTTAACTAAAATAGGAATAAAACTTCATTATTCATAAATAAGTTAAATCATTTGCTTAACCTAATGTACTTTGTTTGTACACAAAAACCCTAGAAACCCTAGGGAAAATTCTTTGCTGATTTTTGTAGTACTTTTTAAATTTTTTTTGCATATATAAATCAGAATTTCACATTTAGTTTTTATAATTCACCAAATTAATTTTAAAAATCATTTTATTTCAAAACTCTATTTGAATATACTAGGTCGCTATGCTTTTTAGGTATCACCTTACATGTTAGTGAGCTTCATATCCTTTTTAGGCATATTTTAGTTTGATATTTTAATTAAATCAAATTTCCCATAAAATAAAAAAATGGATATCAATATCATGTATATGAATGATGAATTTTAATATATGTTAAATCAAAGATTCATTCTTTCTTTTTCATCCTTAATTTTTATAATATGGGATGATATCAAGAAATTTATTGCTAAACATGTTAAGATCCCTTTCCTTCAAAGCAATGTTTACTTTTATTTAATACAAGGTTTCATTATTTATTTTACATTCTCTCTCTCTCTCTCTCTCTCTCTCTCTCTCTCTCTCTCTCTCTCTCTCTCTCTCTCTCTCTCTCTCTCTCTCTCTCTCTCATGTGGAATAAATTTCACCTCTATCTTGCTAAACATCTTTAAAATGTCATGTTACAAGTCAAAGTTTTTAATGTATTACTACAAATTTCCATGCTCTTTATCCCTTGTTTTTTATCTCTCATGTGAAATGTTCTTTATAATAATATTGTTATATAACTTATAAATCCAATTACATGAATTTCATCCCACATACATGGTTTCTACCTAAATGTATCTAACTCTTTAGATACTTTTAGGTATCTCCCTATCACTACTAGACATAAAAAAAACACTAGCAGTTATATCTATTCCTTAGTTTTGTCACTCAGGTTATCACCCCTTCCAATACAGTTTTAGCTCCTCTACTAGTTACAGTTCTTCCTCCAATTGAGATTCAAACATAGTAGAGGCCTCCCTCACCATCATAGAGAGTTTATAAACTTTCATGGAGGCCTCTCTTAGAGAAACCACTACATCAATGATAGTTTCAAGACTCTTGTATCTAACTCTTTGGCTACTTTTGAGTATCTCCCTATCATTAATAGACATAAGACAATACTAGAAATTATATCTATTCCTCCTCCCTTCAAAATTGGTTCAACTAGATATTATCCCATACCTACTACTAGATCTATGACTATAATAGATCATGCAATACATGTTATCACCCAGGTTTATGAAGATAGGTAGGTTGATTACACCCATGGCTATAGTTTTGTCATTCAGGTTATCATCCCTTTCGATACAATTTTAGCTCCTCTACCAGTTATAGTTCTTCCTCTAGTTGAATTTTAGACATATTTAAGGCCTCCCTCACCATCATATAGAGTTCATACACTTCCATGGAGGCCTCTCTTAGAGTAACCACTATATCAGTGATAGTTTTAAGACTCTAGATAGTTTTTAGATATAGTCTTCACACCTAGGGTAACATCATTAAGGTATCATGCCTCTACAAATAGAGCACATTTTCAAAGATCTTATTCTACTACCAAATGGGTCCCTAAGAGCCCCATAGTTTCATCCACTTATCAAAGTTATAGGGGGATGCCATAGTCAGTTTCCACTACAAAGATTTTAGAGCACTTACAATATACACAGCTTTTAGACTCACAGCTTAGCCCTTCCATCATGCTTATAAATCATGCATGATCCCTCTCCTTGATACAGGATAACATTATAGAGAGTTTATTATGAGACTCATCAGTTAGTATCATTTCTCCTTATTTTTTCTTATACATAATTTCTCATCTTACTTGTACATATTTTCTTTTGACTTTCTTATACATAATTTCCTTATGATTACTTGTATATAGATTATTTAAAAATACCAAAAACAATATAACATGTCAAAATACAAAAACATTCAAATAACTCAAAACACCAAAAAAAATTCAATAATATGCATTATCCATGCTTTACATTTCTACTACCATGTTAGACTTACAATTTGTTATTCTATGCTATTGTTTGTCATTTTATCTACATTACCATGCTTTACTTGATATTATTAGAGTTTGTATAGTGACACCTAGATCCTTGATTGATTCACTCTACCCATTAAGGGGGCATCCTAATTTTATGTTTAAGACATACATCGACATATCTACCCATTGAGGGCATATTCTACATGATTACACCATCTAGGTAATTTCATTACTACACCACACACTATATTTATCATGTTGATGTACATTAATTAATAACTTACACAAATTATTGTATCGACACTCACTAGTACAGAGCACTTGTATATTTCTTAGCATATACCTAGTCTTGTACTACATGTTTTGCATACTTTCACTTCTTGTTTTGATTATCTAGATGTGATAGTATTTTTAGAATTTACATGCCTTCCTTTCTTGATTTTATTATCTATATGTGATTTCATTTCTCAAATCTTATTTTGGTACTTATGTGTGCCTTAAGACAATTTCCAATATCCTTTGCTTGTAATCTTGTATGTGCTTTTGGCCCTCACACCAATCTTGTTTATTTGTAATTTTATGTCTATGTGGGCATTGAAACATGCCTTGCATGCTTGCTTTCCAATTTTTAGTGACATGTGACCATGTCCCTTTTTTTTCTTGGCCCCTTGGCATCTTTTGTATTGTTCTTGCCTTACATGTTTGTTTTCTTATTTGCTTCTCAATTATTTAAAATGCCATGATCCACATCATGCATTATCTTGAATTATTAGATGCCATGATGGACATCACGCTTTATTCCTCCTTGAAAACTAATAACTAAAAATAATTATAGTTTTAGTTTAGTATATTACACATGTTATTACATTGTTACATCTATCTAGGCATACCCTAGTTAATCTAATAATCTCCAACACAAACTATGCTATATCTTGAGACATCTTTTTGATCATCATTATCATATCATTTATTTCATAGAATAACACATTTTTAGGGATATTTATTATAATTTTATTCATTGTAAGGTCTTCATTCCTATCCTTAGAAGAGGGGGAAACAAATAAGGGTTTTGTCACAGAGATCAGAGCCCTCTACTGATAAAAAAATAGTTTTTAGAACACTCAAAACAATAATCAAAATTTAAAACATGTAGAATAGACCAAAAAAATAGTGATTAATATAGAAAAGTCATTAAAAATAGTAAAGGATAAGAGTGCCTCATTTGGACTATAGTGCTAGACACCAAAGTTTCCACTTTTTGGTGCTCTTGTCTAAATAGCCAAAAACCCAATTTTTTAGAAATAAATAGAAAATTAAGGTCAATTATAGTTTTTTCAACTATAGTCTAATTTATATTAGGTAGTTTTAGTATAGTTTTACTTGGATTATCTATATATAGAGTTCATCATACATGACATGATGGCTCTTACTTTCAATTTTAGATTAGGCAATTAGTACAACTTCTAGATCAGAATCATTGTTATAGACACCAGTGATTAGGGGTAATGTACATAGTACATTTACCTTATTTTATTTCCAAGTTATTTTATTACCCAAGTATTCTTAGATTTTTTGTGCCTTATTCCATTTGTATGTGGTTGGCATCATTTTAGAGTGGCTTTCATATAAGCCTAGTTATCAATTTTGGAGTGTCTTTCATACAAGCCTAATATCCACCTTTTAGAGTGGCATAGATTGGCCTAGTTCTTAGTACACATTCAAATATCCATTCCACATTGTTAGATTATAGAGTATCTATGGGATTCATGAACCATCTCATATGACACACATTCATACTAGTATCAGTTCATAATTCACACTTAGTGGGAAATGATGGAGCCAAAGGACTAGATAACTTTTATATTCTTGAGCCACCTATTCAGAGCGATTAGACACATAGTCCAATCATTGATTAACACACACATGATCACATAGATTCACTACATAGTGGGTGATGATTGAGCTAAATGTCTAGCCTTTGTATTCTTGAGCCACCTTTGATAAATTAAGCACTTATCTTTGTTTATGATATTAGTTTTTGGTACAACACATACTCAACATCACTCAACATCACAATAAGTTTTGTATTGGTTCATGTACCTGGTGAAGTGTATTCATTCCTTTCTCTTCCTCTCTCTTTTACCCAACCTTTATACATTCTTATTTTAGACATAGTGTGTCTAGTAATAATTGGTCTACTCCTTATTTTATCTTGTATATTTATGGTTCATGATTTTCTCTCTATGCACACTCAACATCACACATCTTCATGGGCTTCACACATATAGGTAAGTGTAGGTACACTATCTATTTTTTCTTTATCTTAGTATTTCACTTTCTTGCATCACTGAAATAGAGGTGGGGTAAATGTAGTCATATAAAATGTCCAAGTTGGTAGTTTGAGTGTGGCTTTCAAAACCCCATCTATAGGTCCTTTTTTCATTCTCTTACGACCCTTCTAGACACCTTTTTTCTCATTACCAATCATATAGAACCTTCTGGATGATCATTTCACCTTTGCCAGCTAGTATTCCCCATGTCAATCCTATTCTCCCAAGTCCTGAACCTATAGGATAGGAGTACCCCATTTATACTATAGTTCCATATAGAGAAGCATCCCATTTTTGATGGTCCTATCCATTTACACTTTGAGCCCCAACAATCATTTTCATCTCATCTTTATCCTTAATTAGGTTGGCCTAGCATGAATACATCTGACCCATGAAAAATTATTCCCTATAAAGTCCCACTCAAAGCTCATTTATAAGGAAGGTGACCAAAATTACAAATTAATCAATAATACAAAAAAATCACTAATTCAAACTTCTCTATTATTTTCACACAGTCACCCAACACAACTATAAACCTACTCAAATCCTCATACCAATCCCTAGCCACCTCAAACATTATCAATTTGTCATTTACATCTACATCACACTATTGCATAAAGCATACTATGTGGGAGAACTACATGTGACTTGATCCTTCTTAAGAGTATTATTATGTAGATAGCATGCCCACATAAGGGGTGTGGATTGCATGTTCAGTCATCTTACACACTAACCACCCTCTTTCTTAGGTGACTCAAATATTACTTTATCAAGCATGATGGATGGTTAGGGTTTGAAGATAAAATAAGCTCCACATAAAATTATGTCAACAAATAATGCTTGATTTTTCATAGGCATTATTATATAGTCACAACACAAATACCCAAAAAAAATTAGGTCTCTATGATCAATTTGGATAATAATGGTAGGAATGGATAATAGTGTCAGATACTAAAGCATCCACTTTTAGACTCCCATATCCTTTCACTAAATGAAATCTAGATTTAGGTTTATGACACCTTCCCAATCCTACACAACTATTTTCAACATCTATATTATCCATCTCAATCTATTTTATAGCTAAGCTATATTTCTTCTTATTTATTGTTATTTTTAGAAAGGTGAAAAAGATAAATAGTTAAAAAAATTAGTACTATATTTATTGTTATTATTTTGTATTAATTTATTAATATAGACCCTTAACTAAAATAAGAATAAAAATCCATTATTCCAAAACAAATTAAATCAAATATCAAGATAGGTTTAATCCTATATGATAATAGTGGACATGGTGGAAATTACCACATTAGTGACTGGTTCTAAGTTAACAACCTTTTCAATTGTGGTTATGTCCTTTTCTTTTGATTTATATTTTAATAAGGCCTAGGGTATTTCCATCCTTTTATTTAGGATGACCATTTTAGGCTTTGAGGATCCAATAACATTGACCAATTATGGGGTCTTCATGAACCCATTGGTAGGTAAGTGATAATCAATGTGTAACCTAGGTTGTTTGTGTATGGTAGATTGTAACATATCAAAGGGTTTAGGATCCCCTTGAGATTAAAAAAAACCCTTCCCTAGGTGTAAGTAACAGAATTAATATAACAAAGTGGAAGGAATAGCCTTCATTCAATGTATTTAGAGCCTTCCCAAGATCATGTTGTAATTATTTTAATTGTCTATGGTATACAAATCTATTAGTAATGTCTTAGGACCTAAGGTGACTAGGAGTATGATAGTCTTGACAAATGTAAATTTGAGACATCATAGCCTAATAGAGTATTGCACATTATAGAATATTTGGTTTCCCTATAAATAATATTTTGTAAAATAAAGGGGGATGGTGTTCACATCCACTCCATCATCAACCATGCCTCTCTTCACATAGTTGTTGTAGACCCATAATTTTAAGAACAAGACTAGGTTTCCTCTCCTTACTAATTCAGAGTCAGGTGTGATGTTTCATAGATCAAATAAGTATCCAACATATTGTGACTCCTAACTAAGTAATAACATGTCTATATCAATATGGTTAATCTAAGCTTTAGGGGGAGAGTGATTCTAGATAGGTGTCCAAGTCTTAGGGGATCAAATAAGGTTTATTGATGAGCTAGAGAGTTATTAACAAGTCTATAAATGAAATGTGGGAGAATGTTTTGGTTAGGTCATAATTTCCCATGGGCTTGGGGATTATCTTTATTTCCAATATGTTAAATGGGTGGATGGCCATTGTTTGATACTCTCTAGTGTGAGTTATAATGTTGTCTTCCTCTTAAACTTATAAATCTATAACTCATATCATCTTATTTTTATATTGCACTCCCAATTGAGGAACCACATTAGGGTTTAGAGTTACTGAGGTGGAAGATTTAACATCATAAGTTCTTACCACTATAGGTATGTTATGTTGAATGAGGTGACCTTACAGGTTACTATACTATTTAATGTGTGTTTTATGGTTGGGGAAAGGGTTGTGATAGATTTATAGGTTCTATTTATAAGGATCAACAAGACCATTTTAGGTGTTTTGGGTATTTTCATTGGCATTCACTAGGAACATATCCATGAATGTTTATCTTTGGTCCTTCAAGAGTCTTTTTATGAGCTTTTTATACTCTATAAAACTATGAGTATCATGACCCATGACTATATGGAAGAGGCAATAGACATTGGGGTCATATTCCCTAGGTCTGATGTTTTATCCTTGATATCCAAACCCCTATTAGTTATTTTGTGGGTAGTATTTTTAGTTTTAGAATTGGGAATATTGTTCATTTGATTGGTACAAGTTTTGTTTATGATTTTGTTATTGTATATTATAAGGTGAAGATTAGTTGAAATAAACTACATAAATGGTGGGAAGGGGACTTTGATTCTTAACACCTATGTTATTAGTGTTCATGGTGTTCTTTATAGGTTTATATTGAGTATTATTTGTAGGGTTTTACTTCAAGGTTTGATTAGAGATGCCATCTATGGTAGTATTCTTATTATGATTAAGGATTTTGAAACCTTGGTTATTTAAATTGTTTGGGTTTGCATTTTGAGATCCCCTATTATTTTTTTTTGGGGGTAATGATGTACCCATTGGTCCCATAAGTTCACCACCCACTATCGATGGTTACTTGGTCAATATATAACACACTCTTGAAGGACTCTTCATATGATCAGTATAGGAACATATGGATGTCTTCCCTTGTTTCCTTATTGATGGAATAAAGGAAAAGATAACATTATTATCATTAGTCTATATTACGTACACTAGCAAAGAAGTATATGACATACCACCATATCATGATGAAATGGGTGGATGATTCATTGTATTCTTGATTAATTGCAATAAATCATGTATTATAGTATTTATAAGTTTGATCATGTCAAAGGATTTGAGGAAATTAATGATAATTCTGTATAAATAATGTATGGACCCCTCAAGGTGGCAATAATACTAGTGGAGTGTTATTCTCTTGAGGTTTTTGGTAAAAATCTTTGCTAAAACCCCATCCCAAGGTAGGAGTTCCTAGATAGTGGTAGCATAAGATTTTATGTGTGCATTGGGATCTCATTCCTCTTTGAATTTAGGAATATCAAGTTGGGGGCATGAAATAATAACCCCCCCCCCTCGCATATATTGGTATCTAGAGATTATTTGAGATATATAGCATAGGTCCCCATGTTGCTAAAGTTTATTGAAGTTTTAGTGGAACTAGGGTTAAAATGGGGAGCTACATATGGGTTGTTATAATTATTCTTAGAGTGAAAAGAGGAAGCTTAATAGGGTGAAGTGGAATAGGCTAGAAATTATTTGTTTGGATTAGTAGACTCTGAATGTATGTGGAATTATGAAGGGAGGTTATTAGATATAGGAGTCATGGTGATTTACTATGGTGGGTTATGTGTAGTTTGTGTGTATTCTAATGTCACATGAGGTAGGACATAGTCTATCTATAGGAGGGACATTATATGTGGGAGGCACCTAGCATGGAGGTGTGGAGAATAATGGGTTGATGGTTACCACATAATTTTATAATGGTGGAGTGTATGTGTACACAATCCTTTCCATAGTTTGAATAGGTATTTGATAAGATTAATAAGTCTCAAAGGTATTAGGGTTGGGGACCCTATGAGTAAGAATATCTCCCAAGGATTAGTGAGATACATGGTTTTATGGTGATATGAAATCCTATGGTGGTGGGATAATGTAAGTTTGTTGTTTTGATGTTGGGTAAGTTATTGTTTGGATGGGAGAAGAGAAGGAATAAGTTGGTGTGGAGGTACTTGGGCCTATCCCTTGACCTAGAGCTTTTTTATTATTCTCTAGGTCATGGATATGACCCATTAAGGTGTTAATAAGCTAGTTCAACCTAGTATTGGTGTCAAGCCCATGGGTATCCATTGTAGGAGGGGTAGATGCATGAGATAGGGTGCCCTTAATGGGTTTGTTTTAGGTGTCCCACCTGGAGTAGTGCTTGTGTCTAATGGTAGTGGGTTGGAGGTTATTTGACTCCTACCAAGGAGGTGGGTAAAAGCTTGCATTCAATTAACCTCATATTTTAAGTGACAAATTCTTCTTAGCTAGTGATCATATTTGGTGAAGCTTTCTAAATCTAGGATTTGTAAGTTAATAGATGTTCTAGTGGCAACATTAGGAGTGAATGTGCCTCTAATTATGAGGGTCATGGTGTTATAATCAAGGTTATTGCTTGTAGTTTTGGATACATCACATATCTCTTGAATAACAACCCTTCTCCTTATCTGAGTGTTGGGAAGGGAATAATCATAAGATTGGTATTCTATGTTAGTGTCTAAATATCAATTGTTTCAACTCATCAAAAAAAAAATGTTAGAGATAACTTGGATTTTGATATATCCCTTTAGGCCAAAATATCCACCAATATCTTTTCTAGACATGTTTTGGGGGTATATGGATGCCTATAGAATAAATGGAAGAAGGGAATATGGAAAAAGGAAATGACAAGACTAAGAAATTAGTATGTAAAGGATGAATTCCTTTATGTAGGGTTCACTAATTTTTATGTACATGAATTATCACTCACTAAACTATGCACTTGATTCCCTAAGGTTTGGCCAAGGTAGCCATCATAATGGATGACCTAGGGGTTTGGTTTATTATTTGGTGGAATAAGATTTGGAATAGGTGGTGGTAATGGGTTCTCTTAATGGAACCAAAAGACATAAAAAAAATATTGATGCTCATTAAGAACATTTATATGTGTATAAATAGAGCTCCAAGGTTTTTTAGTCTTTGATATCACAAGAAGGTGAAGTTCTTGGTCAATATTGGGTTTGGGGAAAGGAGGGAGATTGGGTTAGATGACTCATGGGAAAAGGTCCACTCTATTCAGTTGACTCTATTCAGTCAATGTCATACACTAAATGTGAATGATATAAGATGAGGCTAGACCCAAGGAGGAAAATGAAGTATGGATGAGAGCTAGGTTTGGATAATGTTGTGTTTACATCCTCTATTCTAAGGGAAGATAATGATTGGTGGATCAGAGATGTGTTCTTTCTCTTCTAGTGCAACTAATGAATTTATGATGAGTTGAGGAATGGGATGTTAGAATATTTATTCAAAGGTATTTGTTTGTTTATATACTTTATTTTTTGGTTTTTTATTAATTAGTTTGATTTGGTTCATGAGAATTAGTTAGATCACATAACCACTCATAAATTTTTTTATAAAATTTTACCTTGTAAATAATAACTTGAAATAATACATTATTAAACTATGTGATTTGCTATCTTCATAATTTAATTTATGAATTATTATAGTAGTAATAGGGATAATAGTGGTATTAGAACATTGTTTTCTCATAGAGTATTGAAGACATGCTCATCAGTGGAAAGAGTGACAATCAACACATTTACTTTGTATGGCCAAACCTTTTGTGTTCAACAGAGTTTGAGAAGCACTTGAATAGAGAAATACATGGTGATGTATTTGATGTTTGTGATCATTCATGACCCTTGTATGGTGATGGCTTAAGAATAAGGTAAAATTAAAAATTAATCATGCATTCATATTCATCAGTCCATAAAAGTGAATAAGATAGAGGTATATTAATTTTTTTGTTTAAATCTAACCTATATGATGCTTCATTTACACAATAATTTTTTGTTGTAATGAATGCTTGGGTAATTAATGTTTAGATATATATGCTTAAATTTTGATCTATTCAAAAATAAAAATTTATTGGTTGATATTGAAGAGGATACCAATGAGTTTATACAAAGAGGAGGATGCACCACACATTTATTCAAGTTGGTTATTGATAAGACTCAACTAGTAGTAAATAGGTGGCTAGTTATTGATAATGGAATTCAAAGTCCTTTTTAATATTTAATTAAAGTGTTTGATATTATATGTAAACTTTTATATCTATCAAACCCTTCAAATATTCATTTATTTATAGCATCAAGGGTGTTTTATTAGGGTTTTCATACATAACTCTTTTTTTGACTCTACCAAATAAAAAATGGCAAGTTTTGGGGTTGGAATATAGACCTATACAACAACTGAATTACCTTGCTCAACATTGTCTAATAAAGTGTGAATATTTTAGTGTTTCAAAAAACTAAAATTAAAGAAAATATTTTTAATGTGGGATCCACCAATAAGACCAGTAAGGATAGCATATTTTTTTATAGATGTGAAGAATTTACAATAATGTAGTTTTAAATTTGGTTTTAGGGTATATGTAATTTTTTATTTCTCATATCTAAGAGAAACAAAGGATACATAAACTTTATTTAAATTTACTTACTCATATTGATAAAAGGTGAGTTGGTTAGATTGATTATGTTAATCACTTTTAAATAAGCAGGTTACATGTTCAAATCCATATTTTGGACAAAAGTCTTTTTACATTTAATTTTTGGAATATGCCTTTTTTAAAAGTGAATATTCTATATTCAAAAATATTTTTAAAGAGAAGAGGGGATATAAAGGTGTAAGTCATGTAAACACTTGTGACACTTATTGTAACTTTTCTTACCAATTATTTGTTTATGAAAAGGTGGTCACGTGACTAACCAATTTATAGTTTTTTTGAATTTTGGATAAAACATAATGGTTTATTTTGTGTTTTGAATCTTTCTCATATGATTTTACATAAAATAATATTGAAAATGGTGTATAAAAGTGTATTTTTGGTAGAAATTGACACCTTAAAAATGTAAAATTTTAGAATACCACCTATTTATTGTGATATTGATGAATAAATTATCCTTTATAGTTCCATCAATATCCTTGCGATTGACTAAGTATAAGTGTCTTATTGGAGTTTGTAGGATTTGTTAGAGTTTGAAAGACTATTACCCTTATTTATTTATTTATCTATTTGCTTATATTTTAGGCTCAATTTTTGAATGATAATAATGGTAGTAGTAGCTTATGTATTATAGTTACAATTTTGGCTTTCTATCCTTGATATTAATGACATGGAGAAGACAAGATTGTTTGATTTGTTTTCTCTCAGTGCATAGCCTCTCAGCTCTTGCCTAATAGGGGATAATATATATCATTCTTATGTCTTTGATTATTCATTGATGATAGTATGAGTTGATAGGGGTTGTTAGCACTAGAAGTGTTGAGTAAAGGTCATCAAAAAATTTTAGACATTAGGAAAATGTGCCCTACATAATACATGTTGGTTACTTTAATGTGATTCTATGTGGATCCTTATGTGTATCAATGTATTTGGATATGCCTTGATCATTTTATACTATAGTACAATATTATGATCATAGGAGATGAAAATGCCTTGATTATATTTATCAACATTTTATGACACAACTTGTAGGGTGGGATTCTATATGGAGTGTCATCAATTTTGGTAAGTATTAGGATGTAAAATACACTTATTACAATTGATTCAAAGTTTATTTGATGATTTTAGATTCATTTCTCCAATTATTTCTTCTATAACCCTTTGGATTAAGGGGAAGTTTGTTGGATTATTTATCCAAAGGTATTTGTTTGTTTATTTACTTTATGTTTTAGTTTTTTATTAGTAATTAGTGTGAATTTATTCATGAGAATAATTTAGATCCCATAAATACTCATAAAATATTTATAATCTTTTACCTTTCTTGTAAATAATTACTTAAAATAATAAATTATTAAACTATGTGAAATGCTCTCTTCATAATGTAATTTATGGATTATTATCCTACTACTGGTGTTAACATGGGAGTGGATATAAATAACTCACATCTCAACTTAGTGATATTTTAAAGTTGTGAAATTATAGTGGTAATAGGTGTTCTAACTCTAGGGAATATGCCATGTTGGGTAAGATGTGGTGTCTCGAGGAGGGTCATTTTAAATAAGACTAAGAAAAATCCAAGGAAAATCATATGATCTTGTTCATGCAATGGATTTTAAAGTGTGATTTATATAATTTTAAAGCAAGGATTGATGTATGGTGTTTTTTTGGATGGACAAGGCTTGTGTAGGATATGATTTCTTGCATAGATTGGCAAGGTTTTTGACATTGTTTTTGTTTATTTTTAGACTTTTTTTGGTTTTGTAGAAGTAAATGTTTATTTTCTAAAAATGAAGTGTTCAAAGTAAAATAATATCAAATCTAAAATTAAATGAAATAAAAACTCTTTTTTTATCTTTTTTAATGTTTTTAATATATGTAAAGAAGGAGAGAAGGAACCTATGCTATTATGAAAGATGTTGATTTTTCCTAATTTCACATATATGCAAACTAGATGAGATGTTTTTTTTTTTTTTTTTCTAAAAATTATTTGTATGAAATGAAATAAATGTATAAATTTAATATATGTATGTAAGTAAGATGATAATATATAATATTTAAAATATCATCAATAACACACTTTCTATGGATTTTCTTCTTCACAAACAAACTAGACTAGTTTTTTAATCTTTCTAAATTGTTATAAACAAAACCCCTTTTCTTATTAATGGATTTCTAATATTAATAAAAAGATGAAATTTATTATTTTTTATATTTTATAAGAGGAAATTATAGTGATTTTGACCCTTTAAATATAAATAAGATTAACAATCTACTACCTTTGTGTATACACCTATGATTGTCTATATTTCTATGTTTGATATGGTGATTGTCTAGAGTGAAAGACACTCATTTAGATATTGAAATAGAAAGGTTGTATTGGATAGATATAATTTAAATAACTTCTAATATATTTTTAAAGATGATATAAAATATGTATTTCTAATTGGAAAGGAAACTAATCTACTGAGATGTAAACATAAATCAAAACTAGTTATATTTTTGTAGAAAAGACAAATGAAATTGGATAGATATCTTTCATTATCAATTTTTATTATTTTTATCACTTTGGAAAAATAATCCATCACAATAAAAAACTACACTAAATTTAATATAATAAAGAAAATAAATACTAGAAATTAATAGAACCCCAATCTGATTTTGGCATAAATTAGTTGAAGTGCATCTTACTATGATAGCTATGTATGCTCTTGTACAAATTATGTAAAATCTATAGATAGATGATTCACAAACTCTAGAATAATATGGGAAAATGAGAGGACACAATTCATAAATGGAAATAAATTTAATTGAGGCTAGATAATGTCTTAGCTTACAAATTTTGAGTTGCTTTCACCAAGAACACTTCTTCACTTATAATTGTGCAGTTGAGTAAAAAAAATAGAGGTTAGATGTTATTAAAAAAATTATCAAGGTTGTGTCTAAAAAATATTCTCAATAACAACTTCTAATTGTAATTTTTGGATCTAAAATCAGGGCAAAATTAGTCTTATTATAGGAAAAGTTAGAAGCTTTCATGGAGGAGTTTGACTAAGTGATGATGAGTTAAACTTAAGAAGAATTGAAAAAGAATAAAAATAAAAGGAGTAAGTTGGGCCTAATTAGAGGTAAACACAAGGTGATAAAATTAAGAAATGTGATGCTAGTTATTTAAAATGCATGAAAATTGGAGTCACGAGAGCTAATTTTGGAAGGCATTTCAACTATGATAAAATTATTGTTTTATGTAGGAGTGGTTACAAAACCACTTATTAAGGATACCAAACCACATCTAACCATCATAATACCACTATGGTTTTAATATAAACTACATTTTATCATAAAAATTGACACCTAATTTACATAACCATTATGGTGGTTTCATTGAATAAGGGGTGCTTTTGTAATGAAGAAGGGTGGTTTCATCATCAAGAACAAAATTTCTATCATCTATGGTCAATTTTGAAACAATTTGAAAATAGTTAGGAAATTCAAAAAAAAGGGGACTAAAAGGGGTCAAGGAAGGAATAGTAAGGTTTAGGGAAGGAGTAGAGATAGTGAGTTTGTTGTAGAGCATACATCATCATCAGATTTGTATCATAAGTATTGCACTGTGTAATTTTTGAGTGCATGCATTGACTAGAGGAGTATCAATAGTGTTTGTAGGCATAGACATGGATACCTATTTTAAACCAAGTGATGCTCCTAAACCAAGGATAAATGTTATGGAAGTAATTGGAGGTGTAGAAATAGTAATGAATACAATAATGTAAGTGGAAACATTAGAAAGAATACCTTGGGCACTTTTTGATTATTTATCTCTAGAAACATATAATAGTGAGTCAATATTTTATTTTATGTTTTTGAATATAATCCATACATTTTGTTTCATTAGTTTCATTAGACTTTTCTTATGAATTTGATTTTGAAATGAGAGCCATAATGCACCCTTGAAGAGGACTTGGAATAAGAAATGGAAGATCCTTTAAAGTAGTAGATTTAAGACATGTAACATATGGTTTCTTTTGTTCCCAGGTCATTTCAAATTTGAAAAAAAATATTTTTAATGGTTTTTTCATTGTATAATAATACTAACATGATATAGTAGTACAACCATTTGAAATAAGAAGACCATGAGATTGAACGTTGTTTAGTATAGCCTCTTGATTAATTTGGCATCAAATCCATTTAAAAACATAATGAATAGCTTGTTGAAAAATAGTAAAAAAAGTGATGATTAATTTCATAATTATATGCAACATGTGAAAGAAACCTTAATTAGCTAAACCCATTATGAATAAAATACAAGCAAAAATCAAGGTATAAAGGGTGATCTAGGAAAGGGTTTGAATGATTCTGTCACCTCTGAAATATGCTTATTTATTCATATAATTATATTAGTTTAATATTTTAGATCACTAACTATAGAATTTAAACCATGATTCTATCCCTCTATCCCATCTTTGAGGGTATGGTGAGAGTAACTTCCTTGGGTGATATACTCCTCTTAGGTGCACCACAAATAAAATGGCTAAAGAGGTTTCCTTTGGTGTAAATAATGGACCCTAGGTATTTCTAATATATCATGAGGTATGAGAAAACTAAAATCCATATATATCACTATCTAGGGCCTGAGTATTGTGATAGTATCCCTCACTTCAGGGTACCAATTAAACATGTCACTTCTTAGACAAAAAGATAGATTTTTATGTAGTTTTACAACTACAAGAACACAATTTCTGAAAACAAGTAGCAAGAAAATATAAGATAAAAATCAAAATATTTTTGTGTATAGAGATCAAAAAATTTCAACTCGAGGTCAAGAGTAATGCTTTAGTGTTAGATGTTATCTAAAGTGATAAGATAGTTTCTTTAGTGTCATATTAAATCCAAGGTCAAATAAGATTGGCTTGTGGTGTCTGAATTATATCCAAGGTCAAAGGTAATTTATTTAAGCATCAAGAATTTATAGACATTTTTATAAAATCACAGGAAAGAAAATAGACAACAAATAGAGTTATAATAAATTACAAGTTTACTAGAATGTTTAATGGTTATTTTGATTTAACAATTAAATGATATAACACTAAGTGATTGAAATACTAATTTATATTACATAATATATAGTACATAAATCTAAAATATAGTAATAAAAACTAAATTAATTTATAAATAGTGTTTTTCAATGAAATGTGTAAACCTATCTTGGATCTAACTTATGTTGATTGTGTAGGCAAATTATTGATGTAAATTAGATAGAAATATTTGTGAACTATGTCAAAACTAAATAGAATCATATAATATAATATTATAGGGTTATGTCTATGTTGACTACATATAATATTTTCCTATTTTAGTACTTTCACCTATCAATATGGTTGACCGGTTTCTTTTGGGTGTTGAGTTAATGTGCAAAAGTACCTATAATCACAAACCCTAGCTCTTGCACATAAACTAAATGGACACCAAATAAAAATGGGGGAATTGGGAAATGAGAATAACTAAGATATCCTCAAAAAATCATATATAATATCATTTCTACTTACATATCCCAAAAGGTCCTCAATCCAATGTAGTTCTTCCTCCTAAAGTGAGTATTAGAATAAATTAGGACTTGAATTGGAGAGATTATTTCCCTTTTGCTCACTGTGAATAAGAATTTCCAAGGGATTGCTAGTTTTATATTAAATGATATTTAAATTATTATATTTATAATATTTGAAATATTTGTGTTTAATTTTTTTTAGAAAATTAGGAGAGGTAAGGTTGCACTAGTGGACAAGGATAGGATATGGCCTTGTTTGACCTAGTGCAGTCTTGTCCCAAAAGGTTGGAGATTATTGAAACTTGGATAAAACTAATACCTAAGTATGATATAGATTTTTAATTGAAGTTTTAAATATTTTAAAGATAATTATTATAATATTGAAGTCTCTCATAGATATTTAAATTTAATAGAATGGTGAATAGTTCAAATAAGTTAAATATGTCAAGATTAAACATTATCAAGTACTTAATGATTAAATTGAAGTATCTACATTTCCCCCCTCTTTATTATTATGATGAAATGAAGTGAAATTATATGTGAACTTAATTTTGTATACACACTTTGTATTTTGGTGTGAAGTTTGATTGTGTAAGGTGCCTTAATGCAAAAACTACAACAATGTGATTAAAAGTAGCCACTATCCATATTTGAGAATTGAAAATATGAAAATCAAAATTTGAAATTTGAAAATAGAGTAAGGAATGAATAAAACTAAAATATTAAGCAATTTAATCTCCATGTAACTTTAAAAAGGATAAGTGTGTACTTGCTTGTTAAGGCATTTGGATAAAGTTGAATCTATGGTAAATTAAGAGTGATCAAGTATCATTTTTTAAAATAGTGAAATCCCTTGAGTTATAAATATTTTATGCTCCAAATCACATATGAATTTGTAGTTTACTCTGGTCTAATAATAGAATGGGTAGAACCACCAAATGTGGTTCACTACAATACAATCATATATGTTGAGTGTCACTAGACTCAAATGTAGTAGGAGAAGGGTTGGAACCACCAAATTTGGCTCACTAAAGTAAAAAATATATTTTCAATGTCAATACACTCTAACATGGCCCAATTTAAAAATTAAATGAATCACACCACTATAGATTGATCTATATTCTATTTAAATATTTTGTACCTTTAAAACTTTTAAACTTTAAAAAAGTGAAATTTGAAAATTTCTATGTAAAAACATAAACATGAATGAATATCATGCTCCCTATACCTATAATGAATTTATATAGAAGTCTAGTTTTACTTGTAACTATTTTTATCATGCTCTTGCATATGCATCAAGTATGTGTGATTTTTTTTTTGAAATAACTAAAGGAATGAGTGCACATTAATGCCCTATGTGCCCATATTCTAAAAATTACAAACCATAGTGTATGCATTCATAAATTTAAAATTTATTGCTCATGACTTGAATTCTCAAGACAAACCCATTATGATGCCCCTTTTTGAGATGATAAATATATCCTACAAGTCACTAATCTAAAAATAAAACTTGTAAGATATGTTAAATATATAATCATGTAGTAGCATATAAACATTTAAATTGCATTGCATCATAGTATTGAATATAGAATTGAACTTCATATGAAACATGTGATATATAGATATAATATTAAAACACATAAGTAACATTTTCATAATATTTATCATGTCACAAGAGTAAAAGTATAAAATAAAAGTGATGTGTGATATGAACCATGACACCAAAGTAACTAGCAATGAATATACAATTAATGTCACACAATTTACATAGATTGTCACACATAAGGCCACATACGAGGGACATGCAAATATCACACAAAAAAAGAAGGCCAAGGGACACACTCAAATGGTATGATGTTACATATAATAAATAATATGTATATGTTACACACATAAGGTCAAAGGCCCCATTAAATAAGCAAGTCCTAACTTATCATGTATTAAAGTAATAATTTTGAAAATAAGCATAGAGAAAATGAGACTAGTCTATATCAACCATATGTATCAATTTCATTTTTATCAAATAACATATCTATGTAACATAATGTATAGTATTAGTGATTATATATATATATATATATATATATATATATATATATATATATATATATATATATATATATATATATATATATATATATATATATATATATATATATATAGAGGTTGTAGATAGATACAATCTGTTAAAGTGTTCACAGAGAATAAAGAGATACCCCTAGCTTAGCAAGTTTGTTGGATAAAAAAGGAATCCCAACATAAAAAAACCATGTAATATTATTTCCTATATCACACTCACATACCTCATGAAAATAAGTGTGTTTATGAAAATTAAAATATGTTGTCTACTTAGCATGAAATAAATTACATATGAAAAGATGTAAATTAGCAATAAAATAAAATTATTTTGAGGTTTTGAGGTGTTGGAACATGAAAATATATAATAAGGTCAATTAAATATGGATATCAAATAGAAACAATCATGCATAGTGCACAATAGGGAGGTTAAACACAACACAAAAAATTAGTACAAGCAACTACAATGAATAAACAACATAAGGTTAGATCACCAAATCCCTATGAAACATGATGCAAGGTACATGTTTGAACCACAAAAATATGGGTTTTGGATAAAAAGGGCATATATATGGTTTCCTTCTTTCAAGAGTGGATTTACCTAAAATATGAAGTTTTTACACTATAACAAAGAGGTGATCCATACTAACACTAGCAGCGAGAAATTGCCAACAAAAATATTTATTTACTTCCTAAGATAATTTTTTTCTAAAATTTGTTTTATTATGAAAACTAAGTGAGATATTACTCTAATTTATAATCATGGTAAAAAATATTAAATCATGCAATGTCAATAAAAATATATAAAAATGTTGTAAATAGAATAGTTATGTGCACATGAGGCACACATAATTCATGAGATGAAGATTGTAAATCTAGTTGAGTGAGTCCAATAGATCCCTCTCATATTTTCACACCAAATGTCTAAGTTATGAGGTAACACTTAATATCTAGGATAATTCTCTTAGAGTTTCCTTATGGATGGATGATACTTGGAAGTGTAAGTACACTAGGATAACTTTCTTAGAGTCTCCTTGTGGATGGATGAGATTTATAAGTGTAAATCAACACATAAAATACAAAGTGGGTCATGCAACAAATAAAATAAAAAGGAGTAAATAAGAGAACTTTTGAGAAATATGAAACTAATATAAAACATAATTTTCTCATAAGGAGATAGAACAAATTAGTGGTTAGAAGAAGGGAGAATAGGCTCACATGGTGTGTAATAAAATTGACTTGTGGTAAACTAATGGAAGAAGAGATGGAATATTTGTGCAGGAAAATATGTGACATCATGTGACTATTGAAGGAGAAAAAATGAACAAGCTATAAGTGGATGATTTAAAATTTATAAAAATAAGAGAGTAATTTCAAAATTCCATTTGTAAAATATTTTTGAAAGAAAGTTAATTGGTAAAGAAGAACAAGTGAGAAAGTTGAGAGAATAAAAAATATATTAGATCGAGAGAGGAGATGTTTATGGGTTAAAAAGGTAGGAAAATTTGGTGAAGATCTTAATGAAATAAGGGGACAACTAAAGAGATCATGTGAAGAAATTATGGTGACAAAAATGGGCTAGACCTCAAGAAGAGGATATGGTATGAGGAGAGATATGAGGCAAGGGAAAGACAAAAATGAATCATAGATAGATCTACAAATATTCATCCTAAGAGAATATCCAAAGAAAATTAAAAGTGACTAGAAAAGGATGCACATATGGAAGCATAAATAAGAGAAGAATAAATAAGGAGAAAGGATTAATAGGAAGAAAAGGAGAGGATTTTTTTCAAGAAAGACATAGAATAGCCAAGGATATGTAACTATTATCTCCAAATATTGCACCCTATAGGAGGTTTTTCAATCCTAATCTAAGATTTGGGCAACATTAGAATACTTCTAGGTATGTGGGTTTACCTATAGGAGAAGTAGACCTATAGGTTTAAGTGGTAGCTCCCTAAATTTGTCTTGAAGTTATTTTCACCTATACTACTGATTAATTGTGTTAAAATGGGTATAATTATGCATAAAATAAATATAATCTAATTGGGTGATACAACATGAATATATCCACTATGTTATCATACTTCTTTCACTAAGAACAAGATCTAAAAACTAGCCTTAATGTCCTAAGATGCTCTAACATAATTGTTTCAATATAGAGGTGATATGCATGAGACCACTAAAGGTAAGTAGACCAAGTATTATATTTATGAATCCAAAGACACTTGTACACTTTAAGGGATCCTAACACACTAAATACACTCCATATGACTTGTTATAATGATAAATTCTTGCACAAGACATGAAAGGATAAGGAAAATCAAGGATAAAATCACTAGACTTAACCATTCATCACTCTACATACTTAAACAAGATGTTTATAAACTCAAAATTATATTGCTTTTATTATTCAAGGGAAAAATATGACATCAAACTAGAAGGGATTCACCATATCAAGTGTGGTATTAACCAATAATAACCAAAAAGGCTAGTACTTATAGAATTTGAGAGAGGAGAGAAGAGAATGAATTCAAAGAGTCACTAAACCACTTTTTAGGTTGAAAAAATAGGTTACATTTGTAAGATAAATTAATATGGGATATACCACACAAGTTCTACTTGGACAAGTGTCCCTCAAAGCATGAAACTCCCTGAACTTGGCATAGGAATCTTCAATTGCTTACTAAAAAAATTGCCTTCATCATTAGCCTTATTTTAATGATACATAATAAACTAAGGACATATGATATCATTTCACTATTATATGGGGTTATAAAATTCTCTAACATGCAATGGATGTGTCCCTAGTCATCAATATTCTTCTATCCAAGTGTTCTCACTACCTACAGTCACAATCACTCCTCTTTCACTCATCCTTCACACTTGGAATCAAAGAGGCCTTTAGTTTACCAAAAAAGTCCATAAAATGGAGTGCATGACACTTTTCAAGAACCCACATGCCCTTATATTCATTAGGTAGACCTTAAAAAGTCCTCCCACTTAGAGTTTTCACCTTCTTACTTGGTGATCATTCCTTGTTTAGTATGCCAGTTTGGACTGGCTAAGATGAAGGTTTATGTCATTATCATTGAGATTTTATTACATATATTGGAACTCAAAACTTTTCCCAACCTTTAACCATACATATTGTATTTGATTAGACAATACTATAGGTTGACTGCATTCATGTTTACCCTTAGAAAGGAAACAATCTGTAGGCTGCTATTTTATCCTAGACATTATATCATTGCCACAAAACCTTATTTAGGTCCTCTATGATCATATAATAGTTTCAATTTTTCACACCATTCTTTAGGTGAGGACAACTTCAAGGCTAGTTTTTTTCATAAATCACTATCATGCTAAAATCAGTTGTAGATGACTATTTTGGAGTAAAAAGGGATCACTATAGGTGTGTTTTAGTCCATGAGATCTATGTTAAACCTCATGGATATATTTAGAGTATTTTGATCAAATATCATTGATATATATCCATTTTTTATATAACTAATTACTAAGGTTCACTTATGAACTTTAAAATAGGTACCTACATTCAACTGTAGGTAAGCCTTTTGAGAGTAAGGCACTTGTAGGTGATGATGTAGGTTGATATATTGGAATCAAATCCTTATTTAATATATTTTAATCACGAATGTGTCTCTCACCCTCCATTTAGTCATCTATCATTAATACATGTTCTTATGTTATTATCTTGGAGTGTAGAATCACCTAGAGGTTTAAAATACTGTAGTAAACACTATAAAGTTATCATGAACAATTTCATGATTTGGAGGCTTCTTAATCACCACATTTTGAAACCAAATTGTCCTTTATTTTGATCAATTCATCTTTCCTAGGATATTTATCCATGATGGAAACATATGGACTCATCTATACTTCATTATACATAATTATATAATGGCATCAAAAGTACCCAGGGCTTTGTTTTGGAGATTTTAAGTAAATTTATCCCTAAACTTGGTTTCTACACATGCATGTATTTTTTAAACAACCTACCACTTAATTTATTTTTAAAAATGGTTATCATGACACCCTAAAAATTATAATACCTAATTTAAGGTCTCAAAACATATTCATACATCTTTGTGCAACATTTCAAGTCTATGTGGGAACCCCCTATAGGTGGACATTTTACTATATAGGTAGTGTAGGTAGATGTAAGAAATATGCATGTTGTATGGGATTATAAATACTATTATACCTTATAAATGTCTCCAAATTAATCTCTAATAATTCATAGGATCTCAAGAGAGTTCAGATGCTTCATTTCAATGTGATTGTTCCATAGGGAACATGTAGATGCATATTTAATGGTGTATGATAGTGTGTGTAGTTTACATTAGTTATCACAGTCCCTTATGTGATATTTGGAGGGAATGACATCTTATCTCATCTAAAATAATTTTTTAATCACCTTGAAACTATTCATCACACTTTCATGACCATGCTCAAGACCTTTATACGTCATGATTGTAGATGGAAACCTGTAGGAAGTTGGTTGTGTGAAACATTTTTGACTACAACTTTCATAATTTTAGTCTTGGAGAGTAATATTTTATGGGAATATTAATTATCATCACTTTAGAATCATGTAATACATAAAAATATATTTTATATAAACCAATATAGTAAATGAATACCTTTACAAATGATGGATATGTCTATAACTTCACTAGCATACTCCACATGTAACCTAAGAGGTTTGAACTCATAAACTCAAATACAAACATGAAAAAAGAGATGGGATCCATGAAGAAATTAATTTCACATCCATTTGGAATCCATTTCACCAATTTTATTGTATGAATAATTGCAAATAAAAGCAAAACCTGTAGGGTGTGGGAATCAACAAGTAAAATAAAATAGTTAGCTTCTTAAGAATGGTTCATAAAGTATAGGCAATAATTCTCAAAAATCCTACCATGAAAATGAAGTAGACCAAGTTTATTATCCAAATCCAATACAATTTGACCTAAAACCTTTCCTACTAGCCATACCTTCAAAATATCATCTCTATGTGATAACATAGTGAATAAAAATGTAGCGGTAAAAAATGTAGTATGGAAAAAATGTCACAAGGACAAAACATAGCAAGTAAAAATGTAGTGGTATTGGTAATGTCACAAAAATGTTGTGAAGAGAATAATTGGGATGTTTTAGTGATTATCACATTGTTTATTTTTTGTCTAGTTCATTTTGGTAATAGTAGTTAACATTTCATGATGGAAAAGCAATGCATCAAATTTACAAGCAAAATAATAGAGAACAATGTGATTTCGTGAGTTTGGACCTTTAATTGAAAGTTGTATCATCTTATATATGAGTGCATCCTTTATTATTTTTTTTCCTAAGATGTTTTTTCCTCATTAATTTTTTTTTGTTATTACATTTTATCCTCACTATGTTTTTCACTCTACGTTTTTAACCACTATGTTTTTGTCTACTACTTTTTCAATGGATTCCAAAAGACCTATTGACTAGTTTTATATGCCTAGTGGAGCAATGTAGAAGAGGAATTGTTTTGGTATATTTTTGGCACTTCCAAATCAGATCAAGATTAAGTTAGGGAAGTTGAAGGGTCACTACATGAGATTTTTCCATGTGCCACTCTCCCCCATAGGTTGTACAACTACCAAAACTCATTTTTCACTTTTTTTCTTGAATTTCAATTAGGAACTTGCAAGTTTCAGTTAGGACTAACATTCTTGACAAGGAATCTAGTATATTATATGTTGGAAGAGAGTTTAGAACACTTTTCTACCTATGAAAACTATACCACCCTCATTAATGACTCAAATATGACCCCTAAGTGACATAAAATGACACAAGGACTAAATTAGATAATGACCAAGGCTAAAATCATATTAAAGGACATCAAATAAACCATGACACACCCTATAACATGTTAATAGACTTCTATTTCAAATTTTGGACTATAGGGGGTTAACCCATTTTGACTTATGGTCAAAATAGTCAATATCATGGTGATTTATTAAGGGTGGTATGCTTTCTATGCCAAGATCAGTAGCCTAATCCTATCCATTGGGACATGGAGTCACCTATACACAATTTAGACACATAATTTTCCTTTGAGAGCATACCAAACATAAATAAAAGACATAAAAAACAAGACATACCAAGGAAACAAACATGTTCAGCTAGAACACTTATGGAACACAACACACAACTAAAAAAAAATCACACACCTAACATAATATTTACAAGACTAACCTTTATTTCCTTAATAGAAGGGCTTTAAATATATCCCATTTACAGGGATAGGTAGCTCCTCTCCACTCATCCTTTATAATTGGAAAGAGTTTCTTTTTTTTCACTTGATGATGACATATGGTCCACTCTATAAGGTATCAAATTTGGTATGTCTCGTTGGTTTTGCTCTATCTTCATCCCATTTTAACACTATGTCACCTTTTGGAATGTTCTTGGAATTGCCTTCTTATCAAAATACCTCTTCATTAGTATTTGGTGATGTTGCATAGCTTAGTGAGCCTTATCTCTATTATATTGAAACTCCATTAATTCTATCAACCTCACCTTCATTGGAGTGTTCTCAAGTAACTCTAGTTGATGTGTTAATTGCAAGGTAGGAAGATCTTAGTATATGGATAGCCTAGCCTCCCTTCCATAGACAAGAATAAAAGAATAATCCCCTATTAACCTCTTGGGATTTATTCTATCAACCCATAGGGTTGTATTCAATTTAGTGTGCTAAGACTTTTGATTATCCTCTAAATTTTTCTTGATTATTTTTATTATGTTCTTATTATTGGATTCAACCAACCCATTACCTTGAGGGTAATAGTTGGATGAGGTGCTCGAGTATATGCCATTTCTATTTGCCTAATTAGCTATCTTAACACCCATGAAAGAAACTAAATTATTTAAAATGATATTAGGAGTTCCAAACCTTGTTATGATACTTTCATAGAACTCTAAGATAACATTATCATTATCTTCCTTCAATGCCACTACCTCAACCCACATTGTGAAGTAATCAGTTGTTGTGAGTATCCATTTGTGACTAGCACTTAATAGGGGGTTTATCATGCCAATGAAATTAAGACCCCATTGTATGAAAATTTTGTCTACTTGGATAGGACTTAAAGATAGAGTTGAAATATTCTATTTTCCTACAAATAAATTACATTTCACACATCTTCTTACCCAAGAATAGCAGTCCTTGAAGAAGCTAGGCCAATAATATCCTACCCTCATGATCTTGGTAGCTATGGTTATTGGGGAGATATGACCTCTTATTATTTCATCATGGAACTTTTAAAAAAACACTCCAAATTGATCATTCTCAATGCATCTCAATAACACATCATTAGTGTCTCTTCTAAAAATCACACCATCTACAAGACAATAAAGAATAGCTTACAATCTAAGGTACCTCCTTTTGGATCTACTCATACCATTAGGATACTCACCACTTTTAATAAATTTGATAACATCTTGTGTTTAAATTTGTAAAGGAAAAGAACTATATGGTTGGGAGCAATCATGATTGACTAAATCATCTTCTTTTGACTTATGGAGATTTGAAGCTAGATGTTCCCAAAGTCCTTTACCCCTTATCAACTTTGTTACTTTGATAACAACATCATATTCCATTACCATAGTAATCCACCCTACCCTCTTCTCACTAAGGTCCTTTCTCAAAATAAACTGTTTGGTACTAGGATGAGAGACCATAATATGAATCCTATTGTTTGAAACCATATGCCTAGAATTCTTTAGTCTTCTTACAACAACAAGGACTTGTTTCTCCACAAATGTGTACTTAACTTTATAATATTTCAAACCTTGACTAAACAATGAAATTGGTTATTCCACACCTTCCTCATTATTTTTCATTACTATAACTAAGATAGTATCAAGGTTAGCAAATGAATAAAACATGAAATATTTAGCAAAATCAAGGTTCACAAGAGTGGGTGCTTGTGCAATTACTTTCTTAATGGCTTCAAAACTACTCTTACCTTCCTTATTCCAAGATAAGGCTTGGTTCTTATTTAACATGGATATGATAGGTTTCACCAAAGATGCAAAACTAGGTATGAACCTCCTTAAAAAATCATCTTTCCTAAGAAGCTTTGGATTCCTTTCTTATGTAATTGAAGTGATATGCCTAGATTAGTCTCTATCTTTTTATGATCAATAGTCAAACCATATTTTGAAATAATATGTCCTAAGATCTTACCTTTATGGATATCAAAGATGCATTTTTTGGGTTGAGAGATACTCCATAAAGCCTACATATTTAAAACACCTGACTTATGTGTTTCATATGCTCATTAGCATCCTTAGAGAACACTGTTATATCATATAAATAAAATAATAACATTTCATTGATTAAACCTTTGAAATCCATGTCCATTTCTCTTTGAAAAGTGGCACAAGTATTTTAAAAAACAAATGCCATCTTCATATAATCAAAATTACCCCATTTTGTAGTGAATTTTGTCTTAAATTGATCATCTTCATTCACTAGAATTTGATTATAACTAGAATAACAATCTAGGAGAGAAAAACATTGAGAACCTAAAACAATTTGTAAAATCTACTAAATTGAAGGTAAAGGATAGTGATATTTGAGTGATACTCTATTAATATCTCTAAATTCCACACAAATTCTTATTTCCCTATTATTATTTCTAACAAGCACAAGGTTAGCTACCCATGTTGAATGCTTGATAAGAAACATTATTTTAAATTCAAGGAGTTTGGTAATCTCTATCCTCATGAGTTTTTCAAACTTGGGGTTAATGGGCCTTTATTTTTGCCTAACCAATTTAAATCCAAGTTCTAATTCAATTCTATGGTGTGGTAGGCTACAATAAAACCCTTTTAGGTCCTTATACTCCCAAGAAAAGATGTCATGAAACTCTTTACACAAATCAATGAATGTTTGCTTCTCTAATGTATAACATACCTTGCCTCATTTGAGGAGTTTGTGTTTAAATATCAAGACCCTTTCATAGTTCTCCTCTTTTTTACACATAATCACCTTTTCATTTTTCTTTTGATCATATTCTACTTTAGGGACAATGGATATTACATACTGACACTTTATTTCCTATTAATCTTTGTGAAATTATTCTAAACTTTCCAATTATTGCCCAAACATAAATAAACCATGAATATTTACATAGTGACCTAAACTAAAGTGAGTCATGGGTATATCCAAAGGTAAGAAGGGTAAGGAAAAAAATAGAGTTTACTTCAAATGATCAAAGGCATTAATTATTTAAACTTTTGTGACAAAAACACATAAAACTAGAATTCACTGACCCTAACATAATACTCAAAGTTAAATGAATGCAATTGAAGATTCAAATGAAAAGAGATGAATATATCTAATATCATACTTTGCACAAAATTTACTCATTCACATTAAATTTCATTAGTATATTTAATTTCAAATAAGATGGAAACAAAGCACATATACTAGCATATTTGTTAGCCTAGCATTTAACTCAAAATAATATACGCATATATTGAATGTCATTTCTATATTAATTAGAATAAAATAAAATATTAGTCATCTAAAAGTGTGAGAAGAAAAAATCACATAATTACACAATAAAAAATATAAACAATCTCTGAAATTCTTAGCCCTTTGTGTTAATTCTATAATAACTATTCCTAATTTACAATGAGGAACAACTATATATATAGGCTTCAAAATTTCCTATACAAGTTTAAGTGGCCCATGAAAGATGCCCAAATACCATCAAGTGGATAAAATTACACATACTATAATGGAATATTCTAAACTCAAAATTTCAAAATAAAGTGGAATATTCCTTAGGGTCCTAGAGGAGGTTGTAGAGATGCTTGTTATTATTTCCTCTATTTCTTCTCTGTCTCTTCCTTCATCCAAAATTTTGTGTAGGATAGGTAATCTTGGTTTATTTGACCAAACTATAAGATCATGGGTCAAAATAAGTTAGGTAGTTCCTTAATGATCCAGCATGTTCTAAAATTACCATCCTCTTTACTTCTTTAATGGCCTTAATTATTTATAGGCTTTGATTCATAAATGCCATAATGTTCATTACCTTAGTATTTTTCTTGGCCTTGCCAATGTCCTATTGGAACTTGGAAATAAAAACCTTCATCTGTGCCCTAAATTCTTGGTCATACATGAAGGTGCCATTAGGTTTGGTCACCCTAATGACCATGGCATCCTTCAACAAGAGGGAAATATTAAATTCTATCTTTTCTAAGGATGCAATAGCATCCTTAACCTTATCTAGCCACCTCTTCAATGTCTTTCTTCTATTTCTTAGGATGGTTTGTGCTAGGATGATGTCCTTAAGTGAAAACACCTTGAGGTTTGGAAACTTGTTGCTTCTTACAACTCTAGCCAGGTTTTTCAACTTGTCATCATAGAGTGCAAGTTTTTGATCAAATTTAATGACCACATTGAACTATAGGATCCCATCTTCTAGTCATCTCTTCATAACTTTATATAGATTGAAGACATTAATAATTATATTGATTACCTAGATTGTGGTGCCTTCTAGTACTATGGGCAATGTTTGTTCCCTTAGTCTCTTCATTTCCTATTATTTTCCTTTCATCAAGGCCACTGTGAATTCTACTTGGGCTTAGACAATGGACATAGGGTCCTCTGCATATTCCTCCACCTCACCTCGGCCAACCTTCCTCTTCCTTATCAAAGTGAAGAGGGACTCTTCACTTTCATGGGACATAAATGAGATATACTATGGCTTCTCAACTTACCTTATCACCACCCTCTTTATTGTACCTATGGTAGCATCAAATATCATGCCAATTTATGGTACAGAGAGGACCACCTAAGGCCTCTCTTGTTTAGTTACATATGTAATATATTTTACATAATTTGGGGTAAAATAGGTGTTGTTATTGTTAGATGTGGCTATAATAGAGGTGCTTGGGTAGAGGTAGAGGCTAGGGCTATATCAAGGATATGAGGCAAGTTTATTGAGTCTATTTTCCCAAGTGTGTCAAATAAAGATCTTACAAGTCTAATGTTTAGTAAAAATGAAGGTAACTTAGGAGTCACACTCACCTTTGTAGTTTTAGTGATATTAAATGGGGATGTAGGCAAAGGTGGCTTAGGGAATGTGAACAATTTTGATATAGGCCTTAATGGACTTGTAGATGTAGGGGATCTAATGACAAGTGAGGCACTTATTGTGGCTACCTAGGAAGAAGTAATATTTGTAGTGACATGAGAAATAAAATGGGGAAAGTTGAATCTAAAGGAATTACTATCTTGGATCATGCTAGTATTGACTAAGGACTAAGTAATGGTGGTTTCAACTATTGGTGATACTGAAGACAATGAAGAAGCAATAGTGTGTGGAGAAAATGTAGAAGTGGATGTACTTATAATTGGGAAGAAAGGCAGTGGGAGAGTTCTTACATTGGGGGCCTAAGGTGTGTTAGTGGTATTAGTCACTTAATAATTTTATGAAGGTGTTATTAATCCTATCATGGTGGTTTTGGGCTCCTCCTTCCTTTTGTAAACCTTTTCAATGTTTCTCTTAGCTAGTGTCTACATCTCTTCCATAGATAGATTAATGCCTTATTGTAATTCCCTAATATCAATGATAGTAGGTTCTAATTGATATAGGATTTGGAGAGATCTTATGGTATATGTAGAGATCAATACAGGCCCTTGGGAGGGGTCAGGTTGGCTTCTAGATCCTCCTTGATCAAAGATTGTAGGTAGGCTCTATCTGCTTGAAGTGGTAAGAAGTGGAGGTCTGCATGGCCTATTCCTAATAAGAGGAACATTGTCTTCTTCTTCATCTTCCTACCCTTCCTCATAATAAAAATCAAACATGTTCCCATGAGTTGATGGTTGTTGAGACTTTATAATGTCTTCCTTCTTCTTCTCTCTATCTAGTTTCATTTCTATCTCAATGTTCTTCCTCACTACATTTTTTAGTACTATTTCATCATTCATAGCATTTCTATATATCCATTCATGAAATTCTTCTTGATTATTATACTCCATTGATATATCATTTTTTAATTTGAATTTGAATAGGTGCTTGTCAATGACATTGTTAGGGTCCCAAGGTTTGAATTCATCCTTAGGCAATAGGTAAGAATCCTTATACCTATTAGCCATAATGATATCATGCCACTTTGTGATCCTAGTCCTCCCCAATTTTTAAGGGACCTTATGGGGGAATATTTTATTCTTACTCTTGAAGATGCCATCAAATTCATGTAATATTTGATAAACCATCTCTTCTTCTAATAGCTTTATTGGCACATACCTCTATAATCTAAGAGGATCTACCATTACTCCTTATATCTTGATGATTGTGTATTCAAGGTATAACCAGTAGCTACCCATGTCCCTTAGAGTTGACGTAACCTCTCTAGGAACTCTTTACATCTCACACTTAATAATTGAATTATAAACCATTGGGTATAATTATTATATGATTACTCTTATGTTGTAAACAAACTCGTGAATGTGCATTATAGAGAAAAGCTAGGGCACAACCTCTTATCACTCAAGATACCATGATTTCTAACCTAATTGAGTGGCTACATATATGGAATCTAAAAATTAAATCATCATGAAAAATGGGGCACCATTCTTAAAAGTGTTATTCATCACATATACCAAATTATTACTATTGATCTCCCCAAGTGGGGGAATCTATTGATCCTCTAGGATTATTTACAATAGTGGAAGAGTCCTTATGTCCACATAGCCAATGTGTGGGTTGAGAAATATTATATTCATTAGGTTCAATCCAATCCTAAATCCTTGCCTAAATTTTTGAATAGGTAATTTCCTTTGGTCATCCATTAGAATAGCTCCTATTACGTGAGTCACCCATAAAACCAAGGCATTATCTAGGGAGTGAACCTTGTACCATTTATTGATGATAAATTGGTTGTACTCGATATATGGTTAAATAAGGTCATAGTACTTCTCAAATTTGGATCCTACTATAAAGGTGATAGGGAGCCCTTGATACATTGATTTGAGCATCCCATCTTCACATCTTGATTTCCCAAAGATACCATAGACTAGGTCAATGCATGGTATGACCTCTAACTTCATTATGACATTGTGAAGACTGACTGAGTTGATGGATAAGATATCTAAATCAAATCATATTATGTGAGTCATGGTTTCATCCTCATCCATAAACCTAGCTACTTCAACATTGAAATATATGTTTTTGTATTAGAGGTCACCAAATGATATGGCTTCAAGAATTAAATCTATGTCTTTGAAAACAACTAAAGTACTATACTAAAATATAAAGTCATTTTTCTCAAAGGAAATGATCTTAGCCAGAGTAAAGGGACTTACTCGTGTCATATCTTGAATACTCTTGATATCAATCAACATCTTTCTATTATCCTTCTATAATTCTTGAGCTCTGTTAATGGTAGTTTGGAATGTAATTTCAAAATAGCTTTGAACTATGAGAACATAGACAATAGAGAGAGAAAAAATATATAAGTTTTGAAATGTAGATAAAAACATTCTAATAGAGTAGCCTTTTCAAATATTGATCTAATTAATGTAATGTTGATGAGGATCCTGGTTCATTCCATATTAATGGTGATCTTGTCAATTTTGCATATATTTGAAACATCTTCAAGTTATTTCTTCTAGCAATTAGTTACACTAGAATTCAAATTTAGCTTTAATTAACCTTTTATTTTCCATCAATTTTATATTTAATGCTAAATATTATCACCTTTTAACACATGGCTACCACCTCAGATCCATATAGGTACTCACAAGGCTTGAGTATTAGTAGGCTATTTAGTCAGCTTAAAATTTGAACACATTGTTGGTTTTGATTGCCTTGTAGATTCTCAAAATGTAGCTTAGTGTGATGAATCATTTGTATCCTACCATGTAGCATATTTTAATTCATGGTAAGCTATCAGTAAGTGCCTTTTATTTTTGATTAGTTATGGTAATTCCACGTGTCAATCTCATGGGCAATGGGAGATTTTATTTACTAGATGGCACTCTCAAAAGGAAATCATAGCTTTTCTTACTAGGTGTCATTATCGAGAGGCTTTTGGAAAACTGTTAGCAACTTGATGTTAATCATATGACTCAAGTACAGACATATGTCCTTCCTAGAGGAAATATCATGGATATTAAATAATAATAGTGTAGGAATGACATGTGGCATCATCAAGTAGGCCCAAAAGGGACACATGTCATTCTCATAGGCTTTTGTTTGTTCTTCCACCTAGTGTCATTATCAGAAGGAGAATCAAACAAATATATTCATCAAGCCTTAATTAGATGGTTCAAGGGAAACCACATGTTATTATTTCAAGATATTATGAGCTTTAGATGGATATAATGTGATGAAAAAATGTGGTGACTTTAGATGAATCCAAGGGGGACATGCATCACCTTGGAAGGTTGCTTGGGTCTGACTGGTTATGATTGAGACACATGGTAGCATCTCATATGATTTAACATTATGGTAAGATGTGTGGAAGATTGGATTGAATAGGGATTACTTGTAGGGGTTAAGATCTTGACACATAGCTTAGGATTTGAATTTCAATGGCTAGATTCCTTGTGAACTCTCTAGATGATGCCACATAGCTCACAGACTTGGTAAATATGATCTAAGTGTCTTGTGTAGGACACAATGAATTTTTAAGGTGTTGTGAGGCCCAATGAGGTGGAAACCTATCCCTCTTGCACTGTAGTCTAAATTTTGACATCTTACAAGGTGTCATATACCACTACTTGAATTTGACATCCTACAAGATCAAGAGAGAAATTAAGTTAAATTCTATAAGAAATAAAATCCTATCTTATACAAATTTAAACAAGTTTAAAGTAAAAAATTTCCAAGTAAATTCCTTAAATAAAATATAATGTTAGTTCCATAAAACCTAGTGAAGCTCACTATGTCTATGTCAATTGGAAAGCTTAGTTGCGCTTCCTTATTGAATTTTTGTATAAACATCATCAAATAAATCATGGTCAAAAATTAATTGATGGATAAAACCTAAAGAATACTTTCAACAATTTGAATATTTCTAAGTGTCAATTATTATTTCAAAATGAATGATTAACTAGAGATTACATACGCACAAGTAATGGTTAATTAAATAAAATCCATGTATAAATGAGATGATTTAATATTCTTAAAATCTTAGGCACTTTTGAGAAATAAATAAATGAGGGTCCCCATTTTTGGAATAGGAGGTAGTTGATCATCAAAAACTGGTGACCTCTATGGAGAAACATTACAAAATGTTAGAATCTAGATATTTTGTTCAAGGATGAATAAAAAATTAGTTCTAATTATGATTTTAAGTCATTATCAAAAATATTTTTTAGAACTAATGAAATCCCATAGGTTATAAATAGAGTTTAAGACTTGTAGAAAATCATACTATGTGTGTGCTTTAAGGTTTCTTAACCATTGCCATTGGGTTCAGAAATGATAACTTTCAAGCTTCAAGACATCAAACATGAAATGAATTAAGCATTATTTATATTTTATATAATTATGCTTTTCTTAGTTAAGGATGGCTTGGGTATTGCTCTACTACCAACCAGGCATCCATAGTCCTAAAAAAGGTACCTTTGGCTCCACTTTGAGCCTTGCTCTACTACCAACTGGGCACCCATAGCCCTGATAGATATTGCCTAAATCACCATTCATGGAATCAAAAGGTAGTTTATGATTTCACTTCATTAGTGTATTAATTTTTTTTGTGTATCTCCATTCATAAACCAAAATGGTTGAGAACTAGAATATCCAAGTGTAATCTTTTGTCAAGACATAGCTTGGATGTAACTCACTTTTAGATATCAAGTCCTACCTTGATAATTTATTTGGTGAATTTTAGTGACATTATAATGGTCCACATAGATTAAAACTTTAGCTCAAGAAAATTTTAAATCATCTAAAATATATTATAGCCTTAAAATGACTTAGGATTTTCATGAGAAAACTAACTTCTAGTTAACCCCACCTAGCTTTTCTAAATTGAAACACTGATAGAGGTTTCCAAACTTTGGATGGCCACTACTTAAAACCAACAATCCCTTCTTCCCATTTTTAGGATCAAATTAACTCAAATTTAGCTAATGAATTCTTGTCTAAAGGACTTATTATTATGATAAAACACCAAATATAAAACAAATAGAAAGTGGAAATCAAGAAAGAATGCAATAAGAAAGCAAAGTTAAAAAGCAAAACAAGAAAGTGAGAAAGAACACAATAGGAAAGTAAATCAATAAGGGAAACTAATATACTACTAACTACTCTAATTATAAACAAGTTAATTATCCTTTTGGAATTTTTGATAGAGTGATAGAGAAATAATGTTTTAGATATTACCCATTGATTGACAAGGTTAGTCATTCCCTTATAGGTCTTTGAGTCTGAATGTATTTTCACCCAATATTTTTGCCATTTGATATGGTCTAATCTAGAGAAGAGTGAACTTGTCATGTTGTCCTTTCTTCTCATGGGCCTTGTCCTATAGTAAGACCAAGTCTGATATGTGGAATGCTTTAACTTTGGCTCAATTTTCAAACCATCTTTTTATAACATCTTGGTGCTTGCTAAAAAAATTCAATGCTTCATCTCTGGCATCTTCCATTTGGATGAAATTCAGTATTTGAGATTTTATTCTTTATTCATCTTCCATATACTTGGCCATAAACTCATAGGTAGTTAGCTTCAACATGATAGGAAAAATGTGTTTCTACCCATAGACTAGTAGGAACAAGGATGCTTTGAGCACTTATTTATATCTTTTTTTATCTACCCATAAATCATATTTTAATATGTACTGCCATTCTCTGGGTTTGTTTTTTACAAACTTCTTAATGACATTCATCAAGTTTTTATTAGTAGATTATACAACTCCATCACCCTAAGGGTAATAATTTAAATCATACTTGATGACTATTTGGTTTTCATACACCCATTTGGTGAATTCATCTAATGAAAAGGCTATGCCATTATCACATACTAAAGATAGGGGCATCCCAATTTGAGTGATGATCTTTTCCTCTATAAATTTTGATGACATCAATTGATCTATTATTCCTAGTGGATATTGCTTCATTCCACCTATGTAATAGTCCATGGTAGTGAGTACAAATTTATTCCCAGTTGAGGAGTTAGGATTAATCAATCCTATGAATTTAAGGCCCCATTATGAAAATGGTTTTGCCTCAATCACTTGTTGCAAAGGCATGGTTGCCTTTATCTCTCATTTATCAAACACTTGACATTGATGGCATGTTCACACATGAGTGTGAGCATATTTGAATATAGTCAGCCAATAGTAGCTAGATATCAGTATCTTGTGTGTTGTGGTACACCCTAAAGGGTGGCCACTTCCTAGTTTGTCATGCAAATTGTTCATGATTTATGTGGCTTCAACTATAAAACACATCTTAGATAGATCCCCTCATAATTTTTCTATAAAGGACCCATATTTTGATAATAAAATGAGATTATCTCAGCCTAAGGGACATTTTATTTTCATTTTTAAGGTGTAGGAGACACACTCCATGCAACAAGTAGTGAATAATATCCTTGTACCAATCACCTCTGAGCACTTGACTTGCTTCAATATGAAAAACATCAATGTTTGGATCATTATTTGATATAAGATGGATTAGACCTTGACCTTTAACTAACTTAGTAGATTTTATTTTTATTTCATATTCTTGGAGTTTGGTCATCCACTTCCCTCTTTAATCTCCAAGTTCATTTTATCCCAGTATCAACTTGACAGCTAGATCAGACACTATGGAATATGTCTTGTTCCTCAAGATGTAGTGCCTAAACTTTTTGATAGCCTTCATCATAGAATAGGCTTATTCAAAATAGGATAGTTAATTTTTTAATTCTTCAAATTGGTGCTCATGAATACTATAAGGTTATCTTTATCATCCTCTTTTTGTGTTAAGATAGTAGCAATAATGTGGTCAAAAGTAAAAGAGTATAAATAAAAGTATTTGTTGAAATAAGGACTTATCATAATAGGAGCTTGAAAAATAACATCCTTGATGTCTTTGAAATTTCATTTATCTTATCAGGTTAAAAAATTATACCTTCTTGAGTGGTTACATGTCCTATAATTTTTCCTTCAGTTATACAAAAGATATTTTTCTTGGGGTTTAAAGAGATGACATACCTTCTACACTTCTCTAGAACTTGTTCTAAATGCATCATATGATCACCTCTATTTTTTTAAAAAACTATTAGATCATCCATGTAAAAAATTATTCACTTACCAAATAATCCATGAAATGCATGGTCCATTACTCACTATAAAGTTACTCCTACATTGATCAATTTGAATGGTATTAATTTGTATGCAAACATTCCCCACTTTGTGGTGAAGGTAGTTTGTATTATGTCATTATTATTCACTAAGAATTGGTTATAGCATGAAAATCCATCAAGAAATGACATCATTATAAACCCACTCATCAACTAAATGACCTCATCCAAAGATGAAAAGGAATAATTATCCTTCTCTGAGGATATAATCAAGTTTTTGAAATTGACATAGAGTCTGATTTCTCCATTATTATTTTAAACTGACACAAGATTGGAAACCCATGTCAAGTGCCATATGGGAAATATTATCCTTGTATCTAGTAATTTATTCACCTCCTTATAAATTAGAGGTTCCAATAATGGATTCACTAGCCTCTATCTTTGCTTAAAGGGTCTATAGGCCTCTTTCAAGAGGATATTATGAGTAATCACACTAGTATCAAATATCTTAAGATCATTATATATCTAGGTAATGACATATTTGAACTTGGTTAAAAGGGAAGTACCTTCCTTCAGCTCTTCATCAGTGCAAACTAAACCAATGTTAACACTTTGCTCATTCCCAAGACTTCCCAAGTTGACTTACTTATAATCATTTTTGTTCAGCTTGGGTTGTTTATCTTCAATTATTTGATTATCTAGGTCAAACATCCTTTCTAAATATATCATGCCCTTGGGTATTTAGTTCTCCTTGAGTTGGATTACTCTATCTTCATTATCCTTTGAAATTTGTATAGAACGTTCATAATGTTCATCAATGATGTGGGATTCAAATACACAAGCACTACACATGAATTCAATTATATGCTTATCATCATCAAAAACATGGAAGTGATTGATGTTATCAGGAATACAAGGGTATGAAATTATTTCCATAGTAAACTCCTACAAGTTCAAAGGCTCTGGATGGACCACATTTTCTACTGCTAAAATGAGAGCATTTTCTAATTGGTTCTGCTCCTTAGGCAAGGAAACAATATTAAATGAGTAAAAATAATCAATCAAATCTAATTTATACTTTCTTAAACAAGAAAGATTACACTGATATCTACTTCTAATCTTATTAAGAACTAATTTTGAATCACCATAGACTAATAATTATTTTACCTTACGTTTGATTGTAAATTAAAGTCCTAAAACTAGAGTTTCATATTTTGATAAATTATTAGTACAAGAAAATTATAATCTATAAGAAGCTCTATACTATTTTCCTTTGGGATTTGTCAAAAAAAATCCAATGCTAAAACCTTGCTTTACTCACACACCATCAAAGTGCAATGTCTAAGGACCTTTTTTTATTCTTTCTTCTTATCACATATAAAAAAATTTGTGGTTTCCAAAGTGTAAATACCTAATTTAGAGGATTGGTAATTTGAATTTTCATTCTTATAAATATATTCAATGATCATGTATTTCATTTTGGGTTCTCGGTCAACCCTAATTTGATTAATAATCCCATACCAAGGTAACCACATGTGGGAACAATTGATGGAAATATATCCATTCAATGATTTTGTCTAATCATGACTCAATAGAAATCTATAAGCCTCATGTATGTCGATGAACTTCTAGATTCAGGGTTCATGGATGAGCTACATGTGAATATTTATTAATTTGCCCACCACTTTCACTCTTGATTTGTCTAGTTGCATGACTACCTTCTCTGATTTGATTGGGTTCAATCATAATTTTTCAAATATTATTAAAGGCATAATGTTAGCTAAAGAACCAAAATCAAGTAATAAATTACAAAGATTCTTACTAAAAATTCTTATAGTCAACATAAATAGTGGAACTTCATGCTTACTCTTATACATTACCACATTTGCATGAGCTAGTTTAGCTTTGATGGAGCTATACTTTTCATTCAATGATTTCAACATCAAATCATTATATTAAATTATTTGTGTGAGTTCATGAAATGTTATGTTTTCCTTGATCTTATTCATATCTTCCACTATGTTGTATCTACCTTTTGATGTTATGAAAGGAGATTTTATTGTTGGTTGACTTTCCTTACCTTTTAGGGGTGGAAGTTCATTGTTTGTCCTACTATCAGGAGGTTTATCCATTTTATTAGGTGGGGTAGAAGTTATTAGATTTGGGTTCTAACCTTTAATTTTCAAGGCATAGTTACTCCTCTGGTATTATTGGAAAGCATGTATCTCCTCAACATTATCTTCAGGCTCATTTTCATCTTGATTGGGAAAGTCATAGGTCTTAACCATGAGGACTATTTCTAAGGCTCTAGAATCATCATTGGTATTGTTAAAGCCTTTAGAATTACTTTGATTAGTGGGATTCATCTCTTCCATTTGGCTCTGAATGGATTCTAATACATGGCATAACTCAACATAATCTAGTTCTCCATCTTTGGATGTATTGTGCACTTGACACCAACTGGGCAAGGCTAACTCACTATTATTAATCTTAGGTAACTTGTTCAAGGGAGGCTCATTATTATTGTTAGACTTACTGAATATTCTATTATATCTCTAAAAAATTTAATTTCTTTTAGAACTCTCATAAGTATTTCCCATCTATTTCTTCAAATCCAAGATATCATTAGTAAGTTTCTAGATAGTTCTTTGCATTAAATCTAGTTCTCCCTTTAGAGGCTCTATGTTCTTGTTTTGGGTCACAATTTAAACATTGGTTTTATTTATGGGAGCTAGTGCTTGACTGGCATTGTTCTAGGGATGTGCTTTAATATTTGCTTGGTTAAATAATCCTAGTTATTGGTTTGGTGTAGCGTGGCTCAATAGTAATTTGTTGATCACTAGTAATTGGTTTAATATAGGCATATTTTGATTCATTTTGGGTATGATATTTAGATTAGGAAGCATTGGGTCATTGTTTGATATATCAAAGGTAGGATGCCCCTATAGGTACATTTGTTCATCAATAAGATGGATTCAACCTATGCCAAAGGCAAGGTGTTAATATTTAAGGCTCTTCTCAGGAAGATAACTATCATTAGGTCTAAGTCACTCTTGTATATCTCTAAATCCAAATAATTTATTAGTTTATAGGGTGCAGATGTTAGGGTATACATATTTTATAACCTTGCATTAAATGTTTTAATTAGTTCTTTTATGTCCCTTTTGAGGGTGGTGAGTTTTTGGTACACAACTCCCAATCTTACTACCCTATCGAATTAGGTAATAAAAGTATTATTGAATTGACCCCATCTCATGATGGAATTTTTTGGCAGGTTGAGGAACTGATTATAAGTCACATTCTAAAAAGTGAAGGGAAAGAGATGGTAATCCATGTCCTCATGAATCATATTAAGAAGCCTCAAAAATGACTTAACTCAATTTATATGCTCTTCAACTATTACCATATTAGTAGGGGTGAAGAGAGGAAAATAATTTTATGGGTTCCTTGGTAGATCATGCACAACTCTATAGACATTGATGGATGAGACAACTAACCATGCCATGACTAGAAAGAGTGGTTGCAAACTTTGGTTGGATGGGAATTTGGATGGGTCCTTAACTTCCTACATCTACCTTTGTCTACACTTTATTATGGGTATTTATGGATGTTAAAGGGACCCTAAGTTCATATCAAGATTTGGTTCTAATCCTAAGCAACTCTAGGATGCAGAATGGGTACTAAGAGAAAAATAACTTCAAATGTAGCCTCACCAGTGTCTAATATTATAAATATCAGTCATCTACATATATAAAAAATCTCTTACAAACTATATTAGATTGATTTACCTTAACCTTTGAGGATACAATCTTCATAAAATCAAATTTTTGAATACCTACATAAATACTATTAGTCATATGCTTTATCTTGAAAATATCAATGTTAGACCAACATTCCAAAGCATTCTTATGCCAAATTTAACAATCTAAGATCATTTTGAGCACTTCAAAACATCTTTAATAATAAAAATATGCAAATCTTTACTTAATCTCAAGAAAATTAGAGCAATTATGATCTTAAATTATTATATCTAGTACAAGCATGGTCTCAATGATGGATCTTTGCACAAATTCTTATAAATATCCAAATTATTCACCAATTTTATGTTAAGCTTTGCAAAGATGACCAAAAAAATATTGAATATGCCTAAATAATGGTTTATTTCACCTATATTTGTACAAATTTAGACAAATATCCAAATTATTTACCAAATTTATATGAATGAACACTAACTTTAATGAAATATTTCAAAGAATGCAAAGATTCCTAAAAATAACTTATGTAATTTGAAATAATTATGCATATATTTAATGAATTACATTATAATTTCACTAATATGCATGAAATTAATAGCATAGGGGCCCTCCTTCTAGTGCCAAAAATTTCCCTTCTTATTGATGTACTTAATGTGCTCCCTATGTCACTAGGGAATGGGGGGATGTAATGAACACAATTTTAATTCCTGGAAGACTCGAGGCTGAGCTATTTACACAACTACTACTATAAATACCAAAATAATAGAGATGTAACTACCAATAGTAAGTCTACAAGTAGACCCTACTATAAGGACAATGAATATTACATAATGACACTTTATTTCCTGCTAGTCTTTGTGAAATTTTTCTAAACTTGTCAATTATTACCCAAACATAAACAAACCATGAATATTTACACAGTGAGCTAAACAAAAGTGAGTCATGGGTAGATACAAAGGTAAGAAGGGTAAGTAAAAAAATATAGTTTACTTCAAATGATCAAAGGCATCAATTCTTTAAACTTTTATTATAAAACACATAAAACTAGCATTCAGTGATCCTAGCATAATACTCAAAGCTAAACAAATGTAGTTGAATATTCAAAGTAAAAGAGATGAATATATCTAAGAGAATATATTATAAAAACATTACTCATTCACATTAAATTGCATTAACACATTCAATTAAAAATAATATGAAAATAGAGCACATATACCAGTAGATTTGTTAGCCTAACGTTAAACTCAAACTAGCATATGCATATATTGAATGTTATTTATAGATTAGTTAGTAGAAAAGAAATGATTAGTCATCTAAAAGTGTGAGACATAAAAATCACATAATTACACAATAAAGCATATATATAATCTCTCAAATTCTTATCTCTTTATATTAGTTCTATAAAAACTATTCCTAATTTATAATCAGGAGGAATACCCATATATATAAGCTTCAAAATTGTCTATACATGTTCAATTGGGCCCATGAAATATGCCTAGATACCACAAAGTGCCTAAAATTCCACATACTATAATGGAATATTCAAAATTCAAAATTTTAAAATAAAGTAAAATATTCCTTAGGGTCCTAGAGGAGGTTGCAGAGATGCCTGCTATTTTTTCCTCTATTTATTATATGCCTCTTCCTTCATTCAAAATTATATGTAGGATAGGTGATCTTGGTCAATTTGATCAAAATCTAGGATCATGAGCCAAAATAATTCAGGCATTTCCTAAATGAGCCTACCATGTTTCATAAGTATTGACCTTAGTACTTCTTCAATGGCCTCAACTCTTTTTAGCCTTTGATTGGAAAATTCCATAATGTTTATTACCTTAGTAGCTATATTGGCCTTGGTAATTTCCTATTGGAACATGGAAATAAACACCTTCATCTATGCCCTAAATTCTTAGTCATCCATGAAGGTGCCATTAGGTTTGGTCACCCTAGTGACCATGGCATCCTTCAACAAGAGGGCAATCTTAAATTATATCTTTTATAAGGATGTAATACCTCTTCAATATCCTCCTTCTATTTATTAGGATAGTTTGTGTTGGGATGATATCATCAAGTAATAAAACCTTGATGTTTGGTAACTTGTTGTTTCTTACAACTCTAGCTAGGTTTGCCAACTTGGCATCATAGAGTGCAAGTTTTTGGTCAAATTTAATGACCACATTAGACTATAGGATCCCATCTTTGTGTCTTCTCTTCATAACTTTATATAGATTGAAGACATTAATAATTACATTCATTACCTAGACCATGGTGCCTTCTAGTACTATGGGCAATGTATATTCCCTTAGTCTCTTCATATCATGCTACATGCCTTTCATCAAGGCCATTATGGATTATTCCTAAGCTTAGACTATAGACACAAGGTCCTCTACATATTCTTCCACCTCACCTGGGCCAACCTTCCTCTTGTTTATCAAAGTGAAGAAGGAGTCTTCACTTTTATGGGACATAACTGAGATAGACTATGGTTTCTCAACTTGCCTTCTCACCACCCTCTTCATTGTACCTATGGTAGCATCATACCTCAAGACAATTTGAGGTATAGAGAGGACCACTTGAGGCCTCTCTTATCTAGGTGCCTATATAATATCTTTGACCCAATTTTGGGTAGTAGTAGGTGTTTACCTTGTTAGATGTGGCTAAAATGGAGGTGCTTGGGTAGAGACAGAGGCTAGGGTTATAGTATGGATGTGAGACAAATTTGTTGGGTTTATTTTTCCAATTATGTCAAATAGAGATCTTGTAGGGTCCATGTTTAAGATAAATGAAGGTAACTTAGGAGACATACTCACCTTTACAATCATAATTATATTAAATGGGGATGTAGGCAAATTTAGATTAGGGAAGGTGAATAATTTTGAGATAGGCCTTAATGGCCTTGTAGATGCAGGGGATCCAATGATAATTGAGGTACTTCTTGTGGCTTCCTAGAAAGAAGAAATATTTATAGCGGCATGAGTAATAAAATGGGGGAAGGTGAATCCAAAGGAATTACTATCTTGGATCATGCTAGTATCAGCTAAGGACTAAGCAGTGGTGGTTATAGTTGTTGGTGATATTTAAGGTAATGAGGAAGCAATAGTGGGAGAAGAGAAGATATAAGTAGAAGTAGAAGTAAATATAATTGTAATTGGGAAGGAAGGTAGTGGAAGAGTACTTACATTGGAGGCCTAAACTATGTTGGTGGCATTAATCACTTAAGGAGCTAATAGAGGTTTTATTTCTCCTCTCATGGTGGTTTTGGGTTCCTTTTTCCTTTTGTAAACCTTTTCAATGTTCCTCCTATCTAGTGCTTATAACTCTTCCATATATAGCTCAATACCTTGCTAAAATACCCCAAGATCAATGGTAATAGGGTCTAGTTGATCTAGGATTTGGAGATTAGTTCTTATTATAGACACAAATATCAATGTGGGCCCTTGGGAGGGGTTAGGTTTGATAATAGATCCTCCTTTCTCAAATCTTGGATGTAGGCTCTATCTACTTGAAGTGGAAATAAGTGGAGGTCTACATGGCCTATTACTAATAAGATTAATGTTTTCTTATACATACTCTTCCTTCCCTTCCTCATAATCAATATTAAACATGATCCCATGAGCTGGTAGTGGTCTATACTTTATAATGTCTTCCTTCTTCTCTCTATCCAGTCTCATTTCCATCTAAATGTTCTTCCTCATTGCATTCCTTGGTACTAATTCATCATTCATGGCATCTCTATATATCCATTCATGAAATTTTTATTGATGCTTATACTCCATTATTATATCCTTATTGAATTTTAATAATTTCTTAGTAATAACATTGTTAGGGTTCCAAGGTCTGAAGTCATCCTTAGGCAATAGGTAAGAATCCATATGCCTAGTAGCCATAATGATATCAGGCCCCTTTATGATCTTAGTCTTCCCCATATTATAAGGGATAGTATGAGGGGATATCTTCTTTTTTCTCTTAAATATTCCATCAACTCCATGTAATAGTTGATAAGCCATCTCTTCTTCTACCAGCTTCATTGGCACATACCTCAATAGTCTGAGAGGAACCACCATTACTCCCTCTATCTTGATGACTGTGTAGTTAGGGTACAACTAGTAGCTACCCATATCCCTTAGAGTTTGCCTAACCTTTGTGGGAAATCTTTACATCTCATACTCAGTGATTTACTTATAAACTATTGGGTAGAATTCTTTTATGATTACTCTTATGTTGTGCTTGAACCAGTGAATATGCATTACAAAGAAAAGCTAGGGCATAACCTCTTCTCACTCAAGAGACCTTGAGTTCTGATGTAATTGAGTGGTTAAATAAATGAAATCTATCAAGTAACTCATCATGAAAAATTGGTCACCATTATTACAAGTGTCATTCATTACATATACCAAATTGTTTCTTTTGATCTCCCCAAGTGAGGGAATGTGTTGGTCCTCTAAGATTATATACAATAGTAGAAGAGTCCTTATGTCCACATAACTAATGTGTGGGTTTATAAATATTATATTTAATAGGGGTAGGCCAATCCTAACTAATTTATTTAATTATTTAATAGGTGAGTTCTATTGGTTATCCATCAAAATAACTCATATTAGGTCAATTATCTATGAATCCAAAACCTTCTCTAGGGATTACACCTCATACTAGTTGTTGATGATGACCTGGTTATTCTCTATTTATGGTGAAGTAAGGTCATAGTAATTCTCAAAGTTATGTCATATTATGAAGGTGATAGGGAGCCCTTGAGACATTTATTTGAGTAGCCCATTTTCACATCTCAACCTCCCAAAGATACCATAGACTAGGTAAGCACATGGCATGATCTCTAGATTTTTTTGGTCTTATAGAGACTGATTACATTGATGTCTAAGATATATAAAGCTAATTAGATTATGTGATTCATGGTCTCATCATAATATATATCCATATCTACTTCAATGTTTAAATATATGATGTTGTAGTGGAAGTCACTAGATACTATGGCTTTGGGAATGAATTCCATGTCTTTTAAAACAACTAAAGTATTGTACTATAATAAGAAGTCATTACTTATGAAGGAAATTATATTAATTGGAGTAGAGGGACCTATTTGTGCCATTTATTAAATAATTTTTGTATCAATCAATGTCTTTTTTATATCCTTTTATAACTCTTGAGCTCTAATAATGGTGGTTGGGAATGCAATTTATAAATAGCTTTGAACTATAAGAGCATAGACAGTAAAGAGAGTAATTATATATAGATTTTGAAATGTAGATAACAAAAGTTTAGTTGAGTAGCCTTTTTAAAGATTGCTCTAATTAATGCAATGTCGATGAGGATCCTATTTTGTATTATATTAATGGTGAGCTTGTTGACTTTGCATATATTTGAAATAACTTTGAGCTATTACTTTTGGCAATTAATTACACTATAATTCAAATTTAGCTTTAATTAACCATTTATTTGACATTAATTTAACTTTAAATATAAATATTCCCACCTTTTGACATGTGGTTTCCACCTCAAATCTATATAGGTACTCATGGGGCTTGAGTATGACTAGGCTACTTAGTGAGCTAAAAATTTAGACAAGTGGATCCTTTTGATTACCGTATGGATTCTCATAATGCAAATTAGTGTGATGACTCATTTGTATCCATCCATGTGGAATATTTTAATTTGTGGTGAGATCTCAAGTGGTGCATTTTAGTTTTGATTGGTTGTGAGAATGCCACATTTTACTCTCATAGGTAATCAGATCTTTTATTTTCTATATGGTGCTCTTAGAAGGAAATCACAACTATTCTTACTAGGTGTCATTCTCAAGAAGCTTTTAGATAACTATTGGCAACGTGGCACTAATCACATGGATTAGGTAGAGACACATGCCCTTACTAGAGGTGATATTATGGATTTAGATAGAAAGAATGTAAGAATGGCATGTGTCATCATCAAATGGGACCAAAGGGGACACACATCATTATTTTAGGATTTTTTTATTCTTATGCCAAGTATCATTCCCAAAAGGATCCTTAGATAGTTATATATCATCAAGCCTTGATCAAATAGCTTAGGGGAACCTAGATGTCTACCTTCTGATCTCTCATGAGCTTTAGATGGATGAAACATGGCATGGACACATGGTTAACTTGAATGAATTTGAGGGGGACATACATTGCCTCATAAGGTTGATTAGTCTAACTATTTATAATTAAGACAAGCAATGACATCTCATGGGCTTTGATGTTATGGTAGGATGCATAGGAGATATGTGGAATCTTGGATTGAATTAGGATCACTCATAAGGTTTAATATCTTGACACATAGTTTAGGATTTGAATTTCAATGGCTAGCTTCCTTACAAACTCTCTAAATGATGCCATGTAACTTGTAAACTTGGTATATTTACTCCATGTGTATTGTGCAGGACATAATGAATATTTAAGGGATTATAAGGCTTGGTAAGGTGGACACATATCCCTCCTACACTATAGTTTTAATTTTTATGTACCATGAGGCATCATAAACTACTAGTTGAATTTGACATCCTATGAGGTCAAGCAAGAAATTAAGTTAGATTTTGGAAGATGTCAAATCCCATCTTAGAAAAAAATAAATAAGTTGAAATCAAAAATTATGTAATAAAATTACTTAAACAAAATATAATTTTCATTCCATAAAACCTAAATAATCTTGTTACATCTATGTCAATTGGAAACCTTGGTTTTAATTCCTTAGCAAAAGCCTATCTATACATCAATAAATCAATCATGGTCAATAATTCATTATTGGATAAAACCTAATGAAGACTTGCAACAATTTGAATATTTCTAAATGTCAATTATTATTAAAAAGTGAATGATTAAATATAATATAGCACAAGTAATGGTAACTTAAATAAAATCCATGTATCAATAAAATTATTTAATATACTTATCATCTTAGTCACTTTTAAGAATTAAAGAAAGGAGGGTCTCAATTTTGGGAATAGGCGGTAGTTGATCATCAATAGTATGTAAAGTGTTTATCACTATAAAATAATTGACAAGACACAACATTATTAGGTATGGAATATTTTATAATGATCTTTATGTGAGATTAATTCCCCTCCTCTTTTATGGCAATTGCTGTATCAAATTATGCTCTTATGGTAGCTAGTTTATCAACATGATTATTCTTCTCCCTTAAGACTAATTATAAGTTGAATGCATTGAATTATTAAATAAAATACCATACCCTATGCTTATATTATTTGATAAAATGGTTCTTCATATAAACCACATTCCTAATTTGATGCACAACTAATTCACTATCTCCATATACTAGTAAATTCTAGATTCCTTTTCTCCTTGCCCAGTGAAGGCCATGAATCAAAACTTCATACTCAGCCACATTACAAGTGCAACTAAAATAAAACCTATATTAAGAATGGTATTGTTTTTTTATATGGGTAAATCACCATAACACCAAATCTTGCACCAATTTTACTTCTTGAGCCATCAAACATCTCATCATTTTCACCTTCTTCCTTAACAAGTAGGTCTATTGGTGTTCCTTCCTCATGCAAACAACACGCTCCTAAATTAGTTTCCTCCATGAAAGTATAAGGGTCATGATCATAGGTATTATTACCATACTCATAAATAAACAAATAAAAAATCCCTTCAATCTTGGAAGAAATGCCATAATCCATAATAAGATCCTTTTCCTCATTGATTACATAATTCAAATTTGAACTTGTTTCAATATAGGGATTAATGTGAAACCTTGGAAGAGGATAAGTTATTATGTTCACCTTAGTTCCATATATTTTCATATATGCCAATAAGGACCATTAATCTAAGAGATAGTCACCTATCTTGGTTGTAAAATTTCTTGAAGGTATATTGCAAAATGAGTAGGAAGGTCAACAACAACAATGTCTTGAAGGATGGGAAAACTAGGACAATCATGGAGGAAAAGCTTCAATTTTTTGATAAAACATATTGTACTAATAGGTATACCATACAATTGTATCACTAATTTTATATAGGGTTCATATTTTAGGCCCAAGTTGTTAGCTACAATGTTGGGCATGATTGATGTAGAAGCACCACTATCAACTATGCAATTATGGATTAGTTTATCACCCACTATGAGAGTGAGGTAAAATGGTGGAGGCTTCTCAGCTTTTTTAAATGGTTACACAATGTTTTTATGGGTATTTTTAAGATATAAATGACCATGGCTATTTCTTTGAGGTGAAGTACTAGTAGGGATAGTGGATAGTTATTTTTGTATGAGCTATTTTTGGCCAGGCATATGAAGGACATCCCAAATGAAATGGATGTCTTGATATTTTTTAATGAGTACATAATATTTAGAGTAGACATACCTAATTTTTATTGGGACCTTGGAGGAAAGTAAGTTCTTTAAACTTGAGGAGTTGAATTACTTTGAACAGTCCTTCCATCATTCTAATTTGAAGGAGGTGTAGGAGTGCTTGGGATTGCCTACTTACAACCATGCCTTATTACCTTGTAGGAGGATTAGATGAAATTTTAGGAAAATTATTATCACCTCATAAATCCTTTATCTTGGCCCTAGTGTTGTATTCAATATAGGTTCCTTGATTTAGCATAAAAGTATCCTCAACTAGGAAGTTGGTCAAGATCTCTCTTTGAGGCTATCCAGCTTCACTTGTTTGCATCACGAATTCATTTTCATCTGATAAGATATGAGTGGCTCATCCTTTATAAAATATATATTTCTCTCCATCCTCATTTAAATCCATGAATTTACCTTATTTTCAATCTTCACATTTAACCAAATTGTTATGCATTGGCACTATTTCTTTTATGTTGGATGTAGAATTGGGATTGTACACATTGGCAAGCCTATTAACTTTATGATGCCCTTGACCTCTTCCTCTCCCATAGTTTTGACCATATTATTGATATTAGGGATAAGGATTTTGATAGGCACCTTGTTTATTATCAAATTACCTAGTCTAAGCCTCTAAGGCTAGGAATCTTTCCCCCCAATCAACATCATATTTTACCTTTTTAGGGGTAGTCTTAAGTTTGGCATTATCATTAGAAATTTTAGCAATGTTTAGAGAAGTAATAGGAATATTAGGTTTAAAATGAATAAACACTTTAGGAGGTGTCTTGAAATCTTGAATGGTTCCATTATTATCACTAATGGCAAGTTCATATGCTTCAAAAAAAGTGAAACCACCCAAATTATAGCATGATGGCAATATTAGTACTAATGCATCTCAAATATGTAAGAAACACAAAGCTAGCAGGTATTATCATGGGAGGAGGAAATATATACTAGGTTTTTTGAAACCTCTGATTAAATTCATGCATTATTTTATTAGGGGATATTTTTATCACATTGAGATGATGTATGAGAGAAGTATGGTCATTTTCATCTTCAAACCTTGAAGTTAACAACACTCCAAAGTCATTCCATGATGTGATGCATCCATCGGGTAAAGTCCTATACCAATCAAGTGATTTCACTCTAAGGGACATGGAAATTATTATAATGGAAATATTTTCCTTAGTGACATTATGGAAACTACAAAAATTAGAGATATTACTAATGTGTCCACTAGGTGTGACATGACCTTCACCATTAAATGTGGGCACACTCTTTGTAGCATTAGGGTGAATTGTATCATATGCATCAAGATGAATTGGATTTTTAGTATTAAAGGTAGGGAAGGCATGTGTCCTATCCATGATGGATCATATTTATTCAATTTTTTTCACTTTATTTACTATCAAAATCTTCTTGGTCTTCAAAGGGTAGATTAGGTTAAGGGTATTGAACTTTAAGAGGAAGTCTAGATTAAATAGGTGGATTGATAGGATTGATTCTAATAGATGATGACCTAGTAATGACCATGAAGTAAGAGAGAAAATATATGATAAAATAATGGTCTAAAACAATATTTTACCTTTAATTGATTTGTCAATTTCTAAGTAGCACACTAGTTTGTAACTGATGTTGTCAAGACTAACATTCACCTTGACAAGTTGTCTTGAGGACAATGAGTCCCATCAGGCATACCATAATTTTTATCTCCATATATTTCACCTTGGATTAGGTTATTCAAGCCTAATATAATATTTGGGAAACATTTTAATACTTTTATGTATGTGCGTTTACCTATAGGAGAAGTAGACCTCTAGGTTTAAGGGCTAGCTCCCTGAATTTATCTTGAAGTGTTTGTCACCTATACTACTGATTGCTTATGGTAAAGGGGTAGAATTATACATAAAATAAATATAATCTAAGGGGGTGATTCACCATGAATATATCCAATATTTTATATTACTTATTTCACTAAGAAGAATATTTACAAACTAGCCTTAAAGTCCTAAGATGTTCTAACATAAGTGTTTCAATATAGAGGTGATAGACATGAGACCACTCAAGGTAAGTAGAATAGAGATCTAATTATTGAATAAATGGAAACTTGGAAACTTTAATGGATCCTAATACACTAAATAAACTCTATATGACCTATTATAATAAGAAATTATTACACAAGACATGAAAGGATAAGGAAAATAAAGAATATAATCACTAGACTTAACCATTCATCACTCTATACACTTAAAAAAGATGTTTATGAAATCAAAAATAGATTTTTTATATTATTCAAATTAAAAATATGATATCAAATATTCAAGTCTTCACCATACCAGGTGTGGTATTAACCAACAAGAACCAAAATAGCTAGTACTTATAGAATTTGAGAGAAGAGAGAAGAGAATGAAGTCCAAGAGTCACTAAGCCACTTGTAAAGTTGATAAAAGGAGTTATATTTGTAGGAGAAATGAATATTGGATATACCATGCAAGGTATACTTTTAAATATTCCCCATAAAGCATGAAACTCCTTGAACTTGGTGTAGGACTCTTCAATTGCTTGCTCAAAAAACTATCTTCATAATTTAGCCATCTTTGAATGATCCATAGAAAAATAGGGATATATTATATCATTTCACTATGAGGGAGGGGTTAAAAACATTCTCCAACATGCATTAGATGTGTCCCTATTCATCAATATTATTTTTGCTAAGTGTGCTCACTACCTATGGTCATAATCACTCACTCTTCACACTTAACATCAAAGAGTTCTTCAATTTTCAAAACCAAACCATAAAAGGGAGTGTATGAAACTTTTTAAGAACCCTCATGACCTTAGATTCATAAATTAAACCCTATATTTCCTCCCACTTGGAGTTTTCACCTTCTCACTTGGTGGTCATTTCTTGATTACTATGTCATTTTGGATTGGATAAGATGAAGGTGTATGCCATTATCATGGAGATGATCTTACACATATTTTCACTCACAAATTTTCCCAACCTTTTAGAATACATCTTGCATTTTATTAGACAAGAATATAGGTTGAATGTCACTATGTTTACCCTAAAAAAAGAGACTACCTATAGGTTTCTATTTTATCCTAGACCTTGTATCATTTCCATAAGACCTTATTAAGGTATTTTATACTCAACTAATAATTTTAATTGTTCACACCATGCTTTAGGTGAGGCCAAATTTAATACTAGTTATGCTCATATATCACTATCATGCCATAGTCAGCTATAGTTGACTATTTTGGAATAAAGGGGGAGTCTTGTAGGTGTGTTTCAATCCTTAAAATCTATGTTAAAACTCATGTCTCTCTTTAGAGTCTTGGGTTCAACTCTTATTGACATATATCCATGTTTTACATACCTACTTACCAAGGTTCACCTATTAATTTTCAAGTAGGTACCTATAGTCAACTGCAGGTAAGCCTTTTGAGAGCAAGGCTCCTATAGGTGATGATGTAAGTTGATATATTGGAATTCAATCCTTCTTCAATATATTTGAATCACTAATGTGTCTCTCACCCTCAATTGAGTCATCTATCATGATTACATGTTCTTATGTTTTTTATCTTGGAGTGTAGAATCACCTAGAGGTTCAAAATACTATAGTAAACATTGAAAAGTTGTAGTGAACAATTTCATGATTTGGAGGCTTCTTAATCACCACATATTGAAACCAAATTGTCCTTTCATTTGATCAAGCCATATTTCTTAGGATAAGGCTTCATGATGGAAACATTTGGAATCATCTATACTTCATGCTAAACCATTATATAATGGCATCAAAAGTACTTAGGGCTCTATTTTGGAGCTTTTAAGGAAATTTATCCTTGAACTTGGTTTCTACATATGCATGTATTCTTCAAATCTATCCACCACTTTGATTGGATTATAACATGGTTATAATGACAACATCAACATTATAATACCTCAATTAATGTCTCAAAACATATTAAAACATCTTTGTGAAAAATTTCAAGTCTTTGTGGGAACCATATGTAGATGGACATTTCAATATATAGGCAGTAGAGGTAGATGTGAGAAATATACATGTTTTATGGACTTGTAAGTAGTCTTAGGCCTTATCAAGGTCTAAAAATGAAATTATTATACCTCATGGGATCTAAAAATAGTTTATATTTTTCACTTTAATGTGATTGGCCTTATATAAGGAACCTATAGATGCACATTCAATGGTGTATGATTGTGTGTAGTTTGCATTGGCTGTCATAGTCTCTTATGTGTTATGTGGATGGCTTGTATTATTATCTCATGCTAAAAAAATGTGTTAAACACCTTGAAACTATTCATCACACCTCCATGACCATGCTCAAGACTTTTGTATGCCATTAATGTAGATGGAAACCTGTAGGAATTTGACTGTGTGAAACATTCTTGACTACAAATTTCATGATGTTAGTCTTGCAGAGTAAAATTGGAAGGGAAGAGTGATAGTAATCACTTTATAATCATGTAATACATTAATATATATATTATATAAACCAATATAGGGAATGAAAACCTTTATAAATGATGGACATGTCTACAACCTCACTAGCATACTCCACCTGTAACCTAAGAGGTTTGAACTCATAAAATCAACTCCAAACATGAAACAAAAGATGAGAGCCATGAATTAATTAATTACACATCCTCTATAATCCATTTTACCAACTTTATTGTATAGATAAGCTCAAATAGAATAAAAACCTATACGGCGTGGGAATTAACAAGTAAAACAAGATAGTCAACTTCTTAAGAATGCTTCATAAAGTATAGGAAACCATTATTACAACTAATTCTATGAAAATTAATTATAAAAATTTTAATTTTCATCACTGAGAGCATTTAACCTAAAACCTTTCCTACTAGTTGTATCATCAAAAGACTTATTGACCTATTTTGTATACCTCATGGAGTGATGGAGAAGAAGAATCAGTTTAGTCCATTTTTGGCACTTCCAAAGAAGATAAAGTGTGGAAATGAAGTCAAGGAAGTTTAAAGGCCACTACATGATATTTTCCCACATGCCACTCTCTTCCATAGGTCATACAACTGCCAAAAATCCTTTTTTCACTTATTTTCTTGATTTTTAGCTAGGAACCTACAAGTATAGGAAACCATTATTACAACTAATTCTATGAAAATTAATTATAAAAATTTTAATTTTCATCACTGAGAGCATTTAACCTGAAACCTTTCCTACTAGTTGTATCATCAAAAGACTTATTGACCTATTTTGTATACCTCATGGAGTGATGGAGAAGAAGAATCAATTTAGTCCATTTTTGGCACTTCCAAAGAAGATAAAGTGTGGAAATGAAGTCAAGGAAGTTTAAAGGCCACTACATGATATTTTCCCACATGCCACTCTCTTCCATAGGTCATACAACTGCCAAAAATCCTTTTTTCACTTATTTTCTTGATTTTTAGTTAGGAACCTACAAGTTTTAGTTAATAATGACATCCTAATAAGTAATATGACATATTGGACTTTTTAATATAGTTTATAACACTTTTATACCTAATAAAATTATACCACCCTCATTAACGACTCAAATATGATCCTTAAATGACAAAAAATGACACAATGACTAAATTGGACTATGACCAAGGCTAAAATCATATTAAATGACATAAAATAAACCATGACACACCTTATAACATGATAATAATCCTCTATATCAATTTTTTTACTATAGGGGGTTTGCCTATTTTGACTTGTGGTCAAAATAGTTAACAAGAAATAAGATCTAAAATTATCATTATGCCTTATCTTAAAGGGGTAAATTTAGAAGAGGAGTTATAAATAAGGACTTATTCTTGTTAAATAAATAAAATTCACCATATAAATTTAAAATACTAGAGCTAATTTCTGTAAGAGGTTATATTTTCTAGGAAAGATTGAAAAATATTAAGGGAATGGTTGGCAATGATCAAAGTCATGAAAGTGTGCAAGCTTCCATATTTTAAAGCATAAAAGTTGTTAATATTTTTTTTATCAAAATCATAGTAGGAGAGATTTTATATAGGAATGATATGATTAAAAATAAATACCCAACTCATTTCCAAGGATAATGGATTTAAAAGTGAAGGAGAAGACTTGGAATTAGAGCTTAAGATTCATGAGGTGCTAGAGGAATCCAAAATGAGAATGGAGCTTAGAAGAGATAGACACACACTTATAAATTAATTAATTCAAGATAGGTATTCAAAGTTTTGGATGGATTAGTCATGATAAATTTCAAACTAAAGGGAATTTAGGTTCTCATTAACTGCCATACTCTATCCCCTACATATGCAATTTTCATCACAAAAGTAAAGTATAACATACTAATAATGTTGCATAGGATTTGAAACACACAATTGATGAGTTTAATAATGGATTAGAATTTCAATATGGTTCATACTTTGTTATGATTTTGCTTCATGAATGTAAATCTCCATTGGAAAATGGATTCACCTCACTATGAGTAAGAAATGTGTCTGGCATAAGGAGGTTCCTGAGATTTAGCTGTGAAGGGATGGTTGCCATATTAGATCATCCATTTATTATGGTAAGGTGGTATAAATGGGTTTTTTTAATGTTCTATGATGAGTATATAATCCATCACATATGCTTTAGGCATATAATTATTTTAAAATATTAAGTGATGGCACACTACACATTGATGAGGCATATTGGCATGGGTGGAAAATTGTTGGAATGTTCTAAGTCACCTATTTAAAAACAACCTACTACTTGGGAGTAGTTTTTTTACTAATTTACATTAATGGGATGTGAACAAATGCATGTAGATATAGTATATTATCTAATTTAATGAAGTTATCACTATTAATAAGGGGAAGAAGTGTGAAAGTCATATGTCATGAATCAAATGATGATAGTCAAGAAATAGATCCACTAATAAATATTGTGGTGAAAAATGAGAAATTATCCCACATGTTCAAGATAAAGAAAAAAAATTGGAGAATCTCCAATAAATATTACAAGGAAAAGAATTGTGTGTCTATAGTGTCATTGTTTAGAGGGTTCATAATCAATGAGGAATTGGAAAAAGAGAGGGTAATATAGGGTGAGTAACTTTGTGAAAATAATCATTAGTATTAAAAGTAATTAAATTAGTGAGGATTACTATGGGATGTACAATCTATCAAATTTGGTCAATTGGAATCATGAAATCATAACCAAAAGTGGAACCAATGTAAGGTGTGGCCATGCCAAGCCAACATAACCCACCTCCAAGACCTAGCATACCAAATATGACCTAAACGAGTCAAATACCTATAAAATATGTGGAGGTCAATGATATTTCAAGGGAAAAATATTAGAGTGGAATGCAAGAAGATGAAGTGGGCACAAGGAAGAAATATGGTATAAAAATAAATTGAATAAACATAATGAAAAATAATAATGAAGCGACCTTGGAGGAATAAAAGTCACACATGTATGAGGAAGTTTGTGTAAAGGATGTGATATAATAAATTCATGCCTCCATAATTTATGAACCTAGTGAAGATGACACAAAGGCTAAAGAAGAGTTTAGAATGAAAAATATAAAATCGATGGAGAGTTTATAGGCATAATATTGAGAGTTAAAAAGAGTGACAATAGAGTTAGGTGGAAGATCATAAGAGGTTTTATGGATGGCTCATGGAGAAATAATGAAAGAACATATTATTTAAATGTTACTTCATTAGGTTGATGATCTAAAATTCAAACTTCATTGTGGAATTATAACTAAAAAAACAAAAGAGATGGGGATGCAATGTATATAAGTGGTGTTTCCAAATTAATATGGATGGGATATCCTAGAATAATGACTAGAGGACAATATACATTCATAGAAATGAAAGGAGAACTATAACTATCAATGAGGTGTGTAGAGATTGATAAAAATGAGACTCAAGCATGGGATGAATGCACCAAGAAAGATATTGAGGTATGGGAGACCAAGGGAGAAATTATTATAATGAAAATGAATATTGTGGAGATAGTATGGGATATAGAGCCTAAGAGGCCCCAAGTATGGAAAGATGTATACACAAATGGGTAGGATTCAATAAAAAAGTTATAAATAACTATAAAGTGTTTTTGAAAAGAAGATCCCACAAAATAAAAAAGTGAAAAATATTTTAAGGAAAATAAAATTGCCAAGGAAAGTAAGTACAAGAAGTTGAAACAAAGATTAAGAGGCCATAGGAGCATGCAATCATTTATGAAAAATGGTTGATTTCATTCAATAACATGTTAAAGTAGAGTAAAATGTGTGGTGGGAGGTAGATGCATGTATAAATCAAGAGAAATATGGGATTAAAATATATACAATTAATAAAAAAAAGTAATGACAATTGAAGGAAAATCTAGGTGAGAAATGCATAGACCTAAGAGAGTTATTTGATAGCTTTGAGTACAAGGTAATATTAGATGAAATAATTGTGCATAAGAACTATGATAAATATGTCTTAGAATGTAAGATATTATTATAAGAATCCATGGAGACAATACATAAATGGTGTGTAAGATATTTTTAAATAATATGAATGATTTATATGTGTTGGTGACCTCAACACAAAATTAGTGTAAATCCTTCATAGATGATTTGAAAGAGAAAGCACATGAAACATTGTGGAAGGTAATTCAGGGGTACCCTGGACTTGAGATGGAACCTTTTTTTAGGATAAACAATAAATTTAGTATGGATAACCTTAGGAAAATGCACCAAATTATTTTTTAGACATAGGATCAACTATCACATGTCATACAAGTGAAATGTGGGAGACTTATAAATTTAGTTGTGCACATAAAAGGAAATAATCATAGACTTTACAAAAGGGTGAAGAAATCCTAATAAAAATGGTTTGGTATTATTACAAATAGGATATATTACTATGTTCAAAGGTTACACATCAATAGAACATAATTAGACACATGTCCTCAAACAAATTAGTGTTTTGGATGACATAGAGTTGAGGAAAGCAAGGAAGCACATGGGAGATTGGATGCCTATAATCTGAGATAACTCAGTGCCAATTAGACATTATTAAGGTATATAGAAGGAATAAAAGAGTATAATCTTATCAACTAGAAAGGCTAAGGAGTTCTAGGAGCCCAATGAATCCCCACTTGGTTTCCTTGTTTAGTAATATCAGGCATAGGACAAGGTTGGAGTAGTGAAGGATATAGAGGAGTTATATAGGTTCATGTAGGCTCTAAATAATAACTTAGAATATAAGTGACCATAGATTTATATTATTCATATTTATATATAAAAATATACAAGAAGGCATGATTGTAATTTTTCTTTGATTAAAATAATAAATTTAAGGTTTTGTACATCTTGTATAGTGTATAACATAAGTGTTTTTTATAATGTATGATAACTATTAAATGGAGTAAGATGTTTGTGTGAGTAAAATTTTAAAAATGATTTAATGTTTGCTTAGGATGAAGGTTTAGGGTTTGATATAATCTTTTACTTATAAATATTAATCATCATGCCAATTTCTCATCATGAAGACCTCAATGATCTTTGGATTGTGACTCAAGTGAGACCTTTATGCATTAGTGAATAATTGAAAATACTAGTGGAAATAGTACATTATTCTAATTACTGTTATCAAGATCTGATTATTGGTGCAAGGAATCCTTAAGCTCTTATCCCTTTATGTGGGGAAGGATTTTTATGGCAATAGGGTTCCATTGTAATACCATCATATCCTATAATAACCATGAAAATATAGGTTAAATGGTCCAAGTTAAGTTCAAGGCTCTATATAAATTGTTTAGCACATGTATTCAAGTTTAATCTATTGGGAACCATTTACCAAAAAAAAATCATCTATAAATGCTTGTATAAATAGTTACACATCATATGAATTATCACGTGGAATATCACATCTAATAAACACAATTCAAATAGGTGTTACTTTATTTTTGGTTGAATCAATTAATTAAATAAAATACTTAAGTGACTATTACTTACAATCAATAGGCACAATATTATACTTTGGTTTGTGTACCGTATGAGAATTACTATTATCAATTTATTTCTCCTTGTGAATAGATATTCCTTTTACCTAACTTGAATTTGTATATGTACCATATAATATAATTTTATCATTGTATAGATACCTAATTTTAGTATAAGACCCTTTTCCCTTGTGTATTTTCCTTGTTTTATCATACTTTGTCCATTTTCACACATTTGGTTATTTTCAATACACTTCCCCATTGTGTTGGCACCATGCCACCATCCCTTTACTTAGTTGTTCCTCATAACTAAAATTTGTGTTCACTTTTAGTCAAATATGATATATCAATTTGATGTAGAATGTATAGAAAACCTGTAAAATAACTATTTTTTTGCCTTCATATGATATCTAATGTTCCCAAAATATCCAAAACATTGTTTTAAGGCCTTCTCCTATGTATAAATGTACCTTAGAGAAGCATATATATACATGCATATATATACATGTATATATATACATACATATATATACATGTATATATATATATATATGTATGTATATATATATATATATATATATATATATATATATATATATATACATGTATGTATGTATGTATGTATGTATATATATATACATGTATGTATGTATATACATATATGTATGTATATATGTGTGTGTGTGTATACATACATACATACATATACATATATGTATACATATATATATATATATATATGTATGTATATACATATATATACACATGTATATATGTACATATGTATATATACATATATGTATGTATGTATATATATGCATGTATGTATATATATGTATATGTGTGTGTATATATATGTATATATATACATACACACACACACACACACACACACACACACACACACACACACACACACACACACACAATTGTACCCTTAGTTATTTAATTATTTAGTTTCTCCCATCCAAGCCTATTATAGGCCAAGTCTCTTATTGTTTTATATTTTAAATGTTTAACAATGAAAAAAATATAAAATGATTGTGCTAGATAGATATCAAATTATAGACATAAAATTTATATTATGAACTTGGAAACATTATTTTTATAACACTTTGACATAATTTCACTTGTGTATCCACACTATATTCTTGTGCACACTTTCCCTTATCAATCTATGCACATGTTTTCTTGGCCAGTCCAATTTACCAATACACATAATCAAGATCACCCTATTCTATGAAATAACACTCCATAATCATAAATTTACTATCACCATAACCTACATCATTTATTTTCACTCCAAGACAATGCTTATAACAATTTGATAGTTTTGGTATATCGTAGATGTCTGCCTTTGTTGGTAGAGTCCAAAAATACCCAATGGCTACGTTTTAAATTTAGACATCTCCATTGAGTTAATGAAAACATGTTTCATGGGTTAGTCATATCAAAAAATATATGTAGATACTCAAATTTGGTCATGAATGATTGATAATGTCACTTTTACATTTATTTTTACTTTAATTGACTTGAGCACATAATCTTTCCCAATTTTTCCACCTCACTCTATCTTGAGTACCTATATGGACCTATACCTTTCTAATTTATTGCTTCACACCTACATAATTTTTTTTAATCTCTAAAAACCTCTCTAAGCATTTGTACATACATTCAAATTTATAAAATTAAGAATCACCTTATCCAGAACAAAATTATCCTACAGGGGATGAGACTGATAACTAGTACTATCATTATGGATTGATCCTCTCTTTTCCCTTATAAAAATATATATTTTCAAATTTAAACCATCCATTACATGTTGGTCCATATTTTTTTAGATAGGTATCATGAGGTTTACCCCTTTTGGATTGCTACAAATACACTTCTAAGCTACTTATTTTGATACTTGATAATTTCACTATTTAGGAACACTTTTACTTGTGTACACTAATCAAATCTTCCTTATTATTATAAAATTTTATTCTATTCACTTAAAACAACCCTTAAAAAATTCAAAATACTATTATATCAAAGTTAAGCAAATCATTATCAAGTATTCAAACCATATTTAGATGCATACATGTAGTAAAAGGAACACAATCACACTAACTCTAGATGGGAGAATTGCATGGGCTCGAAATCTCTCCTTAGAGTATTGGATACATAGGAAACATTCAATCATAATGGGGGTGATGGAAGTCATTTAACTCATTTATTATCCTTCTATTCATTTTATCTTAATTATAGTTAATACACTAATTAATTCAAAATTTTGATAAAACACATTAGTAAACCCATACATTTTATTTGAGCATTGATTAATTTTTTTGTCTCAAGTTTAAGATAAATTATTGATCATTAGACACTAAAATTAATTTATTTTGACCTTGGGTCTAATAAATGATACTAAATAATTATATTTTGATCTCAAATTTGATAGTTGACATTGAAAGCACTTTATTTTGACCTCAAAGGTAATATCTAACATTGAAAGAAATTTATTTTAACCTTGTATTTCAAGGGAATTTACTAATATCCATACATAAAATGTATTATTTTTATATGACTTAAATTTATACTTTTTTTTTACTTTTTTTCTAAATTTACAAAGAATATATTGATATCATGGATGAACATACTATTTATTTTTTGCTTCAAGATTTTCTAGTTTTCATTAAATGTTGTATTCAAATAATAAGGAATAATATTAAAAAACATGTAATAAAATTAATAAAATCCATTAAGGATAATAAATAATGAACTATCTTAAGATCTTGTAATTTATTATTATAATGCAAAAAATATATGTATGGTTGTCGCAATGTGAGGGATATGGGTAATCATCTATTGTACTAAACCATATTCAACCCCCTCCACCTCTCACAAAGACAACCAAAGGGTATGATATTATTTATCAATTAAAACATACCAATTTTAATATTTATTTATTATATTTTCTTGAAACAATGCTTATCTATAAATATCTCCTTTATGCGTGTGTCATTAAAAGAAACTATGGTATCAAGTGATGCAGAACCTCATTATATTTATTATATTGTTAATAAATTACAATGTCATAAATAAATTATCTCATTAGATAAATAATATATACCTCATAATCATATAATAAATGAACACCTTTCATTATACATTTAGGTACAAACCCATAATAAGGTGGTCATATGAGTATTGGTTGATAATGGTTTAGGATTAAATATTTACAATATGTCTTTCCTAAAATTATTGGGTATATAATATATTGATATAACTCATTATTATATGATTATCCAAGGATTTAATAATATCCCAATAAAATTATTAGGATGAATTACATTGCCTATCACAGTGGGTCCTAGAATAGTGGATATAGTTTTCCAAGTTATGCCCAATGATTTAAATTATAATATACTATTGGTAAGACCATTTATTCACAAAATGTATGAATTAACATATAATATTCATAAATTTTTAAAATTAATTTATCAAGGATGCATTTATACATTTCCATTGGATAAAGAAACATTTAAATATTGTGTGATGATGCAACTTGAGGATCATTACATTCCTCATATGAAACCATGTGTAGTAATTTAGATCAACTATCCAAAAAATATATTTTCCACTCAAATATCATCATAAAAAACTATAATAAATATATTTTCCACTCAAATATCATCATTAAAAAACTATAATCAATATGTATTTGGTTTTAAGAAATGGGATATAAAAGGCAGGGATTGGGAATGCACACACAACACATTGTTTAACCCAATTCAAACACTCTAATCAAAAGGACAACATGGACTTGGTTATGTTTAATAATTAGGTAAATTAAATAAATAATTATCCAAATAATTAAATATTTATATACATTTACTTAAATCAAAACCTAAT